>JAYKKT010000062.1:10287500-10835000 GCA_036023115.1 Brasenia schreberi
TTCACACATGAGGTAGGCTTGAGTACATGGATTGTGGTGGTCAGGTACGTCAATCCTTGGGCGCCACCGTGATATGTCTTGCATCATACCCACATTTAAGTCCAAAAGAGTATGATCACGTTTTATACTTTGTAGTTTTTAGGCCTTCCATTCCCTCTTTTACGCTCCACATCCTCCAACTTCTTGCACACTCGTACCAAAGCTCCATTTGGCGATCCTCCATGTCCAAATCACCTTAAATGTACAAAAGGTTTAGCTATCTTGAAATTGCTAACAGATTCCAGTTTTCTTTCTCTAGGTAAGTTGGATCTCAACCCCAAATTGTTCCTCTAAGATAGTGTGGATATTCTGCAAAGCAGCCAATGCAACTAGGAACTAACTCATGTTATGTGCTGTTTACGCGGGAAGGAACATAAGGCAAGTTACTTTGTCACAAAACCATTTGCAATTTAACGATGAGAATAACGGAAATACTTCTTTCCTTAAAAAACATTCGGATACATTAAGCAAAATAAACTTTCAAGATTTTGCCAGATATGATCATAAGGACCTCCAATCCGATTTGAAAGGTCAAACAAGGACAAATTAACAGAGAGAAATCAGCTGATCGAAAATAACCGGGAACTACCAAATTAAGATTCTAACACAATTACTAATTCTTTAAGTATATGTTTAAAAAAAGTATAGAAAAAGAAAGAAACACGATCAAAAGCATGTACGTTTCAAACAAGAGAGAAAAAGAAGGAATAACGCAGGAGCTGGAGCTCAATGTAGCAATCTGTAAGCGTCTGGTAGAAACAAACGGCACGAAAAGAAGGCAAAACAAACAAAAACATTTATACTCAGAAGAAAGTGAACAGAGGAATTGACTAGCTAAAGATCAACATAGCCTTCAATAAGCTTGTAGGAACAAAAGAAGCGGGAATTAAACGGTGGGATCCGGAAATTGCACAAAATTTAGCATGAAGAGAAAATATCCACCTTATCAACGAAACGAAGAGAGAATCCGCTTAAATTGCTAGGAAAAACATAAATCAACCTCGTAATAGCGAGAAGGAGGAGAAAGACCCTACCTTCAAGAGTTTCAAGAGAAAACCCTTCGAGTGAGGTGGTTTTTCGAGCTTCGACCCAATTTCCTTCAGCTTCTGACGTACGATTTGGGCCATATCTCCTTTTGGTCTTCTTCTTCGCTAGATTTCCTCCGACCTGAAATCTTGAAATCACACTCCGAACACTTCCGCCATTAACGAGCTTAGCGAGCGAGCGTGAGAGAGAGCGCTGAGCTCAACGGAAACGAAAGGAAGAATGTAATCGGATTAAATGGACCGTGGTCTGAGTTCCGCGCGTAGATCGCTCAGAATGACGGAAACGAAACAATAGTTTCCCGAAATGACAAAACAGTCCCCGAACGTAAGGGAAGTCAATCTGCTATTGTCGTCGCTTCCACCATTCGACGTGAGAGTGGAGGGTTCGTGTTTCGGATCATGTTCCTCGTGTTCCTGTAAATCAGGTCAGCCCAAACACGAGCTTCTATTATTCAAGTCAGCCTGCGTGTTGAATTTGAGGTTTTCGTGTTGAATTTGAAGTTTAAGGTGGCTGCTTCACAACCGAGCTTAAAAGGATGAATTTCTTTGATGAAGCTCACCAAATCTTCTTGGGGAGATTGAACCATAAGTTTTTTGTATTTACTGTTTCAAGTTTCATTGTGCATTTGTCACGTATGTGAAAGTATGGTTTCATAGACCCAATTTGAAATCAAGAACGTTGGTACCAAGAGGAAGATTAGTCATACGAATTGAACCCATGAACTTTGTATAAAAACTGAAGTGCCTTCTCTCTCGTGTTATTGTTTCGCCTTTATGGTTTCTCCACCTCATGTTTACAAGCCCATGTAGGTCTAAGCCTACACATCTAGTACCAAGACTACAAACACAATAACCCTTATATAACTTGAAAATTTGGAGCTTAAGTCGAAAAATATTTGAGCATTTTTAAGGCCAACATATGATATATTGATCCTGGTCATGATAGGTTAAGTGCCATTATCTCTCTCAAATCTTTTTCACCATCAAATCGCCATGGTGTCAAGCACACTCTCACGAATAATGAATCCCTGCCTTGACACCGATGTAGCTAATGATCATTAGACACCAAGAATTCATGCAAGAGGAATAACGGTTGCAACATGAATCGTCAAAGCATGACAATGGTGGGAGGATTTAAAAGGCATTGTATAGGGATCAATCTTTTTCAGTGTTTATGGTGGCTTGGTTATGGGTTCGAGCCTACAACAACAACAACAATAATAATAATGATGATGATGATTTATTATTATTATTATTATGGGTCCAGCTTCAGTAGGTCACCTCTAGCGGTGGACCTCGTAATTATTGCAAAAGTAAGAACATATGATCCTGAATAATTAAGAACATATGATCCTGCTTACGATTCCAATAACACAGGTTCAGGTCTCGTAATCAACCAAGCTCTAATTGTCTTTGCTATAAAGGTTGAGCATGAACACTTTGTCACAACCGAATGGACCTTTGTAATCACACTGTTTGATGATCATGATAATCAAACATATGAATTAAGTTCATATGTTGCCAAGGGAAAACAAAACAACACGAACACTAAAAAAAATGGGAAGATAAGAAGACCTCGCCGTTTGATGTATTGCGACAAAGCCCCCTAATGACCTTTTCTATGAGGTAGAGCAAGAGTTCATCATACACAAATGCATCTCTAGTACCAAGAGCCGTAATCATCTTTGCATTTGACGATCATGTTAAGATGCACTGTTCCGAACACAGACCTGATAAGAAGGAAAGTTTTGTGTGTTCGTGCGCATCCCAATTAACACGAGAAAATTTGAGTCTTATTCAGGTTGTCGATGTGAACACGAAACAACCGGACACGGACACTGAGAACACGAAATTACCCAAGAAGGGCGAGGATAATTTCGTCTTCGGATTCATAAAAAGGATGTACAGCTATGGGAGTTTCATGTTCTCCGGATTCATAAAAAGGCGTACCAGTGTGGTTCAGAGTTCGATACAGTCTAGGCTGAGTTGGGCATTTTAGTATTATCGGGAACCAGAAAGCGGCCTTCTTTTCTCGTTAAATCCCCTCGTTCCGAACAGATGTGGGAGTTTCATGTTCTCCGTAGTTTCGTGTTATTTTGTGTTTGGACACGAATGGAATACGATTTCTTTTGCAACTTTGAATTGACACAAAAGCACAGACTTGTAGAGGAGTCCACTCTCAGTTTGCAAATAATTTTATGTTTCAGGTTTTCATTTTATGTTCATGTCAAAGCCAGGCCGATCCAAAATTGAAATTTTCTTTGATACAATGGGAGGCCGAAGCTAGATGCATACCACAGGTATCCAACTCGTGACCCCCCAGCCAAGTGAGTTACTGCTCCTTGTGCAGCCCTGACTTTTCTGTGTCAGACTTTCGGGTTCGTTTGGAACGGGATCTTTCGTCGTCTTTATAATGCTAGCCGCACAAGAATCTCTGTTCTTATATATTGGGCCTAATACCTCCACCTACCATTGTTTAGTTTGCTTCGCGGTAAGAGTTGAAGAGAATTCCAAATCCTGTTTTTCGGACATGAAGAATTCTTTAACTAACCATAAAAATCTGATGACGCAAGATTAACCCTGTCAAAACGCAAACTCACCAACAGCGGTATATATCAAAACAAATGACAAGCTTAAAACATATTCTGGTTTAGGTAAGTTCAGGTATGATTTTTAAACAACCCAAATGAACTGTGGCGAAAATTAGCGAAGCTCGATGGTATAAATTTGGATCTGGCCAAAGCCAGATGCAAACCCTGCGCAGCGAACTGATGACCTATGACTTGGGAGACAACCCATAGCCAGGTGAGATACTGCTCGATATTGCTCGTTAAGCTATCTGATCGGTTTTAAATGGTCCCATTCAGTGACCAAACTAATCTCTCTGTGTGGTTAAAACCACTGCTTCAAGGATGGGTAGTTGCATCTTGAAACCGAAATTCTGGCTGGAGCTTTTGTTGGCTACCTCGCCAAAATGCATTAAATGCTCGAAGGTAAAGAGTGCAATACCACGTTTCTGGTCACAATAAGAAACTACGAAACGGAAGCCCTACCAAACATATTGCCATAACATGAGAAGCGACCTAAAGCACGAGTTACAGCAATTAGCTAGCTGCCTGCTTAATAGGTTCAACTTCAAAGGTATCCTTCATCCCACACTCCATAACTTAGAGCAGCTGAAACTAACTAAAGAGTCACCGGCAGATCCTAGAAAATGGATTAAATCCACAAAGCCAAGATTGATTCAAATCCGAATCCAAATCATACTACCAACCAGTTCAACAACACATTCCGTTACGACAGAGGCGGGTCAGCCCAAAGCCAGAAGTCGCAAACACAAGCACCAAGTCGAACAGAAGGGACAACCAACAGGAACAGAAACAGAATGAACCTCCTCATAATCCTTCTCCAGAGCAGCAAGGTCCCCTCACGAGCTCTGAGAACTCTCCCTCTTCCATCCCCTCGCCCACGTACCAGTGCACGAAGGCACGCTTTGCGTACATGAGATCAAACTTGTGGTCTATGCGGGAGAACACCTCGGCAACGCTAGTAGAGTTGGAGATCATGCAAACCGCCCGCTGCACCTTCGCGAGGTCTCCGCCTGGCACCACCGTTGGTGGCTGGTAGTTGATCCCGCACTTGAACCCCGTTGGGCACCAATCCACAAACTGGATGGTGCGCTTGGTTTTGATGGTGGCCACAGCAGCATTAACATCCTTGGCACAACATCACCGCGATACATCAAGCAGCAAGCCATGTACTTGCTATGGCGAGGGTCGCATTTCGCCATCATGCTGAAGAGGGCTCAACAGCACATTTGTGATCTCAGGCACCGACAGCTGCTCATGGTATGCCTTTGGCAGCTGAGATAACAGGAGCATATGAGGAGAGCATGAAGTGGATCCTGGGGTACGGCACAAGGTTGGTCTGAAACTCGGTCACATCAACATTCAGGGCTCCATCGAACCTCAGAGAGGCAGTGAGGGATGAAATCACCTGCATTATCAAAACAGTTAAAAATTTCATAGAATCAACAAACAGAAGACTTCAATTTTTAAGATCAAAATCAAAATTGAAATTAAAATTGAAATTGACCTGGGAGACAAGGCGGTTGAGGTTGGTGTAAGTGGGTCGTTCGATGTCCAACGACCGCCTGCAGATGTCGTAGATGGCCTCGTTGTCCAGCAGAACGGCGACGTCGGTGTGCTCGAGCAGGGAGTGCGTGGAGAGGACGCTGTTGTAGGGCTCGACGACGGAGGTGGAGAGCTGAGGGGAAGGGTAGACGGTAAACCCGAGCTTGGATTTCTTGCCATAGTCGACAGAGAGGCGCTCCAAGAGAAGCGAGAGGAAGCCCTGCAGGCCAGTGCAGTTATCGGCAAGCTTCCGGATGCGATCCAGGCAGAGGTCCACAATCTCCTTCCCAACTGAAATTCAGTAACAGACTGGTTACAAGCCGAAACAGGACAATTCCGAAACCCAAATGGAACGTGCAAGGGTGAATACGTACTGGTGTAGTGTCCACGGGCGAAATTGTTAGCAGCGTCTTCCTTCCCGCTGATGAGCTGTTCGGGGTGGAAGAGCTGCCGGTAGGTTCCGGTCCTGACTTCGTCGATGACGGTAGGCTCCAAGTCCACGAAAATTGCACGGGGAACGTGTTTTCCGGCACCAGTCTCGCTAAAGAAGGTGTTGAAGGCATCATCTCCACCGCCAACTGTGGTGTCGCCAGGCATTTGTCCATCAGGCTGCAGGAATGGACAAGAGCACTTCAGAGACTTAGACAAACATTAAATATATCCCACAAAAACATAGTAGCTTTTGTAAAATGTACTATAAGTATATACTTACACGGACATTGAATATAATATACAAGTAAAATAGTGGAAGCAACTTCCCTTCGTTCATGCAATAGCATACGTTTCCGGATATTCGAATTATGGAACTAGATCATTTAAGATCATTTAACGATCGGGTTACGAAGGATGATTAGAAGAAACACAACGTACCTTTGAAGATTGACAATTCACTACCCAAGATACGTAATTCAAATAGCCGACGAGAGATAGGATGCAAAGGGCAACATAATGTATTAAGATATGCAAATGGAGAAAGGGAAAATATAGTATGAGTTCTTTGTAACTAGGCAGTCGCACTTGACAAAGAAAAAGAAACAAATTGGAATGCATACAAGATGGTTGGCAATGCAAAATAAAGCCCTAATGCAGCATCGCTACCACTTTTGATAGAGGTAGTTCTCAAGACCAGTATTCGGGCACATAAATGACGTACTTGGTCACATGATTGTTGCATAGTAAAGAAAAAGAAACAAATTGGAATGCATACAAGATCGTTGGCAATGCAAAAATAAAGCCCCAATGCAGGATCACTACCTCTTTTGAAATAGAAGTAGTTCTCAAGACCAGTATTCGGGCACATAAATGTACTTGGACAGATGATTGTTGCATAGTTGCGTGATTTCCAAACCACATAATCTTTTCACAGAAACACTCAATCAAGAGACTCAAAGGAGTCAATCTAGATTCAATTCCTCACACGTACACACACTCTGTCTAAAATGAGGGAGTGGAATGAATGAAATGAGAAGGAAAACTCCCACAAGAAAACAAGAAAAGCAGTCGCTGCTTTTCCTTGAAAGAAATGGACGAATTTAACATATATTCCTTCATATTGGAGAGGCTCTTCCTCTTCAAATATATTTGTTAGGAGATTAGAAAATCTGCAAGAGAAAACAAAGATCTACTACTGAAATAAAAAAAAAAAAACATCCTTACAGTGGCAGCACATTCTAAAGCCATTCGACTAAACAAGGGATTGCAGCATCAATTCCTTACAGTTAAAAATCAACATTAAGAATCCAACCAGTGCCTGTAAATCCAGTCGCTTATTAGATATTGTAGAAGAGCGTTTCTTTTCGGGGAAAAAAGCAGTAGTTTATTTTGAAGCAAGCAAAAGATTTCATGATCAAGACAATCCCAGGAATACTTGTGATGCTTTATCCAGCCTATGATTCAAACAATAAATAAACCCACAGCAAACAACAGTCATACAGATCTATAATCATAGAAAGGAATGAGATAGCGATCAATGAATATGTCCAAAATATCCTTGTTCTCCTGGGCGGATCTGGACATAGAATGACGAGAACACACACAGAATGCCGAAGAGATACAAGGGATTATCAAGAATATAACTTAATGTAAAGATGCAGCCGTAAAACTAGTAATATAAGCCCAACATATAGTTATACTTTCTTTTAGATTCAAGAGATGGAACCTAGATCCAGTTCCCAATCGAAAGCAAAGAAAACTGTAACGGAAAAGGCCAAGCGTGATAGAATCCTCATTCCGGAGTAACTGAGGAAAGTCAAGTTTGATATCAAGAGTATCATTCTCTAGAAAGAAATCAAAACAGCGGTCCACTTCCAGGTGAAAGACGGAAGGAAGCTATTGAGATCAACCCAAATTGAAAAGGAAAATTACTGAAGAACTTTACGAAAATCACATTCTCCAGTGAAACAACCAAAAAATGAAAAGGAAGGCAGCCAGATCTCCAAATAAAGGACGGAAAAGATGAAAACTTCCGGAACACTATGGAAACCTTACAAAAATGACATTCTCCAGGCAGTCAACCGAAGATGGAAAGGAAGACAACAAGATCTCCAGATAAAGGACGGCAAGGATCAAGAAAAGCCACCGAGACACTATGGAAACTTTACAAAAATCTCATTCTTCAGTCAATTAACGGAAAATGAAAGACGCATTACCAGGAAGAGAGGGCGGGGGGTAGGGGTTGGGGGAGGACGAAGACCGAACGTAACACTTCAGAAATCGAAAAGAAACTCATTGCCTAAAATAACGCGACTATGAGTTCGAATAAAGAAGAAAGATCAAGGAAAGTAAATAAGCACTATGATAACATGACAGTCTTCCAATTCACCGAATACGAAGGAAGCATCGAGAGATTTTCAAAGAAGAGACAAGGTAACAAAGGTAAAAGTACGTAGACCGACGGTAAAACTTAGCCTTCCCCGACAAAAAAGGAACAAGGATCAGATATTCATAAAGCATCTCCACAACTCTAAGTAGAAGATGAGTACATCAAAAGAACACAGAAATAGGCTATCATAACATCAGAACGTTTTCATTCTCAAGTGAAACAACCGAAATAGAAGGAGACACTGCCAGATCGTCAAAGAATATACGAAAAAGGGGGAAATGACGAAGATCTGCCCTAACAAATTCAGGAGCAGAAAGAAGCACATCAAGCACTAGATCTGGAGTAGTTTTACCTGGATGCCATGCTCGAGACAGTAAAGCTCCCAGCAGGCATTGCCGACCTGGATGCCGGCCTGACCGATGTGAATCGAGATGCACTCTCTCATTTTCGCTCAGAAGGAAACACAGGACAGATTGGGGAAGAAGAAGAAGACGTTTACGAAGACGCCTCCCACTGGAAATCCCGTCTGAAGGTAGGCCTCAAGAGAACGATTTTCAATTCCTTTTATAGCGGAGAAAGGGGAGAGGAGTGGAGTGCCACCCAGTTATCACGTTCGCTCTTAACTGCGGTTACGAAGTTAACCATGGTGGGTTTCCCAAACGGGTGCCGTTCGGGTGTGGATATCACGTCAGGTTAGTGCAGATCCACACCATCTCATTTCATGGGGAAATGGATCCGAATCTCTTTATGGATCTAGTAGACGGTGGGATGCAATAATGAATAGGCGGCCTATCAAAGCTTTACTTTTATAAGTAATCTGGGGATACGAAAGACGAGAAAATATTTAAATTTAGAATTAATCTTAGTAACATGCGCTTGATGATTAAACTCGTAATCAAAATGAGTTTTGAATCAGCCCAAACTATAACCGAGATCGATCTTACTTAAACTAGCATACTCATGTCCATATATTGCTTTTGAATGATATGAGTACAATTTTAAAATATATAAGACTTTAAAATATATAAAAATATTTTTATTATACTTATGTTACTCACTTTTGGAGTTATAAACAAACATATGTGAACAAGATCCAATCACTTATATATAAAGAGAGTTGTTAGACATCTTCCATATCTCATGTAAGAGAAATCAATGAGACAGTATGATCAAAGCATCAACCACGAGTTGCATTTAATGCACTCATGTGTATTAAATAACATCAAAACTCATATAAATATTGATGGATAAGTTGATCTAACGATATAAATCATAGTAAGGTATGACAAAAGAAGGTGTCTAACAACTCTTAGTTTCTCTCTCTCTCTCTATATATATATATAGAGAGAGAGATGCACACACAATTTTAGAGAAGCTCTATATTATGCCAAAGGGGCATAGTGTATTCACCACCATATAGTAAATTCTCTGGCTAATCGAGCTTGCTAATCAAAACTAAAGTACTTTTTTTGTGTGTATAATTCCCCCTAGGAAGCATGAATTAATTTAGCATTAGGTTTTGGATACGAACTTGGGTTAATAAAAAAAATATACAGGCGCTTGATTGGCCCTGGGTCGGCGTCAAAGTAGCCAGCTCTCATATAGCAAAGCCTCAATGGATTGGAAATCTTATGGATCAGGATCCACAATCCATTGAACCAGATAGACGAGTCAGGCTAGAGATAGCAATAGAAGCCCGACCCATTCCCAACCCATGTGGACCTGACAGAATTTGACCCAAATGGGGTGTGGATTGCCTGGTCTGACTGGATTCAAGAAAAACCGGGATCGTTGACCGGGTATGGGATGAGGAATACCGAACCGATGCATATCCAAACTATAATATATATACCGATTTTTTGAAATTTCAACCACCTCACTTAAAAATTTCCAATCACTTGGTTCACCGATTCAGTTAACTTGGAATCATAATTGAATCTGCCAGGGACCGATTTGAGTTTGAACAAACTAATTTTATTATTATTATTTTTTTAAATTATAAGAAAAATAAAAAACTAAAACCGATGCTTTGAAACCATCGATTCCGATTAAATCGCCAAGTTAGAAACCGGTTATGTAGATCTGTTAGAGATGGTTCCAGGTACGATTAAGTGGTTCCCGTTAAAGACGGTTCACGTGTTGGTTCGGTTCCAGTTCTCTAGAAATGGTTCCAGGTATGATTAAGTGGTTCCTGTTAGAGACGGTTTACGTGCCGATCTAGTTTCAGTTTGAACAGTCAGGCTAGCCTCCTCTTATGATCTTCGCACAATAAGTTCTTTTCAGAAGAAACAATTTTAAATGACCTTTTGTCGGTTCTTTGTGAGGTGTTTGATTTTATCCTTCTTACAAAAGCAAACAGAAGGGAAAATACACGCCGAAATATCATTTATTTTTTTCTTCAATGTTTGTTTGCTATATCATTTAATGGTAAATACTAAATTCATTGAGAATTTAACAAATTAAACGAGGTTTTGCTATGTGGTATTTTCTAATTTTGGATTTAAAGTTAGTCTACGTTGAATGGCTGTAATTACTTTCATAAATCATATTTGATGTAATCTCAACTAAAGACAATTGTTAATATTAAACCAGCTGCTTAAGATTGTAAATAATACAAAACGCAGATTTACACTAAATGATAAATTCCAAATTTAATTAAACGCTAACTGTATTGATGAAACACTTCAGTTTCAGTCCAACAAAATTAAAAAAATTCTTACATTAATTATTAATAAAAGTAAATAAAAGCCTTATGATGTTTTCTAAAAATGAAAATGACAAAATGACAAGAAGTAAGAGTAAAGTGATTTATATCATCATGATAGCAATGAGATATAATTACTAATCACGATCATAAGAAAACGATAATTATCAACCACGATCACTTTGACTACTAGAAATAATTTTATGCATTCACACATATATATAATATAATATAATAATATTCTCTTTTGTGTCTTTAGGCTTGGAATGTTTTTTCAGGTTAAAGCCACATGCATGCCCCGGTTATCAAACTCATGACCTTGAGGTTGTGAGTCGACCCCCCAGCGAGGTTAACTGTTGCAATGTTAGCTAGGATTTCAGTTTTCTTTTTATTATCCTTATCTTCAGTTTTCTCTTTATTATTCTTATCTTCAGTTTTCTCTCTTCTCAGTTGATTAATATTTGTTATAATTAAAAATGTACTTCTTTGATTGCTGTCATAATTTTTTTAAAGCTGAAGCTTTCAGATTTCACATGACTCGTGATGTTTATCAACTTTTTTTATGTACTTTACTCTCTCTTCAATGAAAAAACCAAAAATTCACTATAATTGGAGATTTTATTTCTTCCGTTCCTTCAGTTCCAAACAGGCCGTGTCTAAAAGAAATGATTTAAACAATGACAGATCAAGTTCCATGATAGTACCATCTGACTCCTTTTATATACATTATATCAACCACCACTCTACAATATTATTTACCTTTTAACATAAAGAAAGACTCTTTTATTTATTTATATATTATTTCTTTGTCAAGTAATTTTATTTGCATTCTAGAGACGCATTTTGATTTATTACGAACAGGGGGATGTGGGGGTCTGATGCAAAATTGATCGGAGAGGCAGTAGCTTAAGTTAGGTTAAGTACTTTCAATCCTTCATTGACTTTGGGGAGCTCAACGAAGAGAAGAAGCTGTATCCTTCAGTAGCTGGAGGAGGAAATACACTATCCCCGAACTTGGAAGTTGATAGATGGGCAGGGCTTCAGTTTTACCAAGTGCACATGGAGGGAGGCGCACCTGTGCATTGATGCCGTCTTGGACACCTGAGCACTGCCATCATCGGGAAAAAGGTGGCAGCGCCGACAAGTGGAGTAGTGGAGATTGACGTGATTCTTACGCTTTTGCCTGAACAATGCAGAGGTGTTTAAGAAGATTGCTTAGTACATTGACTAATGCAGATCAACTTCGCAAATTTGGCTCTTCGTCTTTGTGTGAGAATGTTATTCTCTAGAGGTAAGACCAATTCTCAATACACACACGACCTCTCTCTCTCTCTATATATAAAATATATATATGTACATATATTAGCTGTACTATACATACATGAGCGTGCACAATATATATATATATATATATATATATATATATATATATATATATATATATATATATATTAGCAGTACTATACGTACAGGAGCGTGTACAATCAAAATTCAAAGAAGGCAAACCTTGATAACTTTTGCTGGCCATGGAGGTCAAGCATATGCACTCCACAAGAATCAAGCCAGAAACAATGGTTCATGGAGAAATACCGCTCACCATCTTTTGAGAGAGCATGCTCAAGACCTTCATATTAATGGTGCCAGCGGTTCTCTCCACGTATGTGATGTGGCTGACGGTTCTATGCACGTCTGTTGTGATGCGGTCGATGGTTCTCTACAGGTTTGCTTCTCAAGGTTCTAGTGTTTCAACAACAATCATGTGCTTCTAGGCGAGATAGGGAGAAAAGAGAGAGGAGGGTCAAAGTTACCCGCAAAGGGTTTTCTCAAGAACAAAGCAACCATGTGTATCCATATTTTTTGTGAATTGTTTTGTTGTATATATATTTGATATTTTTTTTCTTTCAAGTTTTTTTTCTAAGTTTTTTTTTTAAATCATTCTATGTTTATAAGGAGATGCCTAAGACTTTTTCAAAAGTAAAAACAGTTTTTTAATAAACTTTACCTTCTTTAAAAAGCAAACTGTTAAAAGAGAACCCTTCTTCGTGCATTTCATTCGGTAGAAGTCCTCCTAGTGTAAGATGCCCCCACAGCCTAGACCAAACTTGCTCTTACAAAGGCTCTCACTCATTACCCGGTCTTCACCGGAAGATTGTCGAACCAATGGCCTGTGGTGGTCCTCGACGATTAAGCCGGAGTACCAGTTCTTGAGACATCAGTAGAAGGAGAAATTGATGATTTTCTTCCCCTCGGACCTACCCTAGAGATCACCCTTCTTCATCCTTTCAATTGAAGAGTCGAACCCGCTTCTAATGATCCAGCTCAATAGGTTCAGCTACTTGGAGTGAACTCGAATCATATTGTTGATGATGGCCAGTCAATGAGCAAATCTTAAGGAGAGGTCAGAAGTGAAGCACTGGACCTTCGAGTGCCTGCTATCTCACCTGTGGAAGAAAGTGACCGTTGCTCGCCGGACTCGGAGCTGATGAAGTAACTCGCGTAAGAGTGTCAGCGAAAGGAAGGCTAAGGTTGAGGATCCTCAGTCAGTATTTTGGAAATTGAGTATCAACTGCAGTTCCTACTGCTCAAGTGAAGGATCTGGTGCAGGTAAGAGGCTTTTGCTACTTGGCTCGGTTATTGTTCGCGAAGTCACGCTACTAAATGAATTCAGTTCTCATTCTTGAATCAATATTAACTTTTCTATTTTGCTGAAAAATAGATTATTTATTTATAACCCTTGATAGAACAAGCCATGCATGCATGTTGCACCACTATTTTGTATTGTTTAATAAGGAAAGCTCTCACAAAACGTAGTTTTATTGCACCACTATGTATTTATACTTGTACAAAATTGTAGAGTCTTCCTTATTGAACAATATAAAATAGTGGTCCAATATCTTGAATATAAGTATAAATATAAACATAAAATAGCATATGTTTTATTTACATTTATATTGAATACACTAGACTGGTGCTTCATTCAAGCAAGAGCAAACTACATTTTGAGAAATCGATACCAATTATTCAATGGAGTTGGAACCCTCGAAGATGAGAAAGTCTTGATTCTACCAATCGAGGCTTTATAAAAGCAATTGAGTTCGTGAAAACAACGCTATAGTAGGTTAATGTTTGGACGGAACGTGCAGTCAAATTGAAGATCCACATAAACCTTATCAAGGAGAATTTCGCAATGCGTTGCTCAAGCCAACCACTAATTGGTAAATACTCTTAACGATACAAACATACAATACAACACCTAAACAACATGGTCACACCATCAAGCAAATTCAAAGCCCTTCAAAACATAAGAGAGAAAAAGAAACTCAATCCAGATTTTGAATCATCCACCGAAGCATGTGAAAAAATGCATTGAAGAAGGCTATCTTAACCAATTAAGAGGCAATAAAACGAATGATTCATCGCACAAAAACCACGAAAAAGAAACCGAGAAAAGTTTGATCGAGACAAATCAATCACACCAATTCCCCACAGCGGACTGCAGGGTTTCGTACTCCAAATCTTCCCTTCCATCTTACTCACCACAAGCGTCAAGCTTGGTTCCATTCCGTGCACAGAAATTCACCAATACAAGTCCAAGATACTCATCTCCAGGCCCTGTTTCGGTACTTGTCTGTTTGCGTTCTAGGGCAGGAATCGTGTGGGAGCCCTCGAAGCTTTTGCGGGCAGTTCCTCCCTTTGGATTTTTCTTCACCTATCACGCAGTCAGATCAAAATTCTCAGTCTATCATCTCACTCTGAATCAGAGCTTTTGGGTTTCCTTCATCTCGTTTAGACTCGCGGGACTTGCTCCCGCCCGCGCATTTAAATTTAGAGAATCCTGATGCGAATGATACGAGGGACACCTAATGTTGAACCGAAGCGTCAAGCCGGCAGTCATGCGGGTAATAAGGGGAGAAAGAGAGAGTCTGGGCGTGCGTCTCTTCTTCACAGCATTGAAAGGGACAGAGAGTATCATTATCAACAAGCCGAGGGTCGGTTTGTACTTTGCGACCCTTTTGCACTATCTCTAATCTTCTTTCTGGGTCGGCTTCTAGCTTTTCTCTTTTATGCAAAAACTGCATTCCTTTTCTCTGCTACAACCGTAGTCGTCACAGGTTTTTTAAGTGTTTCCATTTTATTTTTTCTCTGCAACAACCAATTTTAGAATATATGAACTATATGCTTTTGGGAATAGAGAAACAAGGGAAAAAAAGTACAGTATGAAGTCAATTCCCTTCTCTGTTGTGCAGGAATAAGCAATGACAACAGCTATAAAGTTTTCATCCTTGACGAAGCAGTTTTATATATACCAATTAGAATATGAAAGTCCAGGGGAACCCTTGTAAATTTAGCGCAAGGTGATCTAACAGTTTGCCCTGGACAGAGAAGGGAATTGACTTCATACTATATAGTCCCCTGCTCAAAAGTCCAGGTGATCTAACAGTTTGCCTCCATATTTCGATGATGTCAAAATGTGTTGTGCCTACGCAAGGTGGAGTGTGTGTCTCATCAACAAATTGCATCAGGCGTCTGTCCTAAACAAACAAACTGTTATCATATTTACTTTCCTTTTTCTCTAATTGCAAGATTCAATTAAATTTATTTTGCAATAGGATCTGGTCAAATAGTAATAGTCATAAGATGAACAGATCTTAAAATGCTAGAAACCAATAGAAAGTTTGCTTCAGAAGTGTGTGTTGAAGGAAATATTCTCAACATATATCAATATGTACAACACACACTGCTACCCTCTCTGCAAATATGTGAAAAAGATCCTCAACTTCATGAACAATATAAACATATAAAGTTTGGAATTTGATGAACCCGGTTTCCGCTGTCATTGCTGCTCTTTGAACATCCACAATATGCGAAGCAGGCTTCTTGGTGGGAAATCTATTCCCGGTGAGCTCGTGGATGAGGCAGCAAAGAAATTCAATTTGTTGATGAAACGAGATTTGCGCCACGGAGCCGACTGCTTAAAGGGAGTGCCCTATTGACGTAGACCGACTGGGATTCAATACTTGGCTTGTTCCGCAGCCGCCCACGGAGCGGTGGCTTGTGAGCCTTGCGTAACAAGGCTCCACTTTCCCGCATGGCAATTGGTACTCCGATGAGAACTTCCAAAACCCACTTGCTGGTGAATGGATCGATAAAGAGGAGATAAGAATTCCCAAAACCCGCTTGCGGAGTCTACTTGAGACTACAGCTTACAGACGACAAGCGATCCCATGATTGGAGGAGAGAAGAACTTGCAGCATGAGTTGGGAGAGCCAGTGCCAGTGAGTCTATTTCGTCTAATAATCACAGCGGGCTTCATTAAGAGCCTGACGTCAATTCCAAGCTTTGGAAGGTTTTTTCTCTCCTTCTGTTTGAAGATGCAAAGCTTCTGACGCGAGGGAGGAGAATGAAGCATGCGAGGGAGGAGGATGAAGCATGTGTACTCCATAAGGATCAAGCCAGAAACAGTGGTTCATTGAGAAATACCGGTGACCATCTTTGACAGAGCATCCTAAAGACCTTCATATAGCAGTGCTCCTAGTCTATGAGGCTCCCACAGCCAGTAATGCCAAGATCAAGCTTGCCCTTGCAAAGGCTCTTATTCGTTACCCAGTCTTCACCGGAAGACTGTCGAACCAACGGCTGGTCATGCTCCCTCTCCTTCATATGCAGAAGACTGCACACTTAAGAGTGCGTGTTCACGGTGCTTCTCACGGGACGGTAGGGCGGGTGTGGAGTCAAGTCATCTATACTTTGATGGGTGTTTTCTTAAGCCGGTTAACGGAGTACGTGGCCTTACTTCAGCGGAACAAAGGTACCTGATTTTGCTCGTTTTTGAGGTTTTCACAAAGTCGAGTTTTCCAGATAAAGATTTTTCACTGTATATCTTTGTTTTTTTCGTTTGAGATACTCAGTATTTATATAGCAGCATGTGCTCCACCTTTCTCTGTTATTCCTACTGGGCTTCCCTCATCTGGAACGTTCTTATTCGGACTGTTATCGAAAACCCTAGTAACGGCCCGACTGTTATGATCACCGTATCAATCCGAGATTCACGTAACGGACTGGATGGTTAGTCCAGCCATTACCTTTGCTAGATTACCGAGAATGACCACAACTTACCATCTTCGAGCCAAGAGTACTGACATACTGGTTTTTCCCCCACTTTTGTAGGGTTTACCAAGTAATGTCTTTTCATGATTGCTACTGCAATTAATACCCGTTGTTTAATTATTTACCTTCATAACAATCTGTTCGTTGTGTGATTATTTACCTACACAACACTTTTATCCGTTGTGTGGTTATTTCCCTACACAACATTTTTATCCGTTGTGCGGTTATTTTCCTACACAACAATAAACATACCTCAAACCCATGTTTATAATATATTTCGAGAAAATTTGCTCTACTATGCCTTTAGTTAAGGGGACTACCAACATATCATTTGTTGGCATGTATGAGACGAATATTTCCTTTCTCATAACCATATCATGAACATAATGGTATTTCACCATTATATGCTTGCTTTTTAAGCAATCAGCCTCCACTCTTAATAAGTCTACTGACATACTGGTTTTTCTCTCACTTTTGCAGGGTTTACTTAGTAATGTCTTTTCATTATTGTTACTGCAATCAATACCCGTTGTTTGGTTATTTCTCTTCACAACAATTTGTTCGTTGTGTGGTTATTTACCTGCACAACACTTTTATCCATTATGTGGTTATTTTCCTACACAACATTTTTATCCGTTGTGTAGTTATTTTCCTACATAACAATCAAACATACCTCAAACCCATGTTTGTAACATATTTCGAGAAAATTGCTCTGTTATGCCTTTAGTTAAGGGGTCTGCCAACATATCATCTGTTGTCATGTATGAGATGAATATTTCCTTTCTCATAACCATATCATGAATATAGTGGTATTTCACCATTATATGCTTTCTTTTTTAGCAATCAGCTCCACTCTTAATAAGAGTAACTACTGCATTGTTATCACAGTAAATGATAACCGGCTCGTCGATTATTTTCAACTTCAAATCCTATATTAAGAGGCTTATCCAAACAATACTCGTTGCAGTCATACAACAAGCTACATACTCAACTTCTTGTGTATGCAATGCTACACAACCTTGTTTCTTACACGCCTAATAAACATCACTGATATCAGGTCTTGTACACAACATAACATATATCAAGCTACCTACAACTTATGCATAAGGAACATTAGGCTTATCGTCTCCTTCACTGGGACAATCAGCCTTACTAATTTTGATCCCTTTTGTAACATGTGTATTAGCATACTTACATTCACCCATTTTGAACTTCTTGAGGATATAATCAATATATCTCTCTTGACTCAGGCATAAGAGTCTAGATTCTCTATCTCGAGAGATCTTTATTCGCAGGATATATGATGCTTCCCCCATATCCTTCATTTTCAACTTCGAGTTCAACCATGACTTGGTTTTGACAATCATCTCGTTGTTGTTTCTAGTAAACAATATGTCATCTACATATAATGATAGGATGACAAAGTGGCTCCCACTATTCCATGCATATACATAGTAATCAAGTTTATTAGCCACAAACCCACGTTATATAATGACATTTTGAAAAGTCAAATATCATTGATGAGGTGACTCTTTCAGGCCGTATAGGGATTTTCTCAACCTATATAATTTATCTTCTTCGCCTTCAATCATAAATCCTTCGGGCTACTATATGTATATGATTTCATCTAAATCTCTGTTTAAAAATGCTGTCTTTACATTTAACTGATGTAAACCCAAATCATAGTATACAGATATTGCTAGGATTATTCGTATTGATGCAAATTTTGTAACTAGAGAATATGTCTAAACATAATCTATCCCCTCTTTTAGTGAAAAACCCTTTGCAACCAACCTCGCTTTAAACTTGTCGATTGTATCATCGACATTGTATTTCATTTTAGAACCCATTTACAGCCTATGACTTTTCTTCATTTTGGCAAATCAGTCAATTCCTAGACTTGGTTTTTCTCAATGGATTCAATTTCCTCATCCATTACTTTCCGCCAGTCTGATGCTTCAAATGAGTTCATAGCTTGCTGATAAGTTAAGTTATCAGTCAACTAATCTAAATTCACCGAATTATACACTTCTTCTGCAAGATAAGTGTGATAATTCTTTAAGTAGGACGGAGTGACCCTTGGCCTTTTATATCCACTTAGAGTTTCGGTTGTTTAAGGAAGATCTTCTATGAGCTCAAAAGATGATTGATATAAGTCTACTAGTTCATCAACACATTCATCATTATTTTTTAGGATGTCATTCTTAGAATCTTCTAAGAATTCAACATCTCTGCTTTCAATTAGTCCATGATCCTTATGATAAAACCGATATCCTTTTGAACCTATATGATATCCAATAAATATACTTCTTAAGGACCTACCATCTAGCTTTTCTCTAAACTGATCAAGGATCTTTACGTGTGCAACAAATCCCCACCTCCTGAGATGATATAGGTTGGGTTTTCTTCTAAACTACATCTCATATGGTGTTGTTAATACAACTTTACACGGTACTCTATTGAGTATGTAAACCACTGTACTTACTGCTTCTTCCCAAAATACCTTGGTAGAGAGACATCAATGAACATTGACCTTGTCATATTCAACAAGGTTATGTTGTATCTCTTAGCTACACCATTTTATTGAGGTGTCATGGGCATTGTATTTTGCTTTTCAATACCAAAGTCTTTATATATTTAAAGAAATTCTGTCGAGATATATTCATTACCTCTATATGATCTTAAGACTTTGATTGAATACCCTAATTGGTTTTTCACTTCTTGCTTATATTCTTTAAAAACATCCAATGCCTCAAATTTATGTGGCAAAAGACATAAATACATATATCTAGAGTAATCATCGATAAATGTTATAAAATAACCCTTTTCACGATGTGACTTTACTCTAAAAGGTCTACATAAATTTGTGTGAATAATCTCCAATACGGTTGTTACCCTTGTTGATTCATTAGAAAAAAACTTTCCTTATCATCTTTCCATGTATAAAGGCTTCGCACTTGTTAAAAGTATTTTCCTCAAATTCAAGCAGTAAATCAAAGTTGGATAATTTTCCCAACTTTTCAAGACTTATATGCCTAAGGCGTTTATGTCACATATTCACATCAATAGTAAAGGCACACTCAATATAAGCAGAAGAAGTACCAATTTTATTATCACAAAATTTAAATAGTCCATACTCTACATCAAATTCTCAGAGAATAATATTCTCGTATGTTTTCCCACAGTCACCTTCCTAGGAATAAACCTGACTTCAAAATATTTTTTTACTAAGGCAGGAACTTAGACGAGATTATGTCTTATAGTTAGCACAATTAATACATCAATTAATACAATCGGTTTGCCTTTTATATAAATCCTAAATGACCCAATACTCAAAACATCCGAGAAGGTATTATTACCCATGTATACTCGATGTTCACCGGATTTGTATTCTTTTAGGTCCATTATCACTTCTTTAGTCTTTGAGATGTGTCGTGTAGCTTCGGAGTCTATCCACCAATTTGTCACCGGACGGTCCATGTATAAACACTCTGAAATCACGCAGATTATGTCCTGCTTATCTTACTGTCTACATTGTGGGTTATTTCCACGATCTTTCTTGTTGCAGCAGTCCCTTTTGAAGTGTTTAATCTTTACAAAGTTGGAGCACTTGATACGAGAAGCAGTTTTTTACGATTTCTTAAAATTTTAACGGCCCTTCTTGTTATTTTTGCCAAACTTCTTGTTTGGTTTATTTTTCTTTTAGTTGGGTTTGGAGCTATACCCTATCTCATCCTATACCACTAGCAATTTTCCTTTCTTGTTTTTGATCATATGTTTTCTATTGCTAATTTCAAGGGCAATTCAGAAAGGTTAATTTCATGCCCTAATATGAGGACAATAGTGATTATATTCCATGACGGGGGTAGACTGTTTAATATTGCTGATATTTGCATCAGTTTTGGAATGACTGATTTCGCCATGACTAAGTCCCTAGCCATTACTAACATATGGTTTATATATTGTACTACATTTTCTCCTTCTTTCATTTTGAAGGAGTTGTACTTTTGTAGTATGAACTGCACATATAATTTGACAGTTGTATCATACTTAGTTGTTATTGAATCAAACAACTCTTTGGTAGTCTCGAATTCTTTGAAAACCCTAATCAAGTCATCCTTTATGTAGGTTAACATGACTGTCCTTGCTATTGTGTCATCCTTTAGAAATGTTTTATATATTTCTATTTGTTGCTCAATTGCGTCTGGTGGTGGTGGACGCATGGTTTCCTTTAGTACGTACTCAACACCCTCAAGTGTTAGAGTAAGTGGGATTCTTCTCTTCCATGTTTGGAAGTTCAGACCGTTCAGTTTCTCAAATTTTGCTAATTCAGATACATATATTCCGAAACTCATTTTTATGTGTTTGACAATTATAACAATTAGACGGTCTAAAAAGAAAATAAACATAAAGCAATAAACATACATAGCAAGGACCATGTTAGAACTATGCATAATATCATAAAAACAAACTAAAGACATTTTATAAGCAACTTGGGACAAACTTGTAATTTTCTCAAAAATTTCTGCCTTTAGCATTTTTCAAATAATACCAAGGGTAAAACTATAATTTTAAGTATCTGTCCACTTTTAAAATTTTCTCAAAAGCCTAAGGACAAACTTGTAAAATTATTTTTTGTTATTTTTGTAAAATTTGTAACTAATTGGGGTTAAAATAGTAATTTTAATCCTCAGCCCGAATGTGTAATTTTCTCAAAAGTATAGGGACAAACCCATCTTTTGACACAATAATAGAAAGTAAATTAACTCAAACCGGAAGGGCAGTAACGTAAAACTAAAGCTCGATATCTCATAATTTTCACAAACTACTAGAGGGTAAAATTGACTTTTCACTCAATAAGGGCAAAACAATCTTTTTACTTGAAAATATCTGGATATATTCATAATTTTGTGCAGGGGCAGTGTTGTAATATCTGAAATCCGACTAGGCCAAAACGGACTTTTTAGTTCGTTGCCCGAGGCGGTTTCGAAAAACTGCTGGTTTCGGCCCTCGATTTTCTAAAACTGCCTCGCGCTTTTCGTAACGTAAAAATGAGGAGAGAGAGAGTTTGAGAGGTGGAGAGAGGGTGAGGCAGGCGGAGCCCCACTCCACTCCTTGGCTCTCTGTGGCAGTCAGCAGCCTTCGTGGCTTGGTCACATTTCCGAATTGGGGCTGATAGAATTGCGTGGTGATTCTAGCCATCACGGGCCGATGAAGGCGTCAAAAAATTTGGTGTCAAAAATTATCCCATGACAGATTCTAGAATGCTTAGTCATTAGAAGGCCGGGGTCCAAGCCTCCCCAAGAGCTTCGCCATTGTTTCCATTCTCCTTCGCCATTGTTTCCATTCTCCTTCCCTACATGTCTACCTTTGACCCACACAGCAGTAGGCTTATTCTCCTTCGCCATTGTTTCCATTCTCCTTCCCTACATGTCTACCTTTGACCCACACAGCAGTAGGCTTGTAGCTCAAAGGTAAGCCCATTCCTATACTATAATGTTAGCGGACCTTTTGAGTTAGTGGGTAGTACTTATTGTAGAGGTAGTTTGATGACTTTGTCTCTCTCCTTTTTACCAACTCCTCCTCACATGAACGTCCTCCTCAAAAGAGGAGGTATCAAACTCCAAATCGTGGCCACCCGTCGAGGGTCATCATCAAAGTTGAGCCCATTATATCAACCATTCGTCCCATCCCCCAGGCAGCGGTAGGGTAAGTCAAAACAATAATTAGTCTATTGTCTTGTAGAAGGAAGTGGTCAAGCTATGGCCCGAAAGAAGAAGGAATATCTTTTGGGACATTGGCAACGGCTTGACTGAAATTTTGGAAAGCTTATGAGGCTAAGAGAAGATTTGGGAAGCCTTGCATTGTATCAAGTAGAAATTCCCACCTTAATCCATCGCAAGCCTTCTCTAAGTCTACTATTACCCCCTTCTTCGGCTAGGGACAACCTTGTCGTCCTTCGGCTGGGGCTTGCACGACTGCACCGCGCCACTCATGCCAGAATTTGATAAGATCAGAAGGTAGGGTGCACTCAATAGCCCCGTGGGTGTTAACATGTACCACAGCTGTCACACTGAAGGTCGAAGGATATTGTTCTTTCCCATGCATGCACCACAGGGGAATGACGATCTTGCAATTCTACAAGAGGACATTGCTTCCTCGTTGTCTTGTGGCTCTTCCCTAAACCCTACGTAGCTGTGTTAGTGGGCCTTACTTCGCCCCCACTATAGAGGTTAGCGGTGGTAGACGACTACCTTCTCGTGAGAGCAAGTAACGCAAGACTACACTGACTTACTTGAAGTATGAAAGCAACATCATATGCTAGCGTATTTAAATAAAACTCAACCGTTGAATTACTGGGAGATACATGATTGATATTTGAATTAAATAAAAAAAGTTCATATGTTTTAATCAAGAACACTTTAAAAATAAAGGTTTAACCATTTGTTTTTTTAATTTGTTGGGATTTTGTTTTCCATATCATAGATTTTGCTATAATAACACACGGTCACCTGCGTCTTTGAACTTTAGTATGTGGCCGGGCAGCTAAACACCAAGTTCATCATAGTTTTACACTGTCAAACACAACTTTCTCAAATCAAAACTACAACAAAGCATATATCAATCTAAAAGCAACCAAACACGATGCACAGTACTGCTTAACCCAGAACCCACAAATTTCTTACTCTATCTGAAAGCAAGGAATCCACTGAAAAGGATGACCTTTTGCCGTCATATAACTGCTTCTTACTCTTCAAACCTTTCATAAAAGGAAAACGAAAATAAGCTTCTCTCAGAAAAGGGACCCACCAGTAGGACCAGGGGGGCCTCCTCCCCCGGCATTCTTGTAGAACCCACCCCCACCGTAGATTCCTCCATGTGTAGGGTGGTGATGGTAACCATTAGGAGGTGGGGGGCCCACCAAATCGTTCCTGTGGCTGGGCATCCGCAACGGCACGGCGCGGTCTCCCTCGGCCTCGCGGAACTTGTGAAGGTAAACCGTGAGGGGCTGCACGTAGTCGTCGAACCCCAGCTTGCGCATCGCCCACAGGACGTCGTCGGCCGTGATGGTCTTGCGCTGCTCGCGCTGGCACCGCTCATTGGCCTCGCTCGTGACGAAGGAGATGTACTCGGAGACGCATTCCTGAATAGTCTCCTTCGCGTCATCAGAGATCTTGGCGTGGCTGGGCAGGATTTTCCTCATGATCCTTATCACATTGGCTATCGGCATGAAGCGGTCTTGCTCCCTCACCACGCATCCCTCCTCCGCCGCTGCCGCAGGCCCGGCCTTGCCTGTCGGAGTCCAATCCCTTCCTGTATGACGTTCAATGCATTACAAATGAGGAAACAGTAGATTTGTATATGAAAAGACAATTTTGAATAAGAATGAAGCCTACCAGAGTTGGCATGGAAAATGCTTGGTTTTGGGTTTAATTAAGAAAAAGCTACGGTACTCAGGATGCAAAAAGTGCAATCAGAACCGCTTCATCCAGTACAAGTTTCACCACCTAATCAGCCCTCGCAAGTCACAAACCACGTAAGTAGGTCACCTCCATATCATGGTCTTCTTTATGAGAGCGTGTACGCCTCTGTGTCTCTGCAGAGAGAGAGAGAGAACCCCCGTTCTCGTTTTTGTTACAGCGGAAGGCAGAAGCCTAACACACGCATACGTGAATCCACTCGAACTCCCCACCAGGATCAAGGGCGTCAAAGTGCCCTGGCGTTGAGATAATTTCCAGGCTTTTGTTACCGGGGGAGGGGAACATACACACAGAGGCATGTATCCCCCTTGAGAATCGAATCCCCAAGCAGCAACAGGGGCGTCGGAGAACCCTGCCAGACGAGCCACCAAAACACCCATAGAGGTGAAACACAACCAATTTGATTCCTCTAGAGGTGAAAACCAACCAACTTACCCATTGTTGGGCTCGTCACACGACCCTCCAATTTGGTTCTTATCATGAATGAGCTTCCAAGCTTCGTTTATCACCTTGATTGAGCTAAAAAGCTAACAAGAATATTTTAAATTGACAAACTAACAGCAAGCCACACATTTCCAGCTTTTTAAGCTTGTTTAGAACCCTATTCGAAGATATCCATTTGTTCCTTCCCTTATAAAAACATGGAGGACTCCAGTTTGATAACAAAGGCATACTTTCAGCTATCCCAAAGTAAACGTTAACAGTTTTAAGCTTTAAATTAAATATGATTATCCTAATGTTAGTTTATTCGTGTTGAAGTCTTAGCTCGTGAATATTCAAGCAATAATAATTGGTTTCAATTGAGACAGTTATAATCGATTTGCTCAAAGACGTTCCTAATAAATGTTAAGCACAATGGCGATCTACATGGAGGGGTGGGGGGCGGCCACCCTCCTGAAATTCTGAAAATTTACACTAAAACCAACGTTTTACGGTCTGAAAATTTACGTGAATATATATATATATATATATATATATATATATATATAGAGAGAGAGAGAGAGAGAGAGAGAGAGAGAGAGAGAGAGAGAGTTGAGATTCATGCTTCGCCCCCCCTAACACGACGTCTCCTCCTCCAACATGCATGTGTGGGGCTAAACCACTGGCATGCATGTTTAAACTGGCTAAGCATGAATTTAAATCTTCTCCACTGGTTAAGCATCTCTTTGTCTCTTTCTTAAACTACTGGCATCCGGAAGCCAAACAAGGACCCCACCAATCCGGACAACTTGCTCAAGGGAACGAATGAAGAACCACTTCAACCAGTCAAACGTGCATGTGTGTGTGCTTCGGCCTCCTCTTGTAACAAAAAAATATCGCGATTAGCAGAAAAGAGGACGGACGTTAAGTTTTACTGTAAACGGGAAATTTTTTATAGGTATAAATTAGTTTACCATCTTTAAATGGAATGAATTTATTCTAGGCTTGTTTTGAAATGGATCTTCTTGCGTTTGCTTCTAGCCACTGCAACGCATGGGCCTCACCTCAGTACTCTTTTCTTGCAAATGCACTTATAACCAAAACCAACACTATCACTCATCCTCTCGTTAGTAAACACACACATACACACATATTGTCACGTACCAGACATCCTAAACCCTAAAACCCAAACCGGGTTTATCAGATTCGTGAAAAGATTCATGCATGGTGTGGAGTTCGTAAGGACCATCCTTTGATTCAACTCTTAACAAATGTCTTTTGACGTCGTGATCCAAAGATTTGAGATACTAGTGAAGCTCTACTTTCGTGCACATTTATAAGTCTCATAACGACGTTGTTTCCATGCAGATAAAGATGTGTGCGTGCATGTGTGTGTGTGACAGAGAGAGAGAGAGATAAAAGGTTGCATGCAATACTTTTATAGGAACTACGAGTTTCACAAGCGGGTCGTTGAAAGAAGAGAGTGGTGCTTTAGTGGTGATTAAAGTATAAGGAGATAAAGAACAATCTCTCAGTAAACATCGGTATTTACTGGAGGAGATCTCATGAAGTTTATCTTTAGCTGTCACCGCAGTTTGTGTGAAAGTAAGGTTGATGTGTTAAAATCACCGTAGTTCATGCATCATTAGCTCGTGAGGCTCATCAGCTTAGGCTCATGCGGTAGATCATGGAAGGCATAGTGGTTATGTTTACTCGAATAGGAGTTTCTTGCCAAGACAAGAAAGATAAAAGGTTGCATGCAATACTTTTATAGATAGCTTCCTTCTTAAGAGAAGAGAAATAGACAAGTGTTTTTTCTTTTAGATAAGAGAACAGACAATGACGAATGAGAACCAGGATGGTTGATAATGGCCGTATAGAGAGCTCATGCGTAACAAAACTTAATAATGTACCAACCACCGAAGAAAGAAACCTTTAAAAGAGCAATGCGGGCATAGGCAGCCATTATCTGATTCAAGTGTGCACACTGCTCTCTCTCTCTCTGAAATAACAACCACTGGCTTCCTTTAACTCGCTTTTCCAACAATGGCTAACAAAGGCGCAGAGGTAGATAGGCATAAATGCAGCTTTAGTCTGGGAAAGCTACTCTTAAGAATTACGCACACGCATTAAATACCACTTATCAGTCAATAAGGAGAAAAAACGACGATTGCTCTTCTCTCCACGAAAAGGAAAACTAAACGAAAGAAACTTCCCTCCATGCCTCTCTGTTTCTGATCTCATTCGTACCAACGAACCAATAAAACTCACTAGCGACAAGAAAAACATACAAAAGAAAGATCTTTCTTCTTTTTCTGTCGAAGAACGCGAGAAGAGGGGAGAGAGAGAGAGAGAGAGAGAGAGAGAGAGAGAGAGAGAGAGAGAGAGAGAGAGAGAGAGAGAGAGAGAGAGAGAGTACCGCCGGACGCATCGGAACTCAATCTCTGGTGTCGACCTCCATGCAAAGACGATGACGACGCTGCCCTCTCCATTGGAATATCTCTCCCTCTCTCTCTCCGTGTAGGCTACATGCAGGTATATTTATAAGTCTTCATGATGCATACACGTGGCGGACTCGACGGCAGAAACAAGAAAGCGTGCAATTAATCTCGCAGACTAGAGACGACGTATGGCCTACGTTACCACCCTCTTGTTTCAAACAATTTTACTTTATTGCCATTCGCTAGTTGCAGTGCTTAACAAGAGTGATTACCGTTTCCCTTGGATGTGTAGTGCTGTCACTGTAAGACACGATATAATACCTGAAACGAGCATGGATTACTATTCGCTCTTAGTAACACGAAAAAGAGTTGGTTTGTGCACAAGCGATACACCTTGCTAGGAGGTTGACACACAAGTTGGAGGTCATGAGTTCGATACCTGGGGCTCGCATATGGATTAGGCCTCCCATAGTACCAAAAAAGGAAAAGAGTAGAGTTGTTTGTATGATTAGATTGACCGACTTGTTTCTTATATGAACACGAAAATATACGACACTAACACGACTAGAATCATGGCTATATTACAGCACCTAACATGAAAACCCATTGAGAAAAACAACCTGAAAAATGACTTACATATCGAATACTCTTCCCGTTAACCTGTTTTTGCCACAAACATGAATTGACACGAAACAACAACCACAATGGCCACATATCTTCATCCCAACTTATACGAAATTAAACAAAACCACACGAACCATAAACCAAATCTGCTTTGCATGTTGCAAAACGCAGCTTCCTCTCTCAGGCACATCGTAACCGAACCAGTCCGGTGTCGGTTATGGTAACGTTTCTGGAACCATAGCTTAGAACTGTCTGAAATTGATTATTTTATTTAAAAATATAAGAAATATTAAAAAATACTTGATTTAGCGGCTGGAAATCATCAATTCTAGTTCTAGAAAAAGTGAAACCAGAAATAAATAAGATGATCTGCAATTCCAAGTTCACTCGGTTCTTGACCCGATTCTATTTCGGTTGGAATGGGCGGACCGATTTAGAAGCCGCAGTGTATAACTATATGCAACTTAAAATTAGGGGCCTAAGTCTATGAGTTCTGTAGCCTATAGATGTGGGGCCTAAAATATTATATGACAAATGTTTAAAAACTTTTAGGGCCTAAAGAATCGATACTAGAACCAGTTTTTAGGGGCTTAATTAAGTCGGTCTCCTTAGTAGCGTCCCCCCCTCCCCCCTCCCCCCAGGAACCACCCCTGCACACACTAACGTTCCTAACTTTCTCAAGAGAAGCCCAAATATGTTACTATTCCAAACTTTGATTAATATTTGTATTATATTATAATATATGTACATACCAAAACTTGATCAATATTTGTATTATAATATATATATGTATGTATGTATTAGACTGATGAACACGAGAATTGTGAAATAATACAAGGTTGGGTCGTGTTCGATGTTCTACAGTCTTATCGTAATTTCGGTAAATACGTAATATTTTTAGTTGTTTGGTAAAGACGTAGAACAAACTAAACAACAAAAGAGTGAAAATTTGGGTCGGGATGCGGGTCGGCACCTGTGATAGTTCCAAACCGTCAACTAGGAAACTTTGATGCTTTAGATTCGCCAACTGGAATACTTGAGTACGTGCAGCTGGCCTCTATTTTCATTATATATATATATATATATATACCGATGCTGCTCACCTCTAATCATGCATATTCACAAGATGTCCCCGTAAAAGTAAAGGATAAATAAGTATAAAGAGATAACGAGATTTATCTATTAACTTAATTCTTTCATGTTAATCATTATTTTTCACGAATATAAATATAATAATATTAATTTTCTTACATTTTTTTAACTTAAAAAATTAAATTAAACTTATACCACAAAACAATGGATGAACAAGGGCTGACATGTTAAAAGTGTGCAGGATTCGATTTCTCTATATGTGTATGTGTGCGCTTAGTGTACATGAGACAGACCGGAAGAGAGAGAACAATAATTATGTTTAGTCTACTGCAGGCTGCAGCACAGTGTACAATATTAATGTAGAGCATGTTTCTTGAGAAAAGAACAACATACATCTAAATTCATTGCTTAAAAGACTGAGAATTGATTGTTTGCATATCTAAGATCAATGCCCTTGATAGTTTTCTGATGAAACCGAATCTGTATATTGAAATAAATGTGCAAGTAGTTACTGTCATTATTTGAAGCATGGTGAGCAAATAATTACAGTTAGTTTTATAAAAGAATGCAAACAACTATCCATTTCAGAGTTTACACACACACACACACACACACACACACACACATATATATATATATATAGTAAAAGAGTTATTAATTTATGTATTCAGCGAAATATTGTGGTCGTTATTTGTAATTGTCAAAGCTTGTGGGCTGATTGAGAGAAAACTCTACATTGCCGGGTGACACAACACAAGCAGCTTTGTGACCCAAAAGGGGTATAGCTCACTGGCTAGAGGGTTGGCGCACTAACAAAGCATCAGGAGTAGTTTGATACTAGTAGGGGTTTAAGCAACCCCATCTTACCTTTCAAAAGAAAGAAAGAAAGGCTTAGTTGTGCCCTACTAAATCTCCGATTCTTGCTAGTTAATGTGTGATGTGATATTATAATGCATTTCACTGTATTTTTTTCTTTGTTGCAAGAAGCTGTAATCTTTATAAATTGAAGAAACATGTTCAATTATAAATTATAATCTAACATAATTCTTATATAATCTCAATGTCTAATTACTATTTTAAGATTAGTGCTTTGTGGGCTCGTTAATGGGTATTTTCGGTGCTTCTACCTTACCAAAAAAGCTCTCTTGTTGGTGTAAACTTTAAAAGCTGACATAGTTTTAAAGATCTTGTCGCACTGGGAAAACATTTGTGGATAGAATTTATGTTATTTAACGGTCCGTAATTACATAATTTAATTGCTTATAAAGTTGAATTTTTATTTTTTTTTATATTTTATAAATTTAGATATTGATTTGGAATTATTAAGTGTATGAGATTTAATCATGATATTATATATATATATACATGCATATATAGTATGTCAATTTTAAGTGCTACTATATCCAAACAAATCTCAATCATTCATCTTATGAGATCAACAATAATTTTTTTTAACAATCTCTTGGCATTTGGATCTTCCGAACCACATGTATATAGGGTATGGTGCACACTTGGGAATTTGGATTTGCTTACAATGCACTCTAATTTGGAACTAACGAGAAAATATATATATCTACAATTCTGAAAATGTAATTTAACTTCTGCAAATTCTAATATATATATATGTATATGTGTGTGTGTGTGTGTGTGTGTTGAGAGAGAGAGAGAGAGAGAGAGAGAGAGAGAGAGAGAGAGAGCATGGTATATGCTAGCAAGAATATCTAAACAAATCTTAACCTTGAATTTGAAAGATAAATGGTTGGGATTTGAATTTAAAAAAACAAAAGCTATTTTTTAATTAAGTACACTTGCAAAAACTATGCAAATATTTTTGTTTTAAATTGATATACCAACCATCAATCTTTCAAATATGATGGTTGAGATTTGTATAAACATATGATAAATATTGCTAGCATAACCATGTATTTGTGTGTGTTTAACACCACGAAACACTAGATGATGGACTTGGGCCTGTCATTCTCTCGGACCATGTGGAGGTGAGAGGCTTCACAACTGGGTCTTGTTCAACCGACTTACTGCTCTCAAGTGTCAATAACCCGTGTTTTGGGTTGTGTTTGTGTCATCATTTACTTTAGTGTAAGCCTAGCCTCGGAGTTTTGCTTTGAGTTCTTCCAGCTCATGGAAGGGCTTTTTCTTTCAGTTATAAATAGTAGAAAAATAAACAAAATGAATTCAGTTTTATGGAATAATATAGTAAAAAATTTCATATATTTTTAGAACCTTTTCTGTGTTGTTTTCAGGGGAAGACAGGTGTACGGCTTCAGATTCCAATCGACTTGGCAACTCTTGTTTCAGCAGCAGTCAAGGTTAACATTATTATTTCATATACCCTCTCCATGTGTGATTATTTGCTTTAATAGGAAACCTGGGGTTTGACAGACTCCTACCAGATATGCATGCTCCTGGGTGTTGAACCCGTAACCTTAAGTTGAAGGTTCTATTGAATCAATCCCTTAACAATGAGTACTCCTCCTTGTGTGATTATTGAGACAATGAACTATGTTTCCTCGTTATGGTAAACATTTTGTAAAAGACAAGAAAGACTCAGAAGTGTTGGAAAGAAAAAACAGAATAATTATTGTGCATAAGATATAACACAGCAGCAGCTAAGAACCCTTGATGAACTTGACGGTATAAAATGCTACTCATGCTTCGGCTTGCATGCACACAGGAAGGATTCCAGTACCGCCATGCAGACCCAGCCAATTTAATGCTGGTTAAATGGCTCCCTGACAGGCCTGATACTCTGCCTATCTATTATGCCACACACAGGCTTGGTGTTGGTGCTGTTGTTATAATTGACAAGGAGGAGGTAAATCATCTGCATCTGAACTATTTCTCTTATAAACCTTTGAGAAATATCGAGCTAATTCTTTTATCATTGCTTGACAAGCGAAGGTCTTGGGGTATCTAGGATTGCTTCTTGTTGGAAATTCTGGACATATGTTTCTTGGTTGAGCCCAGACTTATCACTGGGTGTTTGGAGACAAACCCGTTTCCTTGTTGTGCGACATGCATGCCTTTGTTCATGCATCACATTTATCTATGAATTTCAAAAATGCACACACGCATGCATGGTGCACACAGAAACACACAGGAAAAGTGGAAGCAGAGCTCTTGGTACCTTCGACCTAGCTGCCCCAGAGCCATCAGATCTGCTTTCTGTATAAGATCTGATTCTCTCTCTCTCTCTATGTATATATATATATATATATATATATATATATATATATATCTCTCTCTCTATGTATATATATATATATATATGTGTGTGTGTGTGTGTGTGTGTGTAAGGTTCACAAAAACGCATATACAGTCCCTTATAGTGGTTTTTAAAATTCTCTTTAAACCATTGCATTTACCATCATACGCATGGGGGACCATTGCGCACTGCATTTTCTTGAAATTTCATATATATGTGTACTCATGTACGTATTTGTATATTAGATTTGTTAGTTAATGCGGATGCATCTTTGATTATATCCTGGTGGTACAAGAAAAGAGTGGCCATTTCAAAGGTTCTGGTGTGTGAAAAGTTCTTACCGGTGTTGTGGAAGAGGTATGTGTTTCTCTAAAGCTGTACACACTCAGAACTTTTAAACAGAAAAGAGAACGAATAGCAAAGACAGTATTTTAAGCAGAAATCCCGTTTAAAAATTCTCTGTAATGTTTTCCCTATAAATATGATTTCTAATATATAAATTAGATATTGCTGCTAACTATCAGTCACTGAATTGATTGTGGGCAGGGTGAAGATATACTTGCTGGGGCTGAAAGAGAAGTCATGGAGGAAGCAGGAGTAGGTTACTGGGAACTCCTATATACTTTTGAGGATTTTCTCATTTGGGCTCGTTCTCAACATTTTGTTTCTTAAATTTTATTGATGCAGATTGAAGCAGAATTTGTTGAAATTCTTGGATTAAGGTATGAAGCATGCCCCCCCCCCCCCCCCACCCCCCCCACACACACCACACCACCACCACCACCACCACCATCACCACCACACACACATACAGAGACACCACTCCAAGAAACATTACTTACAGGTATTTTCCTTTAATTAACTTTCGATATTTCAATATAAAACCTGTAGAGAAAGTCACAAAGCGCACTTCGAGAAGATTTCGGACCTGTTCTTCGTATGCTTGTTGAAGCCCAAGACACTCACCATTACGAAACAAGACTCCGAATTGCAGCTGCCCAGGTAAACTTCCTGAAATTACATTATGGCTGCCTTCAAATTTCTTCGGCTCAACTCAGGGCCTCATGCTTTTCTCTTTAACGATGCTCCCCACAATAACAAGCGGTGACAAAGCCAAGACGAGGAGCTCATTGCTCCTCTTAGCTCAGAGGTGAGACATACTCTCACTCCTAATATTTATACACACGCATATACTAAATGTATATAATACTAATACTCAATTAACATTCATGATAATAAATACATATAATACTCAATTGACACTCATGATGTAAAACTATTATATTCCAATGCAATAAATGCAACGGGCACATCATTTTACACCATTTTACAACTATTAAGTATAGTATTCATTGAGTATAACCCCATCTCCCATATATATATATAGGGGCGCAAACAAATGTAGCTTATGGTATATGTCCACAAGCAATTGTGCTAAATTATATTTAATGATTCACACGGTCTATAAAAAAGATTGATGGTTGAAATAAAAAAGGAAAATGTAAAAAATACACTTCTCAATCAAGTACAACCTATAAAAATACTTTTTATCTTTTGCTTTTTATTTCAACCATCCATCTTGTTGAGGAGACGGTTAGAAATTATTGAGGATTGTTTAGAACAACTGCTTGTGCACATATTCATAAGCCCTGTATAGGTGTATTTTACCCTGAGAATAGGGCCGTGACCAAGTTGTTCTTGAAAAATCTTTTTAGGGGATGAGTTCCATGGGAGATGAGCCCATGGGTGACCAATTGTTCCTGCTCTCTGTCTTTCATTATGGACACCTACCTTGGCCAATCGAAAGAAAAAGATTGTCTATGGACGCCATTTTTGAATATTGCAGCTTTTTTCAGACTGTGACATCTCAAGTTTGGTTATTTGGGTCAACACTGGTTTTCTTCTTACAAGTAGTTATCTGCTTGGCTTCTATGTTCGTCCAGTGGATGCCGGTCGAAGAATACGCTGCACAGCCATACATAATGCAGCCAGAGTCAATGAGGAAGGTTGCTGAGATAATCTTAGCGACGGTTAACAACTAATGCCCATAACTTACTGATCAGAAAGTCAAGTCCACCTCCTCTGAACACACCTTGTACCAATGCTGCTTCTACCTTTTGGTGTTAGTGTGTGTGTGTCTATATATATATATATATATTGCTCTTGGATTATTGATGTTCAGTGTACTTTATTTCACGGATTGATTGAGTGATTTATGTTTATATGTTCGCCATGTACTTGTACGTGAATTAAGAGTGTGATCATTTGCTTCGAGAAGTCCCAACCGGTTGTATGTATGTATGCTGCTTATGAGGGATACAGTGATGTTGTAATCTTTCTTATATGACATGCATCCTGCTTCTTGTTGTACAATGTATTATCTGGTTTCTAAGGATCAAGGCTTCCTATTAGTGTTTGGCACTGGAGTTACGAGGGCAGTACACAGATCAGGTCGCTAGCACCCCCACTGTGTCACTTGTCTTTCATCGTCTGTGATTTCAGACACAACACAGAAGTTCGACATGAACACGACCAACCATCCAACATGACACAGAAAAGACTATATGAAACACGAAATGATTGCCAATTTAGGACACAACATGAAAATCAACACGAGCACAACCTGAAAAATCTGTTTGTGTTGACTCAAAAATAACGTGAAAAAAATATCGGGTCATGTTTTGGGTAACACGTTTTTGACAGACAAGGATGATCCAATGCACAAAATTGCAACCCCTAATTCAAAAATGGCAAGAGAAACCAGTCGGATGAATTAATCGAATGGGCTTTGTAGTTTTTTAATGCCATTGATCTTGTCATTCATATCAAGATCAACGGCACTCAGAAAGATGGAAGCTCATCTGATCGGACAGGATCATATCCAGGTCCAGAGGCTGGTGATCTAAGAGATCATGCTCTAGCACCAAAGCAGGTCATTCATGGTATTTCAGTTCGAACACATGGGTTATATGCCTGGCCATGATCTCACCGGTCAAATGATCTGTGGCCACCCAATTTTGGACTATTGCTCTGTCAAATAGGTAAGATTTGGTGATTTGGATCAAACCGGTTAGAAGCAAAATTTCTCCACCTTACTTATTCGCTTTTTTTCTAAACTAATCCTCTGTCTTATAATTCCTACTTCTACTCAGGTCGAGTCGGTGCATTTTCATGCTAAACCCGGAACTGACCCAAACCATGTTCTTGTGACATTATAACCCTACCCAACCCTACACTGGTAGGGTTTTCTGCCCTGCCGGATCGGTTGGTGCAGTGTTGGATACCTGTAGTTCTATTACAAATTCCGATCCCTACCTCAGGAGCAGTTATTATATACATAATTAGTGGCACCACTAAATAATAAAAATGAGAGAAAATAGCTTAAGAATAAACTGTGAGGATGTTAAAAAAAGGAAGATTATAAAAGTGTTGAAAAAAATAATAATTTGTGATATTACATTGAGTTAATTATTAGTATAGCACATTATCAGGCTATATGGACACAAAGAATCCATGTAGGTGACCTATCTACTTTGAAAAAGGCATACTTGTTGTTTTCTGTTGAGTGCCGCTTTTCTTTAGATATTAAACAAAAAGAAAAGCCTCAGAAGATGCATGGATACCTGTATGGGTTTGTAGTTCGATAATTTTGAAAATTGTAAGTTTAGCGGCATGCCAATATATAAAATTAAAATTACATGGAATTCACTCTAATAATATAAAGTAAATTTTATTAAAAATTAAAACATATAAACTGACATAACATGTAACTTCAACAAGAAACATAACATCTCAAACAAAAAAATTACGTCAAAACATAACGTCTTAATTTCATACTATATAATTTCAACACTTAAACGTAACACTTGTGAATGATACCATGCATTGGTGGGTGCTAAGGACGTATCGAAAAAAGAACATCAAAACATAACACTTTTGGGTTTCACGATCAAGTTGACCATATGGATATTAGTTTGGCTTGACCTATTGTTAAGCAAAATGTTCAAAAGCTCGTACTATACAAGTATATATGCATGTAACCATATGATGAGAACATTTTTGAGTACCAGTTTCCAGTGGCAGATCTATGTTGAGCCGAGGTGGGGCGTTCGCCCCACTTGAAATTTCGAAAATCAACTTAAAGTCTATAACCCGTGGTGAGATCCATGAGCTATAATACATAATTCGTCCCATCCAAAACTATAAAGGGGCTACTCAACCTACCACAAAAGAGCTTCTAGATCCGCCGGTACTAGTATCCAAGTACCTGTACGTTTATGAATACCGGGTAAGCACGTGTACTCTACCGTAAATGAAATACCCATGCATCATAGCACGTCACTTTCCCAAAACTTAAGTCTACATGCATGTCCCCGTATACTGCATTGCACATGCATGCTGTGTGTGTGAACATGCCTTTTCAAACCTCACTTGGATAATTCAAGTGGGACATCATAGCATAACATGTGATGAGCCTGAACAAGCACCTTTTTCTCGTTGGCTTCACTTGAAACAAGTTGAACCCACCAAGTTAGAGGACTTCTCTTCCCCCTCGATCGACTTCTAGTCTAAAACTTCAGTATGGGACTCTTAACTGACTCAAACGAGCCAAACAGAGGCAGTTCATGGACCATTCCCCAATTTAAATATACTATTCATGTTCAACTTGCTAGTTCTTTGGAAACAAGCCAGCGAACACAAGAAGTTTGAAACTTGAATTGTAAACAATCGTTCATTTAAATGAAATTGATTAGATTTGAGGTCTTGTTTAGATGGTTTTTATTGTAAAACTAAAACAGTTGATCAGTTCACTGGATGTATACCAAGTTGGTAGGGAATTAACATGGTTTTGCCAACATATATGTGCATAAATATGGAATCTACTTAAGTTTAAAATGGCCTGAGCTTATACAAGCCGAGTTAGACAAAATAACAGTGCGTGTTTGGTTCATGAAGAACACAAACCGATCGAATCCGAATGAACTTATCGCGAACCACGCTCGACCAACTCGATTCGTTTACCGAACCTACTTGAGTCGTCTAATTTGGCCCATCTGTTGATCCATCTCTCTCTGTCTTTATCAACATTTGGGCCTCTAAAATCTTAAAACACCACCGAAGGTATGTAGAGGCCCACGACGGTGATGCACCAACTAAGCTTTTTGACGCAGACATCCAATAATTTCACACACACACAAAGGAAAAACTTTACATAATTATGAACCTTACAACTAGAGCAAGTTGCAGTTCATTGCATCCTCTTCCAGCTTACAGAACCACATTTCGCCGAGTACGTTGTCATCTTTTGCCTATATGAACAGAGCAGATATCTTGGCAATTCACAGCCCCCCGTGTTCAGCCTTCTGATCTCAAAAATGGCAGATTTAGCTGGGTGCTTCGAGGGACTCGGCTTATATGTAGCGGTTTCCGTCGTGGTGCTTTTATATTTCTTTTTGATGGCTGTGGAGTTTGCATGGAGAAACCAGGCCGTTCACTTGCCCCCTGATGCACGCTTTCCTGCAAGTCATCAATGGTTTAGTGAGAGTGAAGGTGGGTACCTTGTTGTTTGCCCGATTGGGAACGCAAGTGAAGAAACACCAAAGACGCTGATCTGAGGTGAATTTATGGCGTGTTTGAATGGTCGGACATTGGCAGAACAGATATTTGCCTTGCAAAGCGGAAAACGTTGGGGACGTTACAGTCGGCGTGTTCAATGCTCTGGACAGGAGTGGGAGTAACGTCTGAGAGCAGGGGAGACCGAATGTTACCTACTGAAGTGCTTTTAATTCGTCCCTCAAAGGGAGTCCATATGAAGGATGCGTTTGAGTTTGTAGACTCATTGAGCTTTGGCTTTACTTTTGTGGCAAAACTTTGTTTCTTAAGAAAAGCTAATAACAAATACCAGACCGTAGGTGAAATATGAAATCTCTCTCTCTCTCATGTACTTTGCAGTTGCACAACAAGAGCCAGAGAGCTGAAATCATCGCTTTTTGAGAACCAAACAGAAAATTAAAGAACACTCGTAGCTCAGTAAGTATCAGATAGCCCTATAGAGGAGATTGGATGAGCATTGGCTCATGAAGGAGGAAATTAACTTCTTGAATTCATTAAAGACGTTGAAGAAGTCTGCAATTTCTTCAACTTACTGAGTTCTTTGACAGAGTCTTGATGGTGCTCGGGCGATGTCTTTCCTCTCCCTACTTGAATTGAGCTCTTTGACAAAGTTTCGATTTTTGAACTTGGGGTGGTGATTTTCAACCGACCTAACAACCCGATCCGGACTCAACACGAAAAATCCATGCCCAGTTGGGATTTAGACACCCTGGTCAGATCTGAATTGGCTTGAAGCAAACTCAACAAAAATGTTGGGGCACGTCCGTGCACATCAGCACAAACCCAATCTCGCCCTTCCTCAACTTGATACTTTGCTTGTTGATTGATCAAAATCTCAACTATGCGCTGAGCAGGGATGATTGATTGAGTTCAAAAAATAAAAAGTATATGTAAAATACTATCTAATTCGGCCTTTATAACTTTCCCAACTCAAAGTGTCTAAACTTTTTGCATTTCCTACCAGTTAAAGCTGCAATGAGACTACTGCAGTCAATGTCTGGCAATATGCACAGTTGAAGAGAACCAGTAGTTGCCTGCAACATGGATTGCCATGGCAACTTTTTTTCTTACAAGAGGAGGCCCCAGCCTAACACACCCACATATACACAAATATAAGTTACCTACTCAGCACCACCCATCAAATCAATTACGTCCCTAAATATTTACACCAATAATTGGCCAAATGTCGACATCAATAATAGATGGACATGAATACCGCATTTCTGCATTAGGATTTACTTTGGTGATATGAGCCCCAATATCTTTTCTCATGTAGTTCTACATTGTGTTAAATAAAAAATATTTTAATTAATTTTTTTCAAAATTATTATTTGTTGTATATCTTAATAAACTTCTAAACAATTTTACTACTACGGATGATAGAAAACTAACTTACGGTCAAATTAGAAAGTGTTGTTTGAACGATGCATGTGTAAAATATCGTTTCTCATACAATACTGTGTAATAAAAAGTTCCTTTGACTGTGATTAAATTTGTGTCAAGAAGTTTTCATTCTAATAAAAAACCTTTTTTGAAAAGTTTTCAAACAATTCTGAGGTGAGATTGCTCGCATATGAAAGAACCAAGTAAAACTTCTAGTAGAATCTCTAAATAATCACATAAAATCATAATTCAGAATACAATAACATATAGTGGGGGTTCACACAAGGAGCAAATGTTTCACCTGGCCAGTGGGTAAGATCACAACTTAAAGGTCATGAGTTCGATAGCCACTACCTGCATAGGCCTCTCTCAGTTGGAAAAATACGGTGGAGATTTTTAATATATATATATACATGTGTATATATATATGTATGTGTGTATATATATATATATATGTATATGTATATGTATATGTATATACATATACATATACATATACATATACATGTATGTGTGTATATATATATGTATATGTATATGTATATGTATATATATATACTATACATATACATATACATATACACATATATATATACATATACATATACATATATATACATATATATATATATATATGTATATATATGTATATGTATATGTACATATATATACATATGTGGGTGGGTGGGTGGGTGGGTGGGTGGGGGTGTAAGCAACTAGCCATGCCTCGAGTCTCTCCCATTCCTGATTCATTCAGTACGCTGCTCAGAAGACGGTGACATAAAAGCATGCAGAGAGCCACAACTCTCCTGGCTAGGGTGTCCACTCGTAAGGATGTTCGAGTAGATAGAATGTCATAAGTTCAAAACCCGGGGGTTGCACCTCTTGTAGGGGTCCGCCATTCGGTAGGTTCCTTACCCAAATGATACATATCCAAGTTTACAGCAATAAGATTAAGGGTATTAAGTTCATGAAAATAACCTTTTTCTGTTGGCCTGAAGTCAGAATTTGCAAACATCAAACAGGTACGATTACGAGGCCCGAGACTACGAAACTACCACTCCAGTTCTCATAATCAACCGCAAGTCTCAACACACAGTACGACCTGCTTTTTAGGAAGCCAACCAATGGTGGTGGTTTCTGTTCAGTTCTGCACTCCTAACCTCGTAATCAAATAGCCTCAAAGAAGCCCACCAATGGGAGTGAGCAGTTCAGTTCTGCACTCCTGGCCTCATAATCAAACACCCCCAAAGAAGCATCTTTCTGCGGGAAACCATCATCATATTCAATCACCTCACAATTAATTTAGTGAAAATAAAGAGTTACTATTATCAGAAAACCAGGCCTCATCCCACACTAAGTGGAGTGGATACATAAATTCTTAAGTCATTACTCCACTCGAGCTTGTCTCACTTTAGTTTTTAATCCAAAGACATAGGGCTATTAAGCCGCGAAATTCACAGAATAAAAGAACAAAAAATATAAATACAAACACTGAAGTTGCATGTATAATTCGCATTACGGTGCAGGTTCATGCCTCACAAAAAGCAGAAATGAAGAACAAGGAACCCATGAATAGGAGGATAGCATGAGAAGATGGAGGCCAGCAAAAAGATCATAAAGATGACTTGCTGTGCGTAATTGATACTGATCCCCTCAACTATGTACCAAATTTTGCGCCAGAAATCTTTCAAAAGGAAACTCGATCAAAATGTTGTGGTCATCTGAATGAAGCCTGTATTTCTTCCAGAGTTCGTCCCTTCGTTTCCGGCACAAAGAATAGAACGAACAGCACGGTTAATGCACTAACGACAGTGTAAATTGCAAAGGTTCCTGCAGGAGAGCGAGAGTATCAGATTTAGCGAGAAAGCGAGCGAGAGAGCGAACGAGTGAACGAACGAGAGACCTCCAGTACTCCAAGTGAGAAGCAAATTCGCTGTCATTGTAACAACCCACGACGTCAACCAGTTGAACAACGTTGCCACACTACCAGCAAGACTCTTAATGCTCACCGGCATAATCTAACAAAAGATATAGCAAAACCACATGAGTGCTGAAGAGCACAAAGTTTAGGAGAAATCATACGTACAACCACATGGCAAAGACAACAACAGATTATAGAAAAAACAGTTGGTTGTTCAGGTCGATGTTCTATGACAAGCAAAGCAGCAACTAGTGAAATCGATTAGCAATGAAGAGATCAGAAAGGATATTGAGCAGAAGGAATTAAATGAAAGCTTGATTGTGCTGATTCCCAAATTGATGAAGCCAGAATTTATCAGCCAATTCCGGCCCATCTCGTTATGTGATGTACACTTCAAAACCATAACGAAGATTGTTGTTGAGTGCCTTAAACCGTACCTGTCTGGTCTAATCTCGTCATTCCAAGCTAGTTATGTACCAATGAGATCACTACAAGATAATTTAATCATATCTTTCGTTCTATGTGATGTGAGGCAAAAGAGAATTTAAGGCTGCAAAAGTTGATCGGGAAAAAGCATGATAGATTAAGTTGGAGACTCATGCAACGTGGCTTACTAGAGTTGGGGAGGCCACAATCACTAGTCAACCTCATAATACAGTGTATTTTGTCACCTGGATACAATTTTCAATGGAATGGCAAAAAGACCGAGTTCTTTTCCCCAAAGTAGGGGTATCGACAGGGAGGTCCTCTTTCCCAGTACCTATTTGTGATTTATGATGATAAATTGTCTCATATTATAGGGGATGCAGTGGAGAGCAAGGAGTGGGTGTCAATGGGAGCAGGATGAATGGCCCAGCTATCTTCCATCTAATGTTCACGCAGGACTTTCTGCTGTTTGATGAAGCCAATATCAGGCAGATGCAGTGCTTCGTTAAATGCCCTAGGGAGTTCTGTCACATGTCAAGTGAGAAGGTGAATCATTCCAAGACAAACATATTCAGAAAATGTGAAAGCAGAAAAAATTGAGAACATCTTAAAACAGTGTGAGTTTAAACATTCTCAAGAGACTGGTCGGTATGTGGGGGTCTGGATTTTAGATGGCAGAGTCAATCCTTCGTATTACCAGCATATTTCCAGACTTCCAGTAAAGTGAAACGATCCCTTCCGAGTTGGAAGACCTGTAGCCTATCCCTAGCTGGAAGCATTATCTTAACAAAATCGGTTATTTCAACCATGCCATACTACTCGATTCAAAGCGACAGAATTCCAAGGGCCGTTGTCAGAGAAAATTGAAAAACTAAGGCAGGGTTTCATCTGGGGTGGCTGAAACAAACTACGCCTGCCCAAGATGCAGGGAGGTCTGGGAATCAGGTGTTTGGATACCATGAATGATGCTTTTTTGATAAAAGTGGGGTGGGTGATACTCACCCGACCTTAGGATCTATGGACGAGCTCTGATTAATATGGTAGAAGCAAGGAGTTGAGGAAAGGTATCAGGTGCACGTCTACAAACACACACATTAATACGGATGAGCTCTTATCAGGTGCACGTCTATAGCCAGACATTTTAATGAGAACCAGATGAGCTGTTGGAAATGGGGAGAAGGTAAAAGTTTTTGGATTGATACTTGGTTGCTATGTCACACGGGTACGGGTGCGGGATACGGCAAATTTTAAAAATTTTGGGTGCGGCAACACAACTAAGGTATATAATATATAATATTATATATAATATTCAAGCTACATAAATCAATCATTTGCTAATTTTGGGTGCACGTAGGTATCAATTAGCAAGTTCCCTCATAATGATATGAAAATTAGAATGATTTTACGTGCTGTAAAATATCCAAGTTATGGATTCAAAGAGTTTCCAGATCTTTTGTAGGATATAGCATATACTAGTATTTGTGATAGGATCCAGTAGTGATGTCATACTCTTCTGTTCTATTGATCTGGCAATGTTCCTGGTCTTCAAATGTGTTTGGTGACATAGATTATTCTGTGCAAAGGCATACAGTATGGAGTCAAGAATCCAATCAGATTGAGAAATAAGAAACCAATTGTCCGCACCCAAAATCATTCAAGCTAATATTGTACACAACTACAATAGCAAGTACACAATTTTATATTAAAGCAAAACACATAAATGGTAAACAACTACTAATTTCATTATAATACACAAATCAATCTTCATTATTTGGACCCATTTATCTGTGAGTTACAAAAAAAAAAAATTGCCATGCCGCACCGACACAGTGTCGGTGTCACACAAGTGTCGAGGTCGACACTCCACCCCTTAGAAGTGTCTGTGTGACTTAGCTTGGTTGGACAGCAGTGGACCATTAATAAGACAGGCAAAAACTGAAAGTGGAAACATCCCAATGGATCATACTCTGGCTTGTAAAGGAGAATGGAAAATGGAATATAGAACGATTGAGAATCTCTTATCCAAGGAATGTATAGAAAAAATTACAGCCATCATTCCACCCAGCATAGAGGATGATGAGGACAGATTGTGATGGGAATTAACCAACTCTGGTTTATTTACTGTTTCATGTGTTTATAAATCAATGGCTGGCTGGAATCAACAGGAGGATGAAAAGTTTAAGGACCTGATATGGAAGAACCAAAGCACACAAAAAGGATAAGAATTTTTCTAAAGTCAGCATGCCAAGAAAGCCAAAATCACAAATCTTACTAGAAGCAGATGGTGATGTAAAGCAGCCTGCTTCCACTGTCCTGAACATGTAGAAACCACCTTGCATGTGCTGAGAGACTGACCAAAAGCAGCAGATATATGGAAAAGACTTGGCGGACCAGCGGGTAAGTTTCTTTACATTGAGTTCAAAAGAATGATATCAGTTTAATCTACAGAACTTGATGGATTCAGGTTATAAAGGTGGATACCGTTTACCGATGATGTGAGTATACGGATGATCTGGAAATAGCGGAATCGAAGATTATTTGATGAAGAAGACTGTTTACCATGGAATCCAGTAGAAGTAATTCTCAACTATGCTAAGGATATAGAGGATAGCAGGGATGTGTATAACCCCAATCAATTACAGAAGAAGAAACGAGAGACTATCTCTTGGAAAAAACAAACTGGTGAGTGGGTAAAATTAAATACAGATGGATCTCCAAAAGGGAACCCAGGTGATGCGTTATCTCGAAGGGTCTGGAATTGGCTTGGAAGTATGGCATTAGGAAAGTTATATGCAAGAGTGATCCGTTGGATATAATAAATCAGATTAATAACTCACAGCAGAACACAATCGTCTCAAGTCTTATGAAGAGGATTATCAATCGGAAAAGAGGGATTGAGAGGTGAAATTCAAACATGTCTACAGAAAGGCAATCACTCTGCAAATCGGTTAGCAACCAATAGTCTCAAGCCTGGGTCCTCCTTTATGAAATTGGAACAATGCCTAGATAGTATATCATCACTGTTACAGAATGATGTTGCAGGGGTCTCTTTGCCCCAAAAGATTGCCGACCATTTGCTCATGTAACAGTTACGTTGTTAACTGACGTTTGGGTGCATAGCACAAGTAAAACACATTAAGACATGCATAAAAACACACATATACATACTAAATATATGTGTTTGTATCAGCTTCCACAAGCTATTCATCAATAAAGTAATAGTCAAGATTTTATATTAGTCAACAGTTCATGAGACATAACCAAAGCAATGAGAAACGGTAAAAATGCCTAGCATTATCTAGGCGCCTAACAAGGTAAGTGCAAATGTTGGTGTTATAGCAGTGTCATACGAGATACTTCCCCTGTATGAAGTATCCCTGTCAAGTGGCCAAAGTTTGGTATCGTAAAGAAGGTTCCATCAGGATTTGTTGTTAGTCCTTTCTAAAACATGTTAGAAGAGAAAAGGTTTAATCTGGTTGATACCTCAGACATAATAAGCCAAGGAATTGCTCCCATTCCAAGAGAGAAAGAAACAACACAGGCCTGAAAGGAATCAAAGATGGAACCATTATTGTTGGATTAAAGGAAAATTGAGAATTTGCAAGTCAACTTAATGAAGTTTCAAAGATTGATTATGTACCACAAGGCCAACCAAGGACAAAATGCCCATTGCATCATAATATCGAGAACCCTCTGTCACAACATCCTGTTCCAACAATAAAAGTTATAAGTCGCAATCTCAGAACAATGGTATCAAGAGAAGAAAGAAATGAACCCACCATGAATTTTGGTCATAAAAATGCACGACATACCTTCACAAAAAAGGCAACAGAGACAAGGAGCAGGCTTGCGGTCATTCCAATGGAAGATATCTACAGAAAAGAAACATAGAAACTTCTAGCAGTAAGAATCCGCTTCTGATTCAGATAAAAGAACTTGCAATATTTTGCTTAAGCACGCACAGTCATCAGCACTCTGCGGCCTGCTCTGTCCATTAACCATGTAGCAACACCTGTCATTACAACCTATAAAACCAACAGAAGATTCAGCCAGATTAGAACAGAATACTTAGGATTCACAGTTATTTCTGGCTTCAAGTCGATAGAAAGTTATATTTGCAGCAGAACAGACTAATGCGGTGTATAATGCAGGTACCATTATGCAATAATTTTATCATATTGAACGATGTGATACAGTATTCATAACAATAATAGAGACAGCAACCTGAATAGCCCCAACCCCAAGGGTAGCATAGTTACTGTTTGATACTCCTGCATGTAAGAAACAACCAGAAACATTTAGCATGCTTCATAGTGGTCTTCGGATGGACATTATTTGCTAATACATCCTGCAGGGTATGGATATCTCAATCATCATATACAGATGCAAGCGATTTGACAAGTTGGGAAATTGGCACATAAAGAACTGATCAGGCACTCCACAAGACTGATTGAGCCAGAAAAGGAACAAGAAACCACATATACAATAATCTGTTCTGGGGAAAGAATTACTGAGGTTTATGTCACATAGTTCATGTCAAATAAAGGTTTGACGACGACTTACATAGATGCTCACGTAATGTTAAATCAAATGCAAAGCAACCATATGATAAGAAAGGTACCAATCCTATAAGAACCTTGTGATCCAAAAATATATCCATGCCCTATGAATCATGAGGAAAGGAAACAATATGCTCAACAAATGATTCGCTATAGAAGACATCACCGTCCAGCTACAGGATAGTTGATTGTATTCATGAAGATAAGCAAGTAGGGCAAACAGTGCTATCATACGGAGAGCAACGCACATGTTAAGGCACATTACTCAAAAGACAAGGTGACAATAAAAGGAAAAAAAACCACAAGGGATTGTTAAAAGAATATCAAAGGCACAGAGGCATGCATATGCTAGCTAGCAGGAAAAGTCCTTGGATTATGTTTACCAGCAGCTTCAAATATGGTACTGGAGTAGAAAAGAATGGCATTTATTCCACTCAACTGTTGCAGGATTAGTAATACAATTCCTATCTGCAACAAAGCAAAACATGAAAGTGAAAATCAAATGCGATGCATAATATCAGAAGATATTCCACTGTTCGGAGGTAAGTACCATTAAAGGCATGTAATATTTTCTTCGCTTCAGTTCAGCAAATCTAATGGTGTTTCGCTTGCTTGATGCAGCTACAGTTCTCTGCACAAATAGATTTACTGAGAACTGGCGACCATTTTTAGGGCAAAACTGGAACATAATTTGAGTTATTGAATAGTGACAGGATAACATATAGATGAAAGTGGAATTTAGCCACTAATGCAACCTAATAAAACTTGAGAAGCTGAATGAACTGTACAAAACACAAGCACCTTGATGTCATTCACTTCAAGGGAGATATCAGTATCAAAACCACGTAGAACTTGCAAAGAAACCTCAAAATCCTCCATCATGCGCATCTTTGCCTGGAAACCAACATGTAAACATGCATAGAAAGCTAGTTCAAGGAAAGAAGATTACAATCAAACTCATGGCTTATGAACTCACCAACCATCTTGGTGATTCAGGGATAAAGAACAAGCCAGGAATTAAGAGAGTACAGGGTAAGATTCCTGCATACAAATGTTAGAAAAGTAATGTGCAGTAACTTCTTTTAGCAGTCTAGTTGGAGCCTTAACAAATTCAAAAGAAAATTCAAAAGCACACATTCCACAGAAACACTGCATTCCAATTCAAAAAGGGTCTTGATCTTCATTCTTCTGTTTTAAACAGATCCCCTTCAAATTACTGATATCGTTAGACCATGGCAACCACTTTTGAAAGGACTATCTTCATATAACAAAAGAAAATGCTTCCATATTTCAACACAGTGGACAGCAATTTCAACTACTAACATGTCAGATGGAAGCCACTGCCTCACCTAGCACTGCAAGTACTCTCCATTGCACAAATAACCCCAGAAGATAAGCAAGCATTATACCAATCGTCACAGACAACTGCAAGAAAAAAAGAATATAATAAGATTCAATTGTAATTCAAAGTGTGGAACCATGAAAAAACAGAAATGTACCTGATTTACAGAACCGAGGCTTCCTCGCATGTTCTGTGGAGAAATTTCTGCTATATATACAGGTACCTGAAGGATGAAACAAAGAATAGGGATAAGTCTACATGGTTATGCATATAAAACTCGAAGGCCAAGAGAGGATCTTACTGTATATGAGATGATTCCAACACCAAATCCTTCTAACAACCTGCCCATGTATAGGAAAGACGAATCCTATAAAAATTTGAGTAAAAAGCATCAGTGTATTTTGACACCATGAGAAAGAGAAAGAAGCAGAAACCTCAACTGACCCAATAAAGAAGGAGCTTACTTTGGCAAAGGATATCACCAGCCACCCGATAATGTTCGGAATTGAAGCAATCATCAGCGACTGTTGAACAAATGCATCATTGAATAAATAAACCACATGAATACATACAATCAAGCATGAACCACTCGTAATAAATTAATAAACCAAGACCAATATTCCATTACCCCTTTGCGTCCAATGTACTCTGCCATCTGACCACTTGCTATAGCCCCAACCATGGCCCCAACATTACATAGAGAACCAAACCAGGAGAACTACCTTCCAGGATTCAAGTCAGATTTTGACTTCAAGAAGGAAAATGAACAAAAGGAAAGAAGAGAGGAGGAAGAATGGAGTAGTAGTCTTTTACCTCTGAAGTGGTCAAGTCAAGATCTTTAATAATGGAGGCCTGAGTAGGCGATGAGTATCCTGACTGAAGATCACAGATACAAGAAGAGGCATTTGTCATGTTTGTGTGAGGGAAAGGGAAATTTCTAAGCAGATGTAACTTACAGTGAATCCAAACTGAATTGGGCCTAAGGCGACGATCAATGTACAGAGGACAACGGAGATTGAGCTATCCCTGATGACCGCAGAGGAACCAAGCATGCTGGATTGCCTAGATCCCATTCTATACCAGCTTCCTGTGTGGAGGAATGGCTTCTTAAGATCCCTGCTAGTCCCACCATCTTCATTATCGTCCCTAAAACTCATGATGATGCTGACAGAAACAAGTACGCCTCACAGCCAAACCAAAACGAAAAGAATAAATGAATCCCAACTCTGAATTTTATGTATCCTTCTTAGTTTTTCACTTATTATAAAGTATAAACCCTTCTTTACATGCAGCCTCGATAACAATCAGACCTGCAAATAATTAGCCATTGTCAATCAAATGTTTCACTTAGAAACCACATAACTGAAATGCAGTATACATATGAATGCGAACATTTCAAGAATGACGCTTGCATGTCTAACTCACCAACATGGCAAGCTTCTGAATTTTACATGCAATGTTGTTAACTTCTGCATAGAGAACGCAAGCTTTCAGTACGGAAGAGAAAGATGGCAGCTAAAAATGATCAAATAGAGATTTCAAAACATGTTTCATGATCGATGACGCTAAAGAATCCGCTTTAGATATCGATTGTAATGACTGCTAATTGCCGTGGACATTCAGGAAAAGAATAAGCCTTTGCCGAACTAGAACTTCCAAAAGAACTGGTAGTTTTCTACCAATGGTATCATCAAAGGATAGATCACAAATAAAAAGTGACGTTCTGCTCGAATCTTTAGAAAACCAATAGAGATAGCTCTTAAAAGTTTTTCACCAATTAACTCTTGACCACTACAACATTCCCATTTTTCTTCAATCACTCTCAGATTCTGGGCATTCTCACGTCAACAATGAAATAGAAGTACATTTGTTTCTTCAACATATCTGGCCCAACGAATCGAAACCAATTATTTAGCTGATTTGCGTCCCATACCTCATACTCTCTAACTACTCATAAACCAAAACCCAATCTTGTTGTTTATCGGGGAGAGAGAGAGAGAGAGAGAGTTGAAACGCAATATGAGCCAATCAGAAAGCGGCAAAACCACGAGGGAAATCAAAATCCCAACTCAGAGAACGACTACCAGTTCGTGCGAATAACGTCATCGGTGGATATAAAACTACAGCACTTCGGAAACGATTTCCGGAGAAGCGTCATCCGCGGAAACAAAAGCTAACAAAAAGAAAACACCCAAGATCGTGCGGCTTCAAGAAAAGCAAAAAGCAACCGTCAAGCGAATTAAAAACAGAAGGAAAACGCTCACACAGAACCACGTTTCACCATCTTCGTTTTCACTCAGCGAAAATGAGAGGTCCAGCAAATCTACTCTTCCTACGTTTCTTTATTCAACACACTGTATAGAGAGAGAGAGAGAGAGAGAGAGAGAGAGAGAGGGGAGGGTGGGGGGAGGCGGGCAGAAAAGGGCCGTTAGTTCGCGAGAAGACTTGACGGGTAGCTCGGTTACGAAATGATTGAATCCATGAATGCAAGAGTAGATGGGGAAGAGCGAGACAACGAAAGTCTCGGGTCGGTTAAGGACCCGCACCAAATCCATTCAGTGGACCCACGGGTTTTTTTATCGGGAGTGAAATATTGTCCCATGTATGGAATGAAGTAACGAAACAGGTTTATCAAAAGATGCTAAAACGGTAGGGATGGCAATGGGCGGGTGCGAAGCGGGTAGAACTATATTCAGTCCATTACCCAAACCTTCATTTTATGCCCTGTGGTCGACCCGTTTACACAATGGGGACAGCTATATATTTGAATCCTTTTTCCCGTTACCCGAGTACAAAGTCCTCGAACTTCAACCCCAACAAATTTTTTAAAATCGGTGTTAGTCTTCTGCCTCCCTTTGTAACCCAGATAAGATTAAAATTAGTATTTTCATTCAAATCAAATCATTGAATCTAATCCCATATTTGAAAATTTTTAAGATTAATTGGTTGGAATTTTTTTCATTCAACATTGTATGTACACATTCTTATTTTGTATATTATTATACCTTAATATAATAAAATGAGAGAATATCATTTAAGGTGGTTTGAACATATAGAAAGAAGATCAAAAGAAGAACTTGTAACAAGGTACGAAAAACTAGATTTTGATAGTATTAAAAGAGGTAGAGGACGAACCCAAAAGTATTGGAAAGAAACAATAAAGAATGATCTAGCTTATTGTGAGTTAGCTGCTAACATGGCACATGATAGGGCTACGTGAAAACAAAGAATTCATGTAGCCGACCTCGTCTAGTATGGGAAAAGGCTTTGTTGTTGTTGTTGTTGTTGCATTACACCTTAATATAGTTTGAGTTTGGTACGGGTTGAGTATTTCTTATCCCGTATTGAAACTACTGAGTCATAGATGTCCGGGTTCTCAAACCCCAGCCTGCTTTGATCGGGTTGGGTCAGGCAAATGTCGGCATTCCTATTACTGAAAGCTATCTCAAACCCAGATCCAAAATAGTTCACACCAATAATAAGCCTGACCATACACACCATATGTGTGTTCATTACCCAAGCCCAGCCGGGTTGGATCTATTATGCATATATTAAGAATACTTTCATTCGAAACCGGAGACAGATTGAAACTGATAAGGATAATTATCAATCATACACAAATTGGGCCCGAGAGTCGACGCTGATCCGAACCTGACCCATTTGCAATGTGTTTGGACCAAGGGAAGGATGTGTTATTGGGTCTTGAATGGTTCAGATCGGCTATCCATTTGATCCATTATCCTTGAAACACAAAGATTCTCTAGGGTACCATGGGCAGTCGCGGGTTGAGAGCATCATCTTTAGTTATTAGCTTATGAGTACTGAAAGAATAAAAGGTTCATTTGAACTGATAAAAATAGCCTTGAAAACCAAACGTGTATTTTAAATTTAATGTCAACTTGGCAATGGGCCAATGGCTCATCCTTATCCCTTAGATAGCTGGCCTATGTCTAGGTACAAAAATGATTCATTAGGTATCCAGCAAAATAACTATGTAGAATCTTTTACCAAGGGGTACTATCTTTAGCATATAAATTGGGTCATAAAGCGTGCTCATGCTCACACACACACACACACACACACACACACATATATATATATATAGAGAGAGAGTAGACTGTGGTAAATGTTCAAATCTACTTTATCATTTCAATCGTTTGAGGTAAAGCAAAAAATATTTAATGTAATATACAATATTATTTATAATTTAAATCTCTATTATTGATAATGTTAACCAAACGGTGGAGATATCTCAATCTAATATATAAATCTACTCAAATAATTTTATCGTTTGATCAACACGACCAATGGTAAAGATTTGAATTTAAAAAATAAATGGTATCACTATAGTATGGAAAGTACAAAGACATAAATTGCCTTTTAGGTTAAAATCTTTATCATTATCTAACAATTGAGATGTTTGGATGGGGATTGAGCGCATACTAACAATTCAAACCTCTATATATATATATATATATATATATATATAGAGAGAGAGAGAGAGAGAGAGAGAGAGAGAGATTTGGTAGAAGGAAGATAGTGATAATGAAGATGTTTGAGTCATGAAACTTGCAAGGTTTCGGAACCCCAACTTAGCTAATTTGGTAAGGTGTATGAGCACGCTCATTAATACTATGGTACTTTAGATATTTTGTCAATCATAGGACTGGTAGTGAACTGAGCTGTTTGTCCTTTACCTGTTTTATGCTACGCGTAATGAGAATATCATGATACTGGTGAAAAAATGCCATCTCACACAGCTATGATAATTGCAAATTATAGAGAGAGAATACTTCATCCTTTTAAAATCTTTTTAGAGATCTGAATCGATGAACGGATGTTAAAGATGAAAGGGTTCAAATCTTTAAAGTAAAAGGTAAGTATCAAATACAATTAATAAAGTATCGTAGTGTATTTTTTGACCTTAACTATTGATGTTTGAGCATGGATGATGTATGGGCATTTATTTCCTTTTTTTCTTTATATATAGAGAGAAAGAGAGAGACTGAGAGTTGTGAGATAGTCTCTCATACGAGATTTTATTGGATGAGTTCATACGTATATCCAATCGTCCATAACATCGAATTCATTAAATGTGATATGAAACATACGACTTCATCAATATCAGGTTGATCTCACGAATGATGAAGATCAAGATAAGAGAATGTCTAATGGCTCTCTCTCTCTCTGTATATATATATATATATATATATATATATATATATATATATATATATATATCTTGCCACCTCAAATACAACAAGTTGCTGTCTACTCTTCACTTTTGGGCTATAAGCACAACAAGAATGGGTTTTATGTTTTTTACAAATACCTCATAATTTTTTAAATAATATTTCTATCTCTAAAAGATACCATGCATAATAAAAAATGAGTAATGTTCAATAAATAAATATATATATGACATGATATTTGTTAACATCACATGCTAATAAATCTCAACCAAATTTAAAAGATAGATAATTGAGATTTTATTTTGAAAAAAACTGAATTTTAAATTAATTATACTTAAAAATATAAAATATACTTTTTTGCTGTACCAACTATATTTTATTTGGATATATTAAAATATAAAGTTAGCTAGCATACACCAGGCTTATATATATATATATATATATACATATATAACTAATTAGTTAAGATTGGCTCATCAAAGTGTGGCACGCTATATCCCACGTCTACACGGTTGAACAGTGATTGCCGTGTAAAAGTAGCTCGGCTTGCTCGCATGGTAAAAAACAAAAGAACCTAAGCTACGAAGAATGATCGTTTAGGATAGGAAGAAAAAAGCTCAGCGATGAAGAAATAGCTACCAAGAACAGATACAGCAAAATAGCTAAAACCTGGGCGTGCGGTGCCCATTACTATCCGACGCCACGCAACGAAGAATGACAGATCTGACCAAAGGTCCGGAGTCCTCAGGGTGCGCATCTGGCAGGGGTCTGCCCAACCCCAGCTTGCCTTTAAACGAAAAACAAAATGTCTTGCTTGTCCAGCACCTAAAGCATTTGGGACGGTTTTCAATCAATCTTGGCCTTTGTATACATTTCGGTAAATAAACAGGAGATCCATGAGGAGGAAAAGAAAAAACAGACTGACGCGAGCGCGAGCACTCGTGTGTGTGTGTGTGTGTGAGAGAGAGAGAGAGAGAGAGAGAGAGAGCTGTTGGTTGTACGCAGGTAGGTCTTTGAAAAGAATCCATAAAACGAAAGGTCCGATGTTCTCAAGAACGTAAGGGAAATTGTTTCAGTGCAACAGAAAAGATCCTCACAAACCCAAAATAAAATCTGTCTTCTGCAAAAAATGGGTGACGAGCTGCAGGAGATGCCATATGGCCTCCAACTTCTCATGCATCATCAGCAACGGTACTCCGCTCGCTCACATAAATACCATCAAGAAACTTCCTTATGTCCTTATTCTTCACATGACATTTCTGTCAAACGAAACGAGAAATTCTGATCAGGGAGTGAAGAGTTTTAACTTAACTGATAGAGGAAGCGAGAGAGCAGACAGAGAGGGCACTTTTGTACAAGAATACATGAAAAGGTTGAAAAATAAACAAATATACCTGATTGATCAATGCCGCAGATCGCGATACAAGTTCAACATCATTTCCATCCAGTACCAGTTCGTCCTTAACCTTCTCGGAACGAATAACTGTGACACCTTCTAGCATGTCCACCTTCCTCACCTGACAGAAAAGGAAAAAGGATCTGCTTAAGGAACTAGCAGAGACGATGATTTCCAAAGAAATCTTCAAGATGATAAAACCTTGGGTATCACTGGAATATCGGGGAGAAATAGTTAGACATTGACGAAATTCAATCAGAGTTTTGGAATTACCAATTCATCACATCCTCCAAATCAATTAGGAAAAGGTATTTAAACTCACTGATTCATAAAAAAAACATGCTGAGAAAACAAGGAGAAAAGAAACAAGTGTTTTGGGTAATCGATCATTAGGAAAGGTCGATATGCATTTTGAAGGCACCAACCACACATGATAGACAAAAGATGAAAGCAAGAGAAAAGATAATGTAACTACACCAACACCGTATTTAAAATGGAGTTCCTGGAATCTAGCTGAAGTTCCCAATTATTCTAACTTACCAATTGATTAAAAGAACCATTGAACTCCTATCTACATCTCAAATCGATAGTGCTCGTTTGTTTACCCTCATTCTGCCCTATCATCACTCACGGGCGGAGGATAAAACTGCTGTGCATCTTGCTCTTCATGGTACAAGTAAGATAGAGACGATCTTAACCTCTGTATTAAGGGCAACTACATATATTTGGCTATGTTCTGATCGTAGACCCAGGCAATCTACTTGCTCAGTTTGGTGAACACACAACCAACAAACAATACAAATTTCTGCAAAACAAGAATCTTAATGTTTAATCACACCTCAAGAATGATTCAATGTTTCTAGCAGCGCCTCATTGTAGTCAAAGAACCCATTGCGCGCAAACATTTGTTCCCTTACTAGTTGGCAGTATCATGTAAATAATGAATATGTGAGAATAAGAACAAGTTATAAATAACGGCCAAAAAAAGAATAGCACACTGCAACTCATTCAAAACATCAAAAGTTAAGAATCTGTATACTCACAAATATCACTGAACAAATATTTCTCACTCATAAGATGCCAGCCCCAAATAACAAAATAATATCAATAAGCTACGGGGAGAATATAGTTAAAGGGGGCACAAAGAGATATATACAGCATTAACACATCCCAAAGTACAGCACGAGCGACCTCTGAAATGGATGTACAGACTTGCACCATCAAAATACACCAATTTAATTCCACATACATAGAATCACCTCCATGAATTCCAACAAAGAAAACCATTCAGAGTTGATGCAAAAATAGAAGAGAGGAATTCTCAGAAAAGAGTCTCCCTCCGGGTTGCAAAAAAGAAACAATAAAGGCTCCCTGGATTCAACTGGTATGTCACGAATTCCGGACAAATAAGTGAGATAATGTCTTCCAATACAACAAATGAACACAAAATCCGAAAGAAAATAAAATTCATCCATCCTTTTTTCCCGTAAACCCTCAGCCTAGATAAAGAAGAAACACTAAAACCCATATAAACATCAAACTCCATTACCCGAAAAAAGAGCCAAGGTATATACTTCGAGATTCAAAGAAATATACGCATCCGAGATTCAAAGAAATTATCCAGAACGCAAGCAAGAAATGCATCTAGTGGAGCAATTAGGCTCTTCCTTAAATGCGCTTTTCCAAAAGATTAACCATAACAAATGCGAGATGATTACTCCAAAAAATATGAAACTGACCACTTACATTGGATCTAATACACTAATTTTCACAATCACCTCTAATTGGTAAAGCTAAAGGCGTGTAATTAATGAGTTCTAGGGTGGATGGATTCCTTAAATACATCGGCAGTGCACTCTAAAGTGTGATTTATTTCTATAATGCATTGCAGTTTAGTGCATAAATCACTCCTCACGACTGAAAAGGTCACAAAATGAAATATAGAAACAAGAAAACAAGTTCCTTTCTCTTTATATGTAACCAACACATACTGATTTCGGATAAAAAGAAATGCATCCAGAAAATAAAACAAGGAAGTTCGCAACTAAAAGCAAGTAGAACACTAAGGAAGGAACGAACTAACCAAACGGAAACGAAATTAAAAGCAAACATCTTCCATCTCACCCTCTTCTCGCCGAGAAAGTTCCTGATCTCGATCGATCGGTTAGCGTTGGTGATGGAGGCGTTGATTGGGAAGTGAGCGTAGACGAACCGCATCTTGTATCGGTAGCCCTTGGTGACGCCGGTGATGAGGTTCTGGACGTGGCTGATGGCTGTGCGAATGGCGGCCATCGTCCGCCGGGACCCGAACCAAGCGTCCACCTTCAATTTCCTGCCGCCGTCGGTGAGCTGGAAGTCTAGACTCAGGTGCTTGAAGTCGCGGGTGAGCGTTCCCCTCGGGCCTTCCACCTTCACAAACTTCGCCTTCACCTGCACCGTCACCCCCTCCGGGATGTCCATCGTCTGCGACGCACAGATCGTCTTCATCTTTCCCGGCGACGGCGGCGACGAAGAGAGAAACCCTAGAAGAGGGAAACTTAGCGATCGAACATGGAAGCGAAACCCTCGGAGGAAACCAAGACAGAAAAATGACTACGCGAGGAAATGAAAGAAAAAGAAGAGAATTTCCAAATGCCCACAAATTATTTTGTTTGATTCTAATAGCTACTCAACGTTTAAGGTATTTCGCTTAAAACTCACTACGGTTATTTGCAATTTCGTGTCCGGGTCGTGGAACAGATTTTCTGTCAATAAGTTAATCCGAACCATATCGCTTTGGTATTGCTATGATGGATATAAACACAAACCTTATGGCTCATAACTACTATGATATAAAAAGGTTGAGCATAATAATTACTATGTTATGAAAAGGTTGAGCATGAGAACGTAGGATACAGAGGTTGTATACTCTTTTATATATATATATATATATATATATATATATATATATATATATATAGAGAGAGAGAGAGAGAGAGAGAGAGAGAGAGAGTGGTAAATGTTTAAACCTCATTCATGTTCATATCTCTCACACATTTTTATGATTTGATTAGCATGACCAATTATAGAGAATTGAATTAAAAGTAACATTTTACATTTAAGGATACCACATGCATTAAATATTTTTCTTGATTTATCACATCAACCATTCATCTCAAAGAGCGAACAATTGAGATGATAAAGTATATTTGAATACTAGGATTCGAGTATTTATCACAACCTCCATACTTGAGTATATATATATATATATATATATATATATATATATATATATATATATATATATATATATATATATATATATATATATATATATATATATGTGTGTGTGTGTGTGTGTGTGTGTGTGTGTGTATGTGTCAAGTTTAGTATATGCTAGCAACATTACATACTAATATATCCGAATGAATCTCAATCATCAATCTTGAAAGATGAATGGTAAATATTTGAATTTTAAAATTAAAAAATTATACTTTTTATAAGTGTACTTGATTAAAAAAAACTTTCGCTCTTGCATTTAAATATCAACCATTCATGTTTTAACTTGAATGACTGAGATTTGTTTTGATAAGCTAGCATATATGATACTATATGTGTGTGTGCGTGCATGTGTGTACATACAACAACTAAACCTTTTTGAAAATAGATGAGTTAGCTACATGGACTATTTATTTTCGTAGTGTTCGATCATGTCACACTAATAGTTAGCTTAACATAATTATCATTCTTTATTATTTTCTTCCTAATACTTTTGCGTTCTTTCTCTTTTTCTCTTAACGTTTTCACCATATAATTTTTCACACTTTTTTACAGGAGTTTCATTTGATAAGTTTTTCAAGCTTTCAAACCACCTTAAATAGTCACTCCTAGTTTGTTTTTGATAACATCATTAAGTATACAATCTTTTCTTGTGTACCACACATCTATTTCAACATCTTCATTTTTGACATACATATCTTTTTGTATATATTAACTGTTAACTGCCCAACACTCAAAACCGTATAACATAATGGTCTAATTGCTAGTATATAATATTTACCTTTCAACTTTAATGCTATCTTCTTGTCACACGAACATCTAATGTACATCTCCATTTTAATCAACATCTATTAATTTTATGGTAACACTTTCATGATTTTTCTCGTTTGTATAAGAATTTTCGTACTTCTACAAGAATATGATTAATATATGTACACTTAAGAACATCTTTAACTTTATTTTTTGAGTACATGAGTTGAAAATATGATTAATATTTTGTTGAGTTGGTTAACTCTTTTAAACTAATACTAGTACTTATATTTTTATTGAAAAACTTATCAAAATAATCTTTTTATCTATTTCCAATATCACCATTTGCTACTACAATCTTTTCATTCTCATCTTTGATACCTCTAACAAAACTAAGATCTTTAGTTTTTTTGTCTCTAGCTTTGAATTTCTAAAAATATTTCTTTCATATATATATATATATATATATATGAAAATTGAATCATGTTTTTTCATTGCTTTTCAGTAACATAAGTATAATTTTAAAATTTGTAAGGGACTTTAGAAATGAATGAAAGGTATTTACACCCAAAAACAATGAGTGTGAATGAGTGAGCAATGCCATTGTGGATAAGATCCAATCAATATATATATATACACATCTTTTTGCCCCTTGGATGATCCACTTGTTCCATGTTTTCTACTGGTTAACTGCATGTGATATGCTTATGAAAAACTTTATGATCATCTGTTTCCTTTGGTGGTAGTTTTCTTGTCAGCGTTTGCCAAACATGTAGTGTACAAGAACACATTGAATCAGTTTACTAGTGATCCTCTTTTACAGGTTTGGCTTGAGAAGAAAGATTGGAATCATCTCAAGTTTAGGTCCATGAATAAGTCGATGTGAATATACGATAATGTTCTCTTGTGTCAAAGCGAACCTCATATTTTCAAGATCATATTTTTGAGTTGTGGTGTGATATGGTGGAAATGTGAACAATGGAGGTCGAGAGGTGAAAGTCAAGAAGCTTTGGTTATTTGCAGACATTCGTCAATTCGGCAACACAGGGGGGGTGTTCGAACAAAACCAAATGCACGCCCCGGGTATCGAACTCATGACGTCCAACTTATGAGTCAACCCCCAGCTAGGTGAGCTATTGCTGTTTGTGCAGCGATTTCTTTACTATCGGAGTTCTCTTATAAACCATATACTTACAACTTCTTGTAGCTCATTTCACTACCTCTTGTTTATGTTTAACCTCTCTTTAGAGTGGTATAACTCGGAGAAGGCATCCAAGTATCGAGGAATATTATCATCCTTTTCGGGAATGCGCATCAAGTGTTTGTTATTTAGCCTCACACACACTCGTGCGCACAGGCACATAGCTACTGATCACACACACAAACACACACACACACACACATATATATATATATATATATATATATATAGAGAGAGAGAGAGAGAGAGAGAGAGAGAGAGAGAGAGAGAGAGAGAGAGAGAGAGAGAGAGAGAGAGAGAGAGAGAGAGAGAGAATATTTATTATTCCAACCCCTCCAAAGTGATCTGCGAAATACATAAAGAGAATACGCAACTCATGCCTAGTAACTTGGTTTTATCTCGTGGTGATGGTTCTTGTTTTTTCTTTTGAACAAGTCTCGTGTTCGTAGTAGCCTGGGGTATTATTGTGTGCATTATCCGTGAAAATGAGTAAGGCAAACATGATATTTAGAGATGTTAAAATGGGTTTAGGTCGAAGGTCGAAGGGCTGTTGGGTAGAGATTTCTGGTCCATATTTGAAACAGCTCCGATTGGATTAGCCCGTATGGTCTTGGGGGTGGACGTGGACCGAGTTGAGATTGCTCGTAGGACCATTAGGTCTGCTAGAGATTGAGTCTATAAAACTCAATCTAAATCTTTTTGAAATCCAAATCCAATCACAACATTTCAGGCTTCAACCAGCGATGGTAATAAAAATATATATATATACATCAAATACAAAATTATATATATATATATATATATATATAATATGTATATACATTCATTCATTGTATATACACACACTACATATATGTATATATAATGAAAAGGCATATATATATATATATAATTGAAAAAATTATACATATATAGTATATGCATTATATATATGTATATATACATGTAATAAAAACCATACTCATATATATAATAGAGAAAACTATACATATATATATACATGTACTCGAAAAACTATATATATATATATATACTATATATACCTATTATATATACCTATGTAATAAAAAACCTATACATATATACATCTAACAGAAAAAACTATATATATACAGTACAAGTACATGTAATCGAAAAAACTATATATATAGCGCTCCTGTGCCCGGGCCGGCCAATCTTGACATCAAAAGTGAGGCCAGCCTTTGTTATTCTGTCAAAAGTTTGGTGCTTCTGTATATTTCCCAGGAACTAGTGATCCAAAGTTTCCAACGTCATCTCTCTCTCTCTCTCTCTCTGTTCCAAATGTCTAGTTTCACAAGATTGGCTTAGAATGCAGCGTCGACCTTTCCCCTTCTTCAAATCCCTTCATCCGTGGGGAGGCCTTTGAGACGTCAAGTTCTATTCAAATCCCTTCTTCAAAATTTTGCCATATATACTATATATTTCTCTTATAAACCATTTTTAGTGGTTTCTTTTATCCAGTGCATATCTCGGGTGTTTGCTGGTTTTGAAGTCATTATTACGTAATTCTTGCTGATTCTCATGTGATCCAGGCTCGTGTTTTGTTTTTCTGATCCCAAGTAGATGCTGTTTCCTTTTAATCTCTCTTATATGGATATGTTTGTAAAAGTAACCAGAGGACGATGATACTGCCATTGTTTCTTCTTAAGATCGTATTGCTTCTTGCTTAAGTAGGTTGGTTATCACTAGTGCAATTATCAGTAAGCACTCACTACTGAGTTGTGTGTATCCTAAGGTTGTGGACCAAGTCAAGCCCAAGCACCAGACTCTTTCACATTGTCATAAGCTTGATCAGATTCAGATGAGGTGGTCACATGGATCCAGATGGATGCATATCCAGGCCAGGTTGTTTAAGGCTAAAACAACAACAGTAGAGCTAATCCTTATAGTCGTTTCCACTTTGGTCTTCAAATGAGTTAAAATTTGATTAGCTTTTCCTACTTGGCTGTTGTTTCCTCTCATAAAGACTATAATAGTCTTCTTAGCTTGAAGAGTCATTTTAGCTCGTATGATGCAGTACTGGCTTTCTAAAATCTGCTTCTTATTTTATGATCTGAACAAATGTGGTGATAACCTTCACAAGGATCTTGAAGGCCAAAGGTTCTGAAATTCTAACTTTCCTATTGTGGTTCTTTTGTCAATACATAGGCTATGGCAGTCTCTGGAGGATGTCACTTGTTGCAGGTCATTAGTGATAGTGTATGAAAACTCTTGTGTGCTACAAGTTGGCGTGGCAGCTGAATCTTCTGCAAAAGATGGGAATGCTGTCCCTGTTGATCCTGAAAAGTTTGTTCAGTGCACAATTTATGAAAGCGTGAGAAAGTCATTGAAGCGTGAGTACCACACATTTTTCGAGTCTTGTCAGGCAAGTTTTGTTTTGCCTGCATTTTGTATTTGTAGTTGTCAAAATCCATCGTGTACAAGATGTGCATTTTTTGTTGCAGAGGTGTACTTGGCAAACTTTCTCTTTATCCTGGTAGATCTGAATTGCCATTTCTGCCACCAAATACGCAAGTACATGTGATGCTGCATGAAATTCTTTTTTACAACTTCATTTTCCAAATCATACTCTACTTCTACATAATTCTATGATGTCTTGATGCTTGTTTGAAAATCAAGCTGCCATACTTCCTCATGTTTACCTCGATGTAGTAACACAGTGTAAAGTGTTCACTTTTCATGCATTCAGCAGAAAATTTGTGAACAATAATAAACTATAGGTAGCACAAAGGATGCTGTAACTAATCCATCATGTCTACTTTCTCCATAGTTTCTTATTGACGAAGTTATTTAGGAGGGCACATCTCAGTTCTAACTTCAATCTCTGCACGGGACATTATTTAGTGAAATTTAACGTCTACTTTGTGAGTGAGGCTCTCATCACGTCCTTTTACTTTGACATTTTCATTTTCTGGCTTATCCATCATTAAAACTTGTATATATTATTTAAAATGACCTGCCTACAATTTATACTTTATTTAAAAGATGCCACTTGTTCTTCTCATGCCTGATGTAATTATCCTGCCTATTTTCTGTCGTATTCATGAGAAATGGAGCAACATTGGGGAAGAAATTTAACACCATTCTTTGTTTTAACTAACCTGCGTATTGCTGGTGAACGCCCATAATCTGTTCTATTGCCGATTTTATGCTGCCGTTTCAGGCACTTATTTTGCAGGTGAAAATGGCATGATGGTCATTGGTGGGGACAAGATTAGGGGATTCACCAGTTCTGATCAGGTTTGTTCACGTTTCTTCATCTTGATGTGCTATTGTTACGTCAATAGTCGTGTCCTAATCTAGTGTGATGTATTATCATCCGTCAGGAATTGCTTCCATTTAGTGCCAATAGTCATAAAATGTTGATCTGTAATGGGTTCAATGTGCTGGATCCTATTTACAGCCTTATTCTTCGATGTCTATTACACGCTTATGTAGCATTTTAACATATAAATAATACTTGCCATCAACCTGAAGATAACAAATTACAAACCGATTGCTTAGGAATGTTGATTGTTATATTGAGATTTTTTATTCCTCAATATTGGGCTTGATGATTCACAAAAAATGAGTCAGGGTTCCTGAATGCAGGGATTTGACTTAACACGTCCAGTTTGTTCCATAGGCGACTTGATATTCACTTCCAAATCAAGCTTCTCACTGGCAAAAAACTTTTGCCATCTATGAGTTAGAATTTTATTTTTCTGCTATTCATTGGTTTGTTTACATTTGTTGTGATGTTTTCATCTGTACAGTCATGTATCACTTTACTTGATGAGAAATTAGATGCAACGTTGTCGAAAGCTTGGGCTGGTGGTGTATTCCAGTAGAAAGATGAAAGCTTCACTACTTTCCTGAGGTGGTTTTACTTGCATTGGAGTGAAGTAGTACAAAACAAAATCAAGGCAAAGAGGGCATGTTACAAATTACATTATGCTAAGAAAACTAGTGAAACTTTAGAAGCTTATAAGAAAGCAAAGAAGGAAGCAAAAAAGGTCGTTAGTGAAGCAAAAGCTAAGATTTGGGAGGACTTATATAAAAAACTCAACTCAAAAGAGGGTGAAAGAGATATTTTTAGGATAGCTAGGGCTAGAGATAAGAAAACTAAAGATCTTAATTATGTTAGATGCATAAAAGACGAGGATGAAAAAATTCTAGTGGCAAATGATGATATAAGAAATAGATGGAAAAACTATTTTTATAATCTTTTTAATGAAAATAAAGATGTTAGTATTAGTTTAGGAGATTTAGCCAAGTCAGAAAAGTATATAAACCACAATTTCTACCGACGTATTCAAAAGAATGAAGTCAAAAGGCTCTTAAACATATGAAGAGTGGTAAATCGGTAGGACCAGATAATATTCCTATAGAAGTTTGGAAAATACTAGGAGAAATAGGAATCACTTGGCTCACAAGACTATTTAATGAAATATGGAAAAACCAAAAGATGCCCGAGGAATGGAGAGCAAGTACACTTATACCCGTATATAAGAACAAGGGAGACATTCAAAATTGTGCGAATTATCGAGGTATCAAGTTAATGAGTCATACTATGAAATTATGGGAAAGAATTATCGAACGTAGGTTAAGACAAGTATCAAGTATAATAGAGAACCAATTTGGATTTATGCCAGGTAGATCTACTATTGAAGCGATTCACCTTTTGAGACGTCTTATGGAACATTTTAGAGCAAAAAAGAAAGACCTTCACATGATATTTATTGATCTAGAAAAAGCTTATGATAGGGTACCGAGGGAGGTTCTTTGGAGAACTTTGGAAAAAAGAGGTATCCCAGTGACATATATTAACCTTATAAGAGACATGAATGATGGTGCAAAAACATGTGTGAGGACTCATGAAGGAACGACAGACTTCTTTGAAGTTACAGACTTCTTTGAAGTTAATATTGGGTTACATCAAGGATCAACTTTAAGTCCATACTTATTTATAATGGTGATGGATGAGTTAACAAAACATATTCAAGATGAAGTACCTTGGTGTATGTTATTTGCAGATGACATTGTATTAGTGGAGGAGTCTAAGGAAAAAGTTAATATAAAATTGGAACTATGGAGAGAAACATTAGAAAACAAAGGCCTCTGACTTAGTAGAACAAAGACAGAATATATGGAATGTAAGTTTGATCATTTGGCTACTTCAGAGGACATAAAAATTAAAATTGGCACACATTGCATTCCCCAAAAGGAAAGTTTTAAATACCTAGGGTCAATTTTTCAAAGTGATGGAAGAATTGATGGAGATGTTACACATAGAATTAATGCTGGTTGGTTAAAATGGAGAGGAGCATCAGGTATTCTTTGTGATAAGAAGATACCATTAAAATTAAAAGGTAAATATTATAGAGCAGCAGTTAGGCCTGCCATGTTTTATGGTTCTGAGTGTTGGGCAGTTAATCATCAACATGTACAAAAGATGTCTGTGACAGAAATGAAGATGTTGAGATGGATGAGTGGTCATACAAGAAAAGACCGTATACATAATGAGGTTATTAGAAACAAATTAGGAGTGGCACCAATAGAGGATAAAATGAGAGAACATCGTTTAAGATGGTTTGGACATATAGAAAGAAGATCAAAAGAAGAACCTGTAAGAAGGTTAGAAAAACTAAATTTGGAAAGTATTAAAAGAGGTAGAGGACGACCACAAAAGTGTTGGAAAGAAACAATAAAGAATGATCTAGCTTATTGGGAGTTAACTGCTAACATGGCACACGATAGAGATCTGTGGAAACAAAGAATCCATGTAGCCGACCCCGTCTAGTATGGGAAAAGGCTTAGTTGTTGTTGTTGTTGTTGTTACGGATGGCATATTAAGCAACACAGGATCCTTGGTTCACTGATATGATTGCCTACCAAAGGCAGCTGTTCTGCACTGCTCCAAGAATGAAAGATATCTTATGCCATTTAGCTGCCCAAATTTTTTCGTTGGATTGAGAGATCTCAATATTCTGTATGCTGTGGGAGTGAAGCTGTCAGTGTTGCTGCACAAGTTCGGGTTCAATCAGACCCTGCAGCACGTCTGTCTCCTGTACCTTTGTTCTCTTCGGAAATTCTTGCGAGCATATTATATGAAGAGATTTTAGAATCCAGACAAGGGTGACTAGTTCTGGGATACTTGATGGGAACAGAGATCTTCTATTTCTAACTTGGGATGATCGTTGTAACATGTGCTTGCTGAGGACTCGGTAAGCAGAGTATTGAATATTAAGTTTACTGAACTTCACAATGGAACACGTTCAGTGGAAACTTTCTGGCGTTTGTCGTCTGTGAAAGTTACTTGAAAAGAACCGAATCCAACAACTTCTGTGTGTACAGAAGCGAATAAATGTTGAACTAAGAACTAATCCTGGGTTTGGTTTTGCCTTGTTCATATTAGCTTGGTCAAGTATATCATCATCATTGTCGTCATCATCATCACCATAGTAATAGTAGTAGTAGTAGTAATAATAATATGTTTATGTTCGTGTGTTAGAGAACCATGTTAACTAATTGGGTAGGTATATATAAGGTCCAACGATCAAGTGTCCCAGATTTACCATAAAGCTCTATGGGGCATATAATTTTGATAAATATCAAAGCTATTTTAATTCTAACTTTATGAGTAAATTTTAGCCAGCTTGTGCTTTGTTGTAGCCTGCTCTGCTCAAGCAGGCTAATAAAATGCACATGAAGACCATTTCAACTTGGTGAGGAAGGCGAGTAGATCCTGGTCAGTTTGTTCAGCTCATTGACATTCAAATAAAGTTTCTTGGTTTCATTTCCTTTTCTCATATTCCTTGGTAATAATGGTCTCTTTTATTTACCTGCCATCATTTTTGAAAAAAAGCAGTCATTTGTTTTTACTCAGTGATGTTCATTTTGTTTGTTTGTGTGCGTGTGTGTGACACTTTTTTTTTGTGTGTGTGTGGTGGGGCGGGCGGGGGGAGGGGGCTGCAATGGGGAGGCAGAAGCCAGATGCACACCACGGGTATCGAATTCATGACCTTCGACTTGTCAGCTAACCACCTGCCCGGATGAGCTATTGATTTGAGTGGGTAAGTATATTTTGGGTAAACCAGGACAGCCTATTCTAAACCGGTGGTTCCGTTCCCACTAAAATCAAGTCTCTTCCATTCCAGAGGCGGTTCCGGTCTGGTTGGCTGACTGGTTCAGTCTTAACTTGAAAAATTCAAGAAACAAAAAATTGGTATTTCAAAACCAGAAAAGATGGCTTGGAATTGCTGGTTCTGATTTGCGTTCTGCATAAGCTTCGTGATAGCTACAACCAAACTGAACCATGGTCATTATGGTTCTAGTCCCGATAGTCCTGGTTTTGGTTCCAGCCAGTTCTCAGGGCAGTTCAGGTGCCATTGGACCAGGTACAAATTGGCCACCACCATGGAGGGTGTTTATGGGTGACGCTAAAACTTATACCGTAGACCATGGGGTTTTCTTGGGAGCAAAAGCTCAGGAAATAGCCTAGACTTATGAACTATAGGCTATTGTCGTACATGGGACATAGAGTATTCATGTGTCAAAGATTGCAGATCTTATATATATGCTAACATATCCAAACAATTATCAATCATCCATATAAATGGTTAAAATTTAAATTCAAAAGTAAAAAAGTATAAGTACACTTCCAAGAATTATTCATTTATTTTCTATTTTTTAAATTAAAATTTTAACTATTCATCACCTAGGACGACTTACATTTATTTGGATATACTAACATATGCAACATTCTCTCTCTTTATATATAGATACACATATATAACACTTATTGTTTTTTGAATTTAAATTTTAACAATCCATCATCGTAACATAGATGGTCGAAAAGTGTTTGAGCATGCTATCACCTAAGTGTTTATATATATATATATATATTACGTGTAAAGCATGATTAGCCTCATGAGCCACTTGAGCCTAGTATTGGTGAGGTTGCCCTCAACTCTCTTACATTGTCAAGCTCCACCCAAGCTTGGCCAAGATTCATGTCTCTTTCTAATTTTTTCAATCGATCTTAAGTAGCTCGAGAGCATCTTGGGCTGAACTCGACTCATAGTTGAGTGCAGTCATGTTGAGCTGAATCCGATCAGGCTGGCTCCTCGAGAAAAGACTCGATAATAATTTGAACCAGATTTTGACCTGAACTTGAGATGGCTGACCCGAAGCCAACCCGTGAACCTGATTTGCCATCCTTACATGGTTAGGGTTATAAGTTCTTAATGGATCATGTGTGGCCTTCAATGAAAAACAGTTTTATAATTAAGAAGGTGGGCTCCTTTCTTAATTATGTGAATTATATTTTCACAATTAATTATAACAGTCCTGAAAATCCAATGAGCCAAGCTTGATGGGAATAAGTAATGAAAAACCAAGAATGGAAAAATATATTTAAAAACCACGTAGAAGGCTCTATCTTATATATATATATTACATTATCACGATTTCTTGTTTCTAGAGAACTTCTCTGATAATAATAAATGCTTGATTCAAAGTCCAACGATGCCTTGCTGATCACGCTTGCCTTCCACTTCTGCAAGTAGTAAATATTCTTACGAGAAGGTCAATAAAGAAAAGCTAATCAAAGGAGGCATTGTCGGTTCCGAATTAGCCATTTCTTATCCAACCAACCACACCCGTTCGAAAATATTGGCCTAATATTTCAAAGTAAAATCCAGAAAAGAATAAGAAAAGATCCACTTGACACAATAGCAGCCAATGGCATGAGGGAGATCACCAATGGACAAGAATTTATGAAACCAATGATCAAAATTAGAATGGAAAAAGGTGAGATGCAAACCGAATATGCGAAGCCGACGGTGTAGGCACAGACTCTCTCTCCACCACCATTTCTTTCCTCCCATTATATATAAAATCTCTTCCATCCAATAAAAAGAAAATAACCAACTAAAAAACTTCAATATCTCTTTCATCTTCTTCTCTCTCCTCATCTCCTTGGAGTCTCCGCAGCTGCCATTGTCATCAGTGTCTTCTCTTTTTGCCAATTTTGCGACTACCATCATCACCACAACCACCATTGTTATAGTTGGTGTCGTCGCTGTAATCGATGACTTCGCTAAGTTGTTCGCAGTGTGGAACCAATGGCCACTACTCGCAGACATGCACTGAAAATGGGTTCATGCTCTTCGGAGTGCGTGTAACGACTGATGGATCCTTTCGCAAGAGTGTCAGCTTGAATGACCTTTCTCAGTACCAGCACGCAGATCATCACCAACCAGGGAATGGAGAGACTGCAGCGATGGGGGGAGGTTACAGGTCCGACGACGGTCTACATGCCGCGTCGACCGGAACTCGAGAAAGGAAGAGAGGTAGAGCCAGCAAACAAAATAGCTAATCGTTTCATTTTCGTTTCACAGATTCTGTTGGTGGATTTTGTGAGGTGATAGTTAGTATTGTTGGTTTCTTTGATGTGATTTTATTTGTAGGAGTGCCATGGACAGAGGAGGAGCACAGATTCTTCCTTCTTGGACTGGAGAGGGTTGGAAAAGGAGATTGGAGGGGAATCTCCCGAAACTTTGTGAAGACAAGAACTCCAACACAGGTTGCTAGCCATGCACAGAAGTACTTCCTTCGGCGCAATAATCTTAGCCGGAGGCGACGACGATCTAGCCTCTTTGATATCACAACAGATACAGTAAGTAATTATTCAATCAAATTCATTTCTTTCGAGTTTCCGTATACATCTTCGGCAATATTGTGATATAAATCTTTGAATTGGATGGTGTGAATTTTGATCAATTCCAAGAATTCCTTCTCAAATCAGTGATTTGGGGAAGCTCACAAGGTTGCTATGATGAATTTTTATTGATCTTACATGGCATTCTTGATGTTTCATGCATGTTCTGCAGCTCCTCTGCTCGACCAGAGAGGAATCCAGTATTGAAAAACATCAAAATCAAAGTCAGGTCATGGCCAGTTCGAATCTCTCTTTGGTTTGCTTGCCAGTTTCTCCAGCCCCCATGACAGTTGAAGAAACTGGAAAGGTAACAAGCCAACCAGAGAAATCTATGGAAGCAAAGGTTGTCAAGCCCATTCCAGTCTTCCCCGGTGTTCCCCTAGGAATGGTCGTGGGGCTTGGTATGCCACCATCGCCATTGTCGGCTAAACTCTCCGAGCAGCATAATGCCAGACATTCTGCTTTTCAGGAGATCACAAGTATAAGGATCACTGTGGCCTAAAATGAAAAGGATGAAAGGCATAGAATATGGAGCATCTCCACTCCCTTCTTCTCACAAGGTTCAGAAGGAGGTGAAGCATGCATGCTTTGTTAGCTTGTACCTTAATTATTAATTCTTTAATAGATTTTAATTTCATATGCCTTCTCAGAAGGAATGTGTGTAAATGTGGATCCATTCGTCTTTGACTCTACAGTATGCTCAAAGGAAAAGTATTGAAATGGATCTTTGCAACTGTTATGTGAGACTGAGAGCTTTCCATTTATTCAGTGAGTGCATAATCATATTTGTGTAAGTTATATATATAGGGATGCATATGCAGCATCGAGTTTATAATTTGCGTAAAGAATAGCATTTTGATGATAGTATATGCAGACTTTTGACTCATTGAGAGAGAGAGAGAGAGAGGATTTACAAGGAAATGCCAAACTGTGGATATACCTGTATCATAATACAGAAATGTTACTGTAACTATTGACCAAATGAATGAATGTACAATATCATGTGACATTGCTCCTTGAATCTATTCATTTGATTATCTAAGATGAATATAATTCATTCTAGATTTGCCTCTGCATAGCAAGTTCCAGCTAAAAGACTTAGATAAAGCAGAATGGTCGCATCAAGACCATGAGAGATAGCATAAACCTCAGTTGGATCTTTTACCTTGGCTGAGGTGAGGCCTCTACCTCGCCTGAAATCCGAAAAAATCCAGAAAAATATATAAAAAATCTTTTTTTTTTTTGCAAAAATTATATTGACCACCTCACCTGAACTTCATCAGACTGGGATGTCTCAACCTAGAAAAGTTTCAAATATTATTAGAAAGTCAATTAAATACAAGGGCGACTGCTCACCTGGCTAGGGAACTCCGCTCACAAGTTGCAGGTCATGAGTTTGATACCCGAGACACGCATGCCTGGCTTAGCTGTCCCCATTGTAACACTGCCCCCCCAAAGAAAAAAAAGCATACAACTAGCATTAAGATCTTCTGAATCAATAAGCTAAGATGAGCATGATGAGAGCTTAGTGAGACTATAAAATGCATTTCAACTGCATCAAGACTTGAACTCATCTCTTCTTGTGCCATCCATCAAGCATCCCTCCATACTCCTGAAGATGAAATTGGACAGGCCACTACCAATTAATCTATAATTGTATTTTATGAGACATTTTCGATCTCTAAAACATCTTTCAACAGTTTAAAGTAAGTGCTAGATCAAAAGCTGAAAATTGGCTCTTGGAAATTCTATCTTTGGATGTTTCTAATGTGTAGGGAACCTTTTTGCTTCACCTTCAAATGAGCTCCTCCTCTAAAAGACCACAATGCACAAACTGGAATATGCAACAATTCAGCATCAACCTTTTACAGAGTCCATTGAGAGGCATCTAGACATAGAAGGGATGTCATCAACTTGAAATGTCTGCCAAAATTATCTAGTTGTTTGCTTGTTCATGATTTATAACTCGGACGAACTACCTTTTAAGGAGTTGGAACAACCCCAACAGCAGACCGAGTTTAGGTCAATGTCAGGCAATGCCCCACAATGAAATCTAAAAAATCATGAGTCCGCCACTATATGTAGGGAAATACAAGTGCTTTATGGATGTGAAATGCAAGTATGTCTCACCTCAAAAAATACTCTTGAGTCTGCCACTGAATAGTCTAGTGTAGAACTTGAAGAATCCCTGACCCCGGGGCATATTCTGGATTTCGGCTTATGCCCAGAACACGATAGCCTTATTGACACATTTCCCGTCATTACTCATGCCATTTTAATCGCCTTATGATTTTTGGTGATAACGATACTCATACTGCTAGCACAAAACAAGCCAAGTTCTCAATATTCAATTTGAGAATGAGAACTCCTAATACCAAGGATTCTCAAGAAATCTCTTCCATCTTATACATAACAAAAGGGATTTGTTTTCTGAGCTGAACTTCTATTAGAAAGAAATCTTTTCTGCTCAAATTATCTTTCTCCGACTCGGCTTGTTAGCTCGGATTCACACAGGCTTGGGGCCATTTTCGGGTCTGGATCGGGTTCAACTCACAGTTACAAAAACCAAAATGAGAACATGAAAAAGTAATGCATGAAGGGTGGTAGGTGGGGGAAGAAAGCTTTTAAAATATCATAAACAATGTAACTTTGTTTGGAACATTAGTTGTAAGCATTTATGTGTGGATCAATCATAACTTTTCTTTTTTTGAGTCAAAGCAACCAATAAGTTAACACTAAAAATACAACACATAGATAGACCTATACAATTACATCCCCCATGCATACACCCAGAGATCACAGCCTTCATATTCTCCTTCGAATATCTAGATGAAAAAGATTAATTAAACAGCTGTTAATACAATAGTCAAATCCTTTGTACAACCTAAAGCATAAGCCCATTTCTAGTCGCAAAGCTGTCACTTTAAGCTTAGTTGTTTATATTGGTCAGTCTCATAATTGAGCAAAAAATAACATCATACTACATAAACAAATTGAACAGTCTCATAATCAAGTAAAAAATAAAGTCACATAATGCAACCTCCGCGTGTTTAGCTGTTCGCCTGTGACAGCAGAAAGAATCGAAAAGTTCTTCATATACATACACTTGGCAGTTTGGAACCGTCAGTTCTGGATTCATGGAATGTGGAACCAAAACTCAACCAGGTGATCTCCAGTTTCGGTTCTAGGTCCAGTTTGACTATTTCTAGTTCCAACAATCACCCAGCTTGTTCCAAACATGCTATCTCTGTGGTCGGTCATGGAGGAAAGAGTTGCCGAGTCTTTCTATCTTATGTTGTAATCCTTTGAGGAGAAAAGTTTAAATTCAAGTGTCAATGGTTGAATTGTTTTTTGATTGGTTGTTGAAACCTTAATCCGAGGCCCGATCATCCCAATTTATGTTGTAGATTCTTGTATACCAACCCTTATCAAGAGTCAATCAATATGTATTTTTTTAAAATGCAACTCACGTTTTCAAATTTTAAATCAAAAGGAATAGTTTGAGGAAAACATATGGATACCACAATGGTCAAAAAGCAAGGAAACAATTAAAAAGTAATTCAAAATAAAATATACAGATAAATTTATTTCAATGTTGTTGCTTCTATATCTGAGAAATTCACAAAACGTGCTCAATTAGCTATATTTACAAATGATCTCCTAAAATTTCACCCTACCAGATTTGCCTCACCTTTTCTTCTTTTGGGTTTAATGGAGGGACGAAGCCCAAAAAGCAGAACAAATGTTGTAAGTATAGTATCAGACCTCATACCGCACCGGCACTGATACACTCATGTTTTAGAAATTTCAGGTGATTTCTAAATTATTTTTTTGACATTCATAAGAAACATAAAAAAATAAAAAAAACGTGAAACAATTCTACAACATGCACCACACTAAGAGATAATGGATTAAATGTCAAAAGAAACCAAATCACATGTATATATGACAGTTGGACTTCATTTTGAAACTTAAGATTAATGACTATTAATTAATATAGAATACATATGAGATTTTTGAAGAGAAATAAATTGGTCTTGAAGAGAGAAAGGAACAAACATGAAAGAGAAGCCAAAGAAGCTGGCTTAAAGGGATTTGAAAAAACCCAAGTTTTGATTAAAAACATGATTTTTAAAACTTTCATCATATTGTACTATACAAGGTGTATTTTATGTAGCATATTGTACGATATGGGAATGATGTTTTGTGGTATATGTACCTGAATCATATTGGTTCATGTACCAATACATACGTTATATGTATCATCCATACAATTTTTATAACATTGAGCAGAACTACTTTTTCTTTTCTTTTTTTTATTGTTACTTGTATCTGTTAAAAGAAGTCCTTTTCATCGTTAGTAGCATTAGTGATAAAGCCATATTGTTATAATGGTCCCTGGCTTACAACCGTGGGCTATTATATGAGGTTTCCCCTGACCAACAAAAAAAACAAATGTTATAATCGCAGACTATTATCTGAAGTTTTGTGTTATGTAAAGAAGCCGATGGAATAACCGTGGGGTATAATAGGTCGTTCCATGGCTGTTTGCCTCCTGCCAAAAGGAAAAAAGATCATCTACTGCTACCACTTGGTGGGTGAATGGCCAATAACCTTTTCTTTTTATTTAAATTGTTTCTTTTGAATTGATAAATTATAATGCATTAGGGCTCGCACTTGTCGAACCTGAACTTGCTCCAAGTTGGCCCCATTTGCCCCAACTAGAATCGAGACCGAGTTAAAGTGGGTAAATTTATATTTTAGACAAAAAAAAACTGGATATGCTTGATATTTGTCATATATTTTCAATATATATTGGATTTAGTGAAATAAACAACAATCTGAATCCTAACCTGATTAGTGCCTAGATGTGCATCTGGATATTGAATCCGATTAATCAAATCCGAAGTTCGTCTTTCTTAAGAAGGTGTGTGCGTTGTATTGGCACAAGAAGTTAACAGTTTCGTGCGAAATGAGGGATGGCTCACCTCGTTAAGGGGTCGACTCACAAGTTTGAAGGTTGTGAGTTCGATACCCAGGGCATTCATCAGGCTTGGCTCACCCCATTGGAACCAGAAAACAAGAAAGCAACTTGATATTTAACAAGTTAAGGTTTACAATAAATGAGTTAAAGTTGTCAAAAATATTCGAAATTTCTCAAATTACAAGAGATGAACTTATGAAAGTTTTCCAAATTCCCCTAAATTAAGGATAGTTTTGGGATAAATGACACACTTTCAAGGCCACAAAAGGTTCCTTGTTTTGGAGGAAGATGAAGGGGAAAAAATTATAAATATGAATTTAAAATAAAAGATGATTTCTTTACACTCAAAAGTAGTGAGTGAGTGTTGGAGGCACTGGCGGATCTACATGGAGGGGTGGGGGGGGTGGCCAACCCCTGAAAATTTGAAATTTTACATTAAAACTTACTTTTTACAGTGAATATATGGTTGAGATTCATGCTTCACCCCCCTAACACAATGAAATATGTACGGTGCCCCCTCTAATTTTATTTTTTAGATCTGCCACTGTTTGAAGGTATTTTCATAAATCTATTCATTTTATAACACACACATATATAGAGTGGTATATGCTCAATAAAATCCATGCTTAAATCTATTCAAATATTTTTACCGTTTGATTAATACGATTATGATAGAGATTTGAGATAAAAAAACAGCTCTGTGCCATTAATGCAAGAACATAAAGTACAATGGTGTAAAGTATTTTTTAGATTCAAAGCTCTATAGTTGTTCGTTTTGATCAAACAATAGAAATGCTTGAGAAGATTTAAGTTTTGATGGAGATTGGACACATACCACTCTCTCTCTCTCTCTCTCTCTCTCTCTCTCTCTCTCTCTCTCTCTCTCTATATATATATATATATATATATATATATATATACTTACCATTTTAAAGTACTTATCATATTATTAGAAATCTCAACCTTTCATTTCGTATATTTGATTCACTATTAAACTTGAGATAAATGATTGAGATTTTAAGAATAAAAAATATATAAAGTAACAACCTTATATATTCTCTGGCCTTTGAATTGGATTTGTCATCAATATATAACTTGCATGGCAAATATGACATAAAGGGCAGATTATATATATATATATGATCCTCTCTCAAAATAAATGTACAGAGACAGAACAAGCCATGCGTATAACTTTTCGCTTTTTATATGCATAGTAATAAAAGAAATAGCCATCAGCCAGCCAAATAGGTAGATGTCATTATCCAAAAGCTAAAAGTTATATATTACAGGAAAATAACGTTCTCAGGCATTTAAAGATGTAATATATAAGGGGTTAAATTGCCTCTGATAGTGAGTATGCTGAGAACAAGTTTAGAACGCTACATGCAATGTAATAATTCACTCTAACTACATTTTTCACATTACCCAACAAGTGAACTTCCATCTATCACTCAGTTTACTTAGCATGGCCTTCACAATAAAAGTTGGTCTTCTTCAGGTAGACATGGCCGATCACCTGGTAACCGGCTCAACCGTTTGAACCGGAACTCACGTAGGTCTAGAACCCTAACCAATGCGAAAACTGGAACTGTTGAAGAATACGAGTTTAAAGTCAGTTTTAGTGAATTTGATGTTTTTAGGTATTATTGTAATTGTTTGAAATTGTAAGGGCATTTTGGTAATTTTCTGTACTAAGGGTATTTTGGTCATTTTACATTTTACAACTCCTTACATAAGGGCTGATAAGTTATATTAGGGTTAAGAATCTGAGATTAAGAAAGAGAGAGAAAGAAGGGGGGGGGGGGGCTTCATCGGAGGTCTGCCCCCTCCTCCGATCTCCATGTTTTTCCTCTTCATGTTCTGTTGATGTTTTCTACTATTGATTATTTGCTTCACATCCACGTTTTCCAATAGGAACCGTCGGTGTGTGCGCGTGTATATGCTTAACTTAAACTGTTTTTTAATAATTTCTACAATGTGGTTCCTATTGTATGGTGGAATGAAATGTTCCTTGATGAATATGCACATGGTATGCCACTTCCGAACTTGGTTTGTCAAATGGAATTAGCATATCAGTTGAATAATCCATCTATTTATCTAATTAATTAAATCTTTCATGAAAACCAAAGCTTGGTTGGTTCAAGTGGTTCAGCACTTATTCCGCTGAAGCATGGTCGTGAGTTCGAATACTATGGACGGAGAAAACCAAGGAGAGCTTTACTCCAAAATGGGTTGACCCAAATCGAACGGGATTAGGCGGGGTCCTTGTGGGATTCTCCATAAAATCTATACTAAGCTATGCTCACCTGTGTTTCTAGGTGTCATTCAATAATCCCAAAATAATTTGATTTGATCACTATTATTTTAATAATTTATTGCAGCATCGTATTAATTTCAACAGTTTGACAACAAAATACAGCAGGATTTTTTGTACATTAATAAATGGAACTAGAAGCTGGAAACGGAACCGGCTGGAAGCCAGAAATTTTTTATTTTCTTTAAAATTTAATGTTTTAATTTTTTTACCCCAGACTCAAACTGGTACCACCAATTTAGAACCAAATTCGAATTGGCGGTTCTAGAACAATAACAAAAACGGTTCGAGGCCAACTCTCTAACAGTTCTAGATTCTGGGATAACTGGAACCGGCTATATCATACCTATTCAAAGGAAGAATGCAGTGGAACAGGAAGATCCAAACCATCAGTTCCGGTTTTCCTGTTACTAGGAACAAGAACCCAATTGGGATAAAGCCAGTTTTGACTTCAGTTTGGAATCGTCAGTTTTGGTTCATGTCCTAACCGCTCAAAACTAGAAAAAAATCATTATAAATTTTAAATTTTGAAAAATAAAAATATAGAACAGACTAATTTGAATCCATTGGTTCTAGTTCAGGTTCATAAAAGTGAACCCAAAACAGAACCGGATGGTTTCTAGTTCTGAGTCCCATTTGACGTGTTACTGCCCTGATTCATTATTGTTGGTGGGGAGTTCGACTCTCAGAGGCTGCATGTGTGCGTGTATGTTAGGCTTCGGCCTCTTCTTGTACCAAAAAAAAAAGGTCCTCGGTGAAGTCTTTGGTGGCCATATTTTGTCAGCTAAGGAGCCATGCCATGCCTTTCATTGGTGAGTCAATCGTTTAGACATTTTCCCTTCTAGAAGGTATGTCTCTCCATATAACAACCAAACAAGTTGGTGGTTGCCTTGTAAGATCTTGAAATATTACAAACAGAATTCTTTTTCTTTTTCCTGAAGAAAACTTTGATGTGAGTTAATTTTAGAAGTGGGACAATGAATTATCTGTTCAATAGAATATGGTTATAACAATAACTGCGGTTTGCACATAAATAAATAGTATTCAAATCACACACACGCACACACATATTTATATGTACTTGTACGTTGAAGAACCACAGTGAAGAAACTGGAAATTAAACTCAGATTCAATGGCCAAATGCTTGTTTTTTGTTTCCTTTTGTCTTGCAGGAAAGAAAAAGAATTCAGTGTGCAAGAATATATATATATGTGTGTGTGTGTGTGTATATATCACACACAGTAACACACAGATAGCCAACAGACCTGAGAGAATAAAGAAAGCAAGGGACACTTGACAAGATGCATGTGAAAAAGAAAGCAAAGCAATCCTGAGAGATAAAAAGAGATATATATATATATATATACATATATGTGTATATATCACACACAGTAACACACAGATAGCCAACAGACCTGAGAGAATAAAGAAAGCAAGGGACACTGACAAGATGCATGTGAAAAAGAAAGCAAAGCAATCCTGAGAGATAAAAAGAGAGTGGTGAGATGCTGGAATGAGTTGTTCTCTCGTAGAAAACAGCATGAATAATGCCTACATGCATGTGCAAACTGCTGTAACATTCCTATGTGCACCAACAGACCCTTTTATATATATATATATATATATATATATATATATATAGAGAGAGAGAGAGAGAGAGAGAGAGAGAGAGAGAGAGAGTAATTGCCATGAAATGTAGATCGTAGGATGATATATCAAGCTGCACATCAGATCAAAGATTTGTTAGAATATTGTATCCTCATTAATTCACAGCTGGAGACCGCATCCATGTAGACTTCTGACAAACTATGTGAATGACTGACGAGGATGCTTAGGTCAATAAAGAGGCTCCAAATACTATAACTGTACGTAGACACAGAGATATTGCAAAACTGGTGGTGAGAAAAGTTAGGACACTGAAACTGATAACCAGGCGTACATGCGAATGCTATGTGTACATGAGAGAGACTCTCTCTAACATATACATATACATACATATACATGTATATATACATATATAATACATATGTATATATACATATACATATATATAACTCTGCCAGGTCGTTCCTGTGTGCCCACATAGATATTATAAAGCGAAAACCAATAAATGGATTGTGTAAAGTAGAACTAGGCAATTTAGGGGACATGGGTTAATGGGTTCGGTGCCTCTATGTTTTGAATTTGTGTCAGCGGAGTTGCTTTCCAACTGGTTGGAGTTTACCTAACCCTATATATATGTATAACTCTGCCAGGTCGTTCCTGTGTGCCCACATAGATATTATAAAGCGAAAACCAATAAATGGATTGTGTAAAGTAGAACTAGGCAATTTAGGGGACATGGGTTAATGTGTTCGGTGCCTCTATTTTTGAATTTGTGTCAGCGGAGTTGCTTTCCAACTGGTTGGAGTTTACCTAACCCTATATATATATGTATATATATATATATATATATATATACATACATATATATATATATATATATATATGTATGTATATATATATATGTATGTATATATATATATATGTATGTATATATATATATATATATATATATGTATGTATATATATTTGTATGTATATATATATATGTATGTATATATATATATGTATGTATATATATATATATATGTATGTATGTATATATATATATGAGCAGTTGTAAATCCCATTGATGGTCTCATCCTTTGTTTGACATGATTCAATTCAAATTAAAAGTATTATCATACTTTTTTTTATACTAAATACTTTTTATTTTATTTCATCAATCATTTATCTCAAAGATCAAACTATATGAGATGATAAATAGATTTTAGCATCGATGGGGTGTGAGCATTTATCACTTCTCTTGTATGTATATATATATATATATATATATATATATATATATATATATATATATATATATATGTATGTATGTATATATATATATATATATATATGAGCAGTTGTAAATCCCATTGATGGTCTCATCATTTGTTTGACATGATTCAATTCAAATTAAAAGTATTATCATACTTTTTTTTATACTAAATACTTTTTATTTTATTTCATCAATCATTTATCTCAAAGATCAAACTATATGAGATGATAAATAGATTTTAGCATCGATGGGGTGTGAGCATTTATCACTTCTCCTCCCTCTCTCTTTATATATATACAGAGAGGGAGAAAGAGAGAGGATAATATTAAATGCATAATGTATTTTGGTGTATAATCTTACATAAATATTTATGTCGCTTGGAAATGTTTATGTGAGATTATGCAATTAGCATTATCTCCTTATATATATATATATAGTAAATTCTCAAACCTTATTCATGCTCAAATTTACTTAAATATCTCCATGATTTAATTGACATGATAGATGATGAATATTTGAATTAAAAGTACCTTATCTTTTGTATTTTATATTTAATAAACTAAATGCATTAAATGCCTTTTGCTTTATCCCCTTAACTATTCATATCTAAGATGGAACAATTGAGATGATAAAGTACATTTGGGTATAGTTGGGGTTTTAGTATTTACAACTACCACCACCACTATATATATAGAGAGAGAGAGAAAGAGAGAGGTGGTGCTAAATGCATAATATCTTTTGATATATAATTTTGCATAGACATTTTCACCGTATGATTTATGATATCAAAGATGGCAATCTCAATTAAAAGTGTCCTTATACTTTTATACTTTGCATTTAATATTGCAAACCGTTTTATCACCTCTATTGTCATAATAAATGGTGGAGATAAATTAAAAAATATGTTATACTTTTAAAAGTCATTTAATAATACACCATGCACATTAAATGCTTTTTATATCACCTGAATCATAGCGACAAAGACATTATTCAGATAGAACTTTCTCTCTCTCTCTCTCTCTATATATATATATGTGTGTGTGTGTGTGCACGCGCGTGCGCATACATACATATAAAAAGGTAAAGATTGTTTTTTCTGGTAAACAATGCCTCAAAATAGCACCGTTGAGACCTGGAGACAGCGCAGTTGATACACATGATAAATAGGCCTCGCAACATGAGACATAACATGGAAAACGAACATAAGGAGATCATAGAAACCAAAAGAGATTGGGTGATTATGTGGAATCTTGGTCAGATTAAGTATGTGTTCTCAGATAAAACGGGGACCTTGACGGAGAATAAGATGGAATTCCAATGTGCAAGCATAAGGGGAATTGATTATCGCAATGGCACTTTGAGCGGAGATGAGGATGATCATGTTGTACAAGGTTTGGTTCTGCATTATTATGTGTTTATCGTCGATTAGAGTCTTCTTTGTGTTTGCATTTTGTAATGTGTATCCTGTCATTAACTCTGATGCAGTAAACGACGAGGTTTTGAAGCCCAGGATGAAGGTGAAGGTAGATCAAGATCTGCTGCAACTTCTGAGAAGTGGCAATAATGCAGAACAAAGGATGCATGCCGAGGATTTCTTCCTTGCTTTAGCCACCTGCAATACAATTGTTCCTATAACTTCAGAGCCGTCTGAGAAGGGGGTGAAGTTGATCGATTATCAGGGGGAATCTCCTGATGAACAAGCTCTTGTTTATGCTGCTGCTGCTCATGGATACATGCTTGTTGAACGGACTTCTGGTCATATTATTATTGACATACATGGAGAAAAGAAGAGGTATTCACTTCTACTAGTGTTCCTTTTCTGCATAAATGTGGATTTGATATTGTGGACAATTTACTAACAAACTATCACTTTCTCCCTTGATTTTGTAGGTTCAACATTTTGGGGTTGCATGAATTTGATAGTGACCTCAAGAGGATGTCTGTGCTAGTTGGTTGCCCGGACAATACTGTGAAGTTATTTGTAAAAGGTGCTGACAGTTCAATGTTTGGGGTCATAGACAGATCGGTGGATTTATATGTGACCCACGTGACCAAGACATCTCCATGGCTACTCTTCTCTCAGCCTAAGAACATTGGTTGTTGCTGTTTGAGAACTTACCAGCTCAGAATTCGAAGAGTGGCAATCAGACTATGAGAAAGCTAGTACTGCATTGACGGGAAGGGCAAGCTTCCTGAGGTCTGTTGCAGCCAATGTTGAAAGAAATCTCAGCCTCTTAGGGGCATCTGCTATTGAAGATAAACTTCAAGAAGGTGTTCCTGAAGCTATAGAATCACTTAGACAAGCAGGGGTAAAAGTGTGGGTCTTGACTGGTGACAAGCAAGAAACTGCGATTTCAATTGGATATTCTTGTAAGCTTCTCACAGAGGGCATGACACAGATTATTATAAATAGCCATTCAAAGGAATCATGTCGAAAGAGTCTTGAAGATGCAAAGGCAAAGGCAGAGAGGCATTTAACTGCTGACGATTTGAAGAAGCAAAGTTCAACAGTTGAGAATCCGGTAGAGAAAAATGCTGATAACCAACAGCTGTCGGCTTTGATCATAGATGGTACAAGCCTTGTTTATATCCTTGAAACTGAGTTGGAGGATGTGGTAAGATTTCAGATTGGATCTGAAAATTTGATGCTCTTATGTTCCTCTTTTTGTCTAGTTATACTCTATCATGATTTTTATATGCTGACATGCAGCTGTTCGAGTTAGCTACAAAATGCATTGCAGTGCTCTGCTGCCGAGTGGCCCCGTTACAGAAAGCTGGCATAATTGCACTCATAAAGAGCAGGACGAATGACATGACCCTTGCCATTGGAGATGGTAAGCCGATTTATTTATCTTTTGGAAACACAAAAAATTATTGATTTCATTTCTGAATTATATAAGAATAATTTCGAGTGACAAGGCTTCAACAACTAGTATTTAAGTGCAAGAGTCTTGTGCATTCTTGTAGATTTGAACTTCTCATTTGCTATGATAGTTAAGCCTCCTAATTCCTCAAAATGAACATATATGTCTTTCAGATACAATTTATGATGGAAGAATTTTCGATTCGATTATGCTTAGGTTGAAGAATATCTTTTACTGGAGTAGGACAAACTGTGTATGTGTGCACACTCACGCGTCTATGTTGCAGCCTAAACTATGCAAGTCATGAGTATATGATAAGAGATAATCATATAACTACATTTTTGCCTTGTAGCAGAGCTATATAATCGATGTTGATGAAATAATTGGAAAAAAGGACCTTGAAATCCTTTTTGCAGTCCTAAGCTGCAATAGTTGAAACTTGAAATGCTATAGGAGACCTAGGAAGAGGGAGCAGGGAGCAGTAGTTGTATATACGTCTATTTACTTATCTGCTATTTCTCTTATTAGTATATTTACTCTTTGAAAGATCTAACTAACCTTGATTTGATAATGGGAAATAATTTCTTATCATTTTCTTAATACAGGGGCAAATGACGTGTCAATGATCCAAATGGCTGATGTAGGAATAGGCATCAGTGGCCAGGAAGGCCGTCAAGCAGTGATGGCATCGGATTTTGCAATGGGCCAGTTCAGATTTCTGGTGCCTTTGCTGTTGGTCCATGGACATTGGAATTACCAGAGGATGGCATACATGCTATTATACAACTTCTACAGAAATGCACTATGGGTACTTGTACTTTTCTGGTCGGTAACGTCGTAATCCGCCACCATTCAACCTGAACTTCATTTTGTTCACAGCATATAGTTTGACAGGTATGTACTGTTAGAAGTTGTATAATAGTGTTGGTCCATAAGTTCGAACTGGCCATAGTGCAAGTACCGACCAGAAAAGTACCTGTCCATGGACATTGGAATTACCAGAAGTTCGACTCAAATCTTTGCTGTTGGTCCATACCTGAATTATTGGATGCAGGTATGTACTTTTTACAGCATATAGTTTGACAACAGCAATCAATGAATGGTGCAGTGTGTTATATTCTGTCATCTATACGTCTTTCCCCACGATCGCTGTGGGGATCTTGGACAAAGATTTGAGTCGCAAGACTTTGCTCAAGTATCCACGGCTTTATGGCGCTGGCCCAAGACAAGAAGGCTACAATGCGAGACTCTTTTGGTTAACCATGTTGGATACATTGTGGCAAAGTGTAGTTGTGTTCTACATGCCTTACCTTACAGAATCAGCACAATGGATGCGGCACGTCTGGGTGATCTATGGACCCTGGCTGCTGTCATACTTGTTAATATACACTTGGCGGTGGACATTATGCGTTGGACGTGGATTACCCATGCTGTTACATGGGGATCGATACTTGCTACTTTTGTCTGTGTGATCGTTATCGATTCCGTACCACCATTACCTGGATTTTGGTACTTAACCAACTCACCTTTTGTGCTAAAGCTGAGAGTTTCAACCTCTCATCCTCCTGCGCTAACTTGCATTTGTATTTTTTTCAGGTCAATCTACAATTTTGTCACATATCCGTCATTTTGGCTGAACATAGCTCTTATTCTTGTAGTATCCACGATGCCGCGCTTCTTACTAAAGGTTGTTCTCGAGAGGTTTAGACCCTCTGATATTCAGGTTTCAAGAGAAGCAGAAAAGTTTCACCGAAGGGATTGGTTATCGTTAGGATCTATAGAGTTGAATGCTGAAGGAAGAAGATGATACAGTCTGTTATTCTTTGTTTTTTCCTTTTTGGTCCAATTATTGGTTTCATATCTATGATTTTTGCATGTACAAAATAGCCATTTTTTGAGCTGTAAGCAGCTATTTTGCTGATTGCATGCTTACGATGTATCCAAAGGGGTAGTCTGTAATATTTCACAGAAGGTAGTGTAAAATGGTTAATCGATTCAATGTCATCAGAGAAATAGTTACATTGTTTGTACATTTAGAAATTTTGCAGGATTCCATGATGCAAACATACCCTAAACACCAATATAGATCTGCCATCACCAGTCTACCACAGCAGTTCTTTGTTCAGTAGATCATAACCTTTGGGAATGCTACGTCATGTGAAGCTTAGCAAGTTCGTCATATATGCATATAAAAAAAACTCCTTGGTTGGGTAATATTTAACTTCGCTCATATAAGGGATCACCCTTGCATTGTCGGTCCTAAGCCTGGATAAATGAGGAGGGTTGTGTTAGACTTCCGACAACCGGCGTAAAACTTCATCAGATTTTTATAACATGGATTATAAAAATTATGAAGCTGACCCCGTCTAGTATGGGAAAAGGCTTAGCTGTTGTTGTTGGATTATAAAAATTATGAGCACTGCTTTGGGGCCTCCCCGCCTAGCGACATGTTGCAGAGCTCGAATGCAGTAATAAATAAGCAAGTGTTACTACATTTTCGCCCGAATGTAGTGAATCAATTGCAGAAAGGGTTCCTAAATCATGAACGGGTGTGGGTAAAGAAGTTAGTCCTGCTACATTGCCGCCCGAATGTAGTGAAAAAATTTCAGAGAGGGTCTCCGTATTTTGATTATAGACGAATGCGGGGGGTAAGGAAGCTAGTCCTAGATAATAAGATTCGTATTGGTTCTTGGAATATCGGAACATTATCTGATAAGCTAATGGAGGTGGTAGATACTATGATTCGAAGAAAGATTCATACTTTATGTTTACAAGAGACAAAATGGGTTGGAGAAAAAGCAAAGAAGATCGAGGATACAAATTTTAAATTATGATACTCAGGTAAAGAAAAGGCTAAAAACGGAGTTGGTATTATCATAAATAAATATTTAAATGATAGTGTAGTAGACATACAACGATATGGTGACCGAATCATGACGTTAAAATTAGTGTTAGGAGTAGAGGTTTTGAATATAGTTTGTGCTTACGCACCCCAAGTAGGACTAGAAGATAATAAAGGCAACTTTTTGGGAAGAGTTAGATAAGATGATTCAAAAGATTCTACAAAGAGAGATGATTTGTTTAGGAGGAGACTTAAATGGACATGTCGGTAAAGAGGCATTAAGATATCAAGGGATTCATGGAAACTTTGGTTTTGGGGATATAAATGAGGAAGGTAGAGAGATTTTAAATTTTGCTATGCCATTTGATCTCTTTATAATCAATACAACAACAACAACAACAACAACTAAGCCTTTTCCCATACTAGACGGGGTCGGCTACATGGATTCTTTGTTTCCACAGATCCCTATCATGTGCCATGTTAGCAGTTAACTCCCAATAAGCTAGATCATTCTTTATTGTTTCTTTCCAACACTTTTGTGGTCGTCCTCTACCTCTTTTAATACTTTCTAAATTTAGTTTTTCTAACCTTCTTACAGGTTCTTCTTTTGATATTCTTTCTATATGTCCAAACCATCTTAAACGATGTTCTCTCATTTTATCCTCTATTAGTGTCACTCCTAATTTGTTTCTAATAACCTCATTATGTATATGGTCTTTTCTTGTATGACCACTCATCCATCGCAACATCTTCATTTCTGTCACAGACATCTTTTGTACATGTTGATGATTAACTGCCCAACACTCAAAACCATAAAATATGACAGGCCTAATTGCTGCTCTATAATATTTACCTTTTAATTTTAATGGTATCTTCTTATCACAAAGAATACCTGATGCTCCTCTCCATTTTAACCAACCTGCATTAATTCTATGTGTAACATCTCCATCAATTCTTCCATCACTCTGAAAAATTGACCCTAGGTATTTAAAACTTTCCTTTTGGGGAATGCAATGTGTGTCAATTTTAATTTCTATGTCCTCTGAAGTAACCAAATAATCAAACTTACATTCCATATATTTTGTCTTTGTTCTACTAACTAGGAGGCCTTTGCTTTCTAATGTTTCTCTCCATAGTTCTAATTTTCTATTAACTTTTTCCTTAGACTCCTCCACTAATACAATGTCATCTGCAAATAACATACACCAAGGTACTTCATCTTGAATATGTTTTGTTAACTCATCCATCACCATTATAAATAAGTATAGACTTAAAGTTGATCCTTGATGTAACCCAATATTAACTTCAAAGAAGTATGTCGTTCCTTCATGAGTCCTCACACATGTTTTTGCACCATCATACATGTCTCTTATAAGGTTAATATATGTCAATGGGATACCTCTTCTTTCCAAAGTTCTCCAAAGAACCTCTCTCGGTACCCTATCATAAGCTTTTTCTAGATCAATAAATATCATGTGAAGGTATTTCTTTTTTGCTCTAAAATGTTCCATAAGACATCTCAAAAGGTGAATCGCTTCGATAGTAGATCTGCCTGACATGAATCCAAATTGGTTCTCTGTTGTACTTGATACTTGTCTTAACCTATGTTCGATAATTCTTTCCCATAATTTCATAGTATGACTCATTAACTTGATACCTCGATAATTCGCACAATTTTGAATGTAGGTTAAGACATACCTATATATAAAAACAAGAGCGACATTCAAAATTGTGCAAATTATCGAGGTATCAAGTTAATGAGCCATACTATGAAATTATGGAAAAGAATTATTGAATGTAGGTTAAGACAAGTATCAAGTACAACAGAGAACCAATTTGGATTCATGCCAGACATATCTACTATTGAAGCGATTCACCTTTTGAGACGTCTTATGAAACATTTTAGAGCAAAAAAGAAAGACCTTCACATGATATTTATTGATGTAGAAAAAGCTTATGATAGGGTACCGAGGGAGGTTCTTTGGAGAACTTTAGAAAAAAGCGGTATCCCATTGATATATATTAACCTTTAACCTCATAAGAAACATGTATGATGATGTAAAAACATGTGTGAGGACTCATGAAGGAATGACAGACACTTTTTTCAAGTTAATATTGGGTTACATCAAGGATCAACTTTAAGTCCATACTTATTTATAATGGTGATGGATGAGTTAACAAAACATATTCAAGACGAAGTACCTTGGTGTATGTTATTTGTAGATGACATTGTATTAGTGGAGGAGTATAAGGAAAAAGTTAATAGAAAATTAGAACTATGGAGAGAAACATTAGAAAGCAAAGGCCTCCGACTTAGTAAAACAAAGACAAAATATATGGAACATAAGTTTGATCATTTGGTTACCTCAGAGGACATAAAAATTAAAATTGACACACATTGCATTCCCAAAAAAAAAGTTCTAAAGATGTCATGTTGGTTAAAATGGATTGATGGAGATGTTACGCATGAAATTAATGCTGGTTGGTTAAAATGGAGAGGAGCATCAGGTATTCTTTGTGATAAGAAGATACCATTAAAGTTAAAAGGTAAATATTATAGAGCAACAATTAGGCATGTCATGTTTTATGGTTCTGAGTGTTGGGCAGTTAATCATCAACATGTACAAAAGATGTCTGTGACAGAAATGAAGATGTTGAGATGGATGAGTGGCCATATAAGAAAAGACCGTATACATAATAAGGTTATTAGAAACAAATTAGGAGTGGCACCAATAGAGGATAAAATGAGAGAATATCGTTTAAGATGGTTTGGACATATGGAAAGAAGATCAAAAGAAGAACGAAGGTTAGAAAAACTAAATTTGGAAAGTATTAAAAGAGGTAGAGGACGACTACAAAAGTGTTGGAAAGAAACAATAAAGAATGATCTAGCTTATTTTGAGTTAATTGCTAACATGGCACATGATAGGGATATGTGGAAACAAAGAATCCATGTAGTCGACCCCGTCTAGTATGGAAAAAGGCTTAGTTGTTGTTGTTGGTTGGGCAATATTTGGCCTTGAGAATCTCAGCTACAACTGATTCCATTGCATCAACAACCTCCATACTTGCTTGGCGAGCATTACAAAATTAAAGAAATGCAAGTTTCAGAATCTCATACCTCGTTGGGCTTTGCTAGTGCATAAGTAGTCCCATGCAAGTCAACGCATGTCTTTAAAACCATTATCATTTCCCTAAAGGGCCATCCTGGTGCACATTAGAACTGAAATAGATAACTGATTTATGGAAGTTAACTGATGGGCAGATATGCTCTCAAAGGTATAGTGGATGCCCTTCACATATCTTACTTTGTGATTAGTAGTCCTAAAGAAGAAGAAAAGGTTTCCAATTAATATGAAATAAGAAATAGTATAGCTTGCATCCATGAACTTGGTACAATTGTTCTCCCTTGGTTAATAATTCAGTTAGACCGTACGAGCAAATCATAAACAAATAGCCCTTGTTGCCTGCCTCGGAGAAGTGCACAAATCAAATGTCTTGCTTAGTAAAACATCAAAAGACAAGCTTGAAAGATGTTTATGAGCCTAGCTTGTTGACACTTGCGCTTGGCTTAGCCTGCGGTCAACTTTTCATATTTATGGTGTTTCATTCCCAAATACTCTTATCTGCAGTTTTGACAGTTTGAAGATGAATTCAGATCGACGAATACAGAGCAGGACGATATGGACTTTCTATTTTTGAAGTCAGGTAGTGTAAAGGATATCGTCAAACTCCATGATAATATTAATCTTTTCAAATGATTCGGCACCAGTCGACTGCCCAGCGGAGCCTGCAATTCCAGGGTGATAAGTCTGTATCATGGAGTTGGCTGAGATCATACACCTGATCTTTGAGTATCAAGAAGTGATTCTCAAACCATGATGAGGGCTGACTCTGAATCTGAATCCTCCACTTGCCTACCTAGTTGATTGTTCCTGACACTGACCCAGAATCCTCCTTTTTCAACTAATATAGAAGCTCCTTAGCTTGTTAAACTATCTTAATGTCCCAATGAAAAACTCGTCAGAAATCTATTCCTGAGACGTCCCATAACAAGCTCATGTGAAGGATTTAAAGCACTCCCGTTGTCCATATCTTAAACAAAGATTTTGAGTTGGGCAGTCAACCATCATCATGTCTATGCGTATCAATATCCTAAACAAAGATCTTGAGATGCCAATGAAGAAATGAGAGAGAGTCTAAGTTGTCTACACCTCTATTAAGATGGCATAGAGGAAAGGACAACATACCAAAAATTAGAGGGCAAACACTTTAAAGATATATGAAAGTCTTAAAAGTAGTTGATTTAAGTACTTTTTGTAATCATTTGAGATGCAAAATTAAAAAGTTAAATGCACATGTACTTTTTAAGGTATTTGATTGTCTTATATATTTTTTACTTTTGTTTTCAATCTCAACAATTCATAACTCTTAATGATACCCTTAAATAAGCTTGAATTGAGCTTGCATATTAGTGTTTTGTATCCTCCACCTTTTTATTTCTTATAAATATAAAAGGACAAAAATGCGAACAACGAGGCGAGTCCTTTAGATATTAGATACGATTTTTTCTTTTAATCTGTTTTTAAAATTTTGGATTAGACTTCTTTTGATGATTTCATGCAAAAACAAACTGCTACTATCGGATAACTAACACAGTTCAGATGATACATTTCTTTCTCACCTTTCTCGCAGGAGTATTGACAAAGCAAGCACTTAGTAATATTATGCTGATTTTATACTTTTAGTTTGTTTTTTAAATTGCTGAATTCGACACAAGATAGAGCACAATAGTGAACAAAATTCAATTTAACCAACCCTCACTTGGTGTTCTCTGCAAAGAGGTAGAATAGTGAGAGGGTTTGACAGTCCTTGCAGTATAATATATACAAATGAACTTTTTTATGATAGCTAGCATGGAGCTAGCACGGGCATAGCTCACTGATTGGTGGTTGGCTCTTTAACAAAAGGTTAGGGGTTCAATACTCGAGTCTGCATTTGGTAAGGTATGCACAATCCCAGTTTGCCCATCGAAAAAGAAAAAAACTAGCATGGAGCCTCGAGAGGAGTTAGCACGGTTGGACATGGCCTATTCCAATTACGGTGTAAGATACTTTCTAATTAAAATAAAGAAATGACTTGTTTGGCAAAGCGTAACTTATCCATCCTATATGACATGGTAAATTAAATTACTAGCTTGTTTTGTAAGATATTTTCTAATTAAAATAAAAAATGACTTGTTTTAGAAAGCGTAACTTATCTCTTTGGGGTGGGTACATTCTGTGTGTGCGTGTGCACATGCATGTGTGTGGTTGTCCAAACTAGTTCAAAGGGCATGCATGCAGTCAGTCTAATGGTTACTAGTTTGATTTTTATATATAAACAAGTCTATAAGAAAATGTTTGATTAAAAGATAAATAATTTCACCTTTCAATAAAGTTATATATTAAAATTATGCCTTCACAAATATATAGACATCATTTAAACTGTCGGGTCGAGAATGGATATGGATTATTATTTGAGATCCAAAGAGAAGTACATTCCGCGATACTGAATTATGACTCAAACTGGGTAATCATGTCACGTAACCGGAACCAGATCCATTTAGTATGTTTTTATTCAAACTTTCTACTGAAGCATTTCTAAAACCCTAAGAGAAAGCTCATGAATTACAAAAGAGATCTTTGAGCATTGAGTTATTATACCAATATTATATCCTGTTGTATAACTTGTATGACTGGACAATATCGTAACATTTCCAAACCGCCCAACTGAGATCCACCCGGTTGCATTTGCGGTTCGTAACTGTCGGTTCTGGTTCTGGTTTGAAAAAAAAGAGAAGGTAAAAAAAAATTCAAACAACACTTACAAAATGGAACTGGAACGGAGTTCCGAGAGAAGAACCTTAACCACCCGATTGGGTTACAATTTGGTTGCAATTAAAATTGCTGAGTCTGTTATGAACCAACTAGACATGTCCAGTTCTGATTCACCTGAGACAGGTTCTGGTTTTAGTTTGAGTCTCACACAGCTCAATGGAACTGTCGGTCCCCCTCTCCAATGGACGTGCCTGTGAACCGTGTCTATATACATCTTTCAATATCCTATACTTTTCTGTTTTATATAAATTTGACTTATTCTATAAATTATATTCCCTTACTAAATAAAGAATAATAGAGTATTGTGACATATGTTATACGCTTATCGGTACCTGCATAAAATGCGAGAATTTATGATATCGATACAACACTCATTTGTATGAATTATAGTTGAACACAGTGGAGCCCATGGTGGTGAATAATGGATCTTCCTTTTTTAAAAGCAAAAATAGAAGATGAAAAAAGGAGAAAGACAATTTATCTTAAACAAAGCACTTTCTTTTACATATAAATTTCAATAATTAGAACTTTTTTGGGTACAAGTGGGAGCCTATAGTGAGATATGCCCCCAGTATTGAACTCATGACCTTTAGCTTGTGACTTGATCCCCGCAGGCAGGTTAGTTATTGTTCTTTGTGCAAATTCATTTGTTGTTCTATACAAAAGTTTCTCTTTTTTTATTGGCAAGTTAGGGTCAGGAAGAAGCTCACCAAGGTTGCGTGTCGTGGGCATTGAACTCATGACCTCCCACTTTTCGGAGCTATTGAGTTGACGCCCCTAACCAGGAGAACCATGACTCCAATTTAGATCTTTTTTCTTATTTTAATGAATTTTAAACACTATACAGATTTTGCAAATTCATGTACACTTAATTCGGTTTCGCCGATTCTCCAGATATTCTGTTTAACAATTAGATTTTTAAAATAATTCACTAAAATTGGGCAGTATCACTGTCGCCCATCTCCATCATGAACAGTGGCTAATATTGCAGCAGGGTCCATGCTCCTTATGTGAATTATATACTACATTAAATATATATATGGACCGTTTGCACCCGCCTGCGGTTTGGACCCGAACCACCTAAACCGGACCCCGGATCACAAGGAAACCAATACCCTACTTGATTAGGTTATGGTTCATCCTCCAACCAGGATCCAAATGGACGGTTCACATTGCCGATCTCACTCTAATTTTCTAAGTTTTTTTTTTAAAATTCCTTTTCTTTTTTTAGTTTTAGGTCAAAATGAGCGGCTGTGAACCATAACTGTAACTTTGTGGAACCCGATTCAGTTACTGATCATGGTCCAAAGAGAACCAGAACCAGCCGTGGGTTCCAATCTACTTGCAACGAGTCGTGTCTAATTATCTACATAAAATTGCCAAGAAATTTTCTCAAAGCTTTCAGAAAAACAAGAAGATCCATTTTTGCTAAATTTGGTACTACAGGTTGATGGATCCAGTCCAGATTCCGAAAGAAAATTTAACAATCTTTTCATTTGTGATGGGTTCAGTGTCACAACTGGATCAGTAATCGTGCTTGACATCGGAGTTGGCTCCAGATGCACATCCATTCTCAGTTTTGAAAAGCTAAACACTCCCTGTTTGAGCAACACCTTCCAATGTCTCCCTTGGGGGTGTTTGATTGCAAGGCCGGGACTACGAAATAGGAACTCCAGTTCTGGGCTGTTGATGAACCTTATAATCGTGTAAAAAACAAGGTAGTTTACTACCTGGTATCGATTGTAGTTTCATAGTCTTAGGACTCATAATCATATGTTTCATTGTACCTGACGAGATCGGTTCTGTCAAATCAATCCAAGGTTCATTGACACACTGAAATTTTAGGAACCAAAATGGGCACTTTTTTTGGTGCCATAATATGACAAAAAATGTCTGATTATTTTTTCTTCTTTGTCAACAGGATATGAACCCTCCAAATCTTGGCTTGAAGCGGTCGGATCCATTTCTCCATAAAACGGATTACTTGTCCCAATTCCAGATACTTGTCCAGATCAATGCCAAACAGAATTGATGAAACCGGTCTCAGAACTGGGAACCATCTGGTTTGTTTTCGGTTTTGCCTTCCATGAAACCGGAAGCAGTTTGAAACCACCGGTTCTATATTCTTTCTATTGAATTTCAGAACTTTTAATGGTTTTTCATATTTCCAGTGGTTTAGGTTGTTCCACATCGGATCCGAAACCAACCTTGTCCCGATTTAGTTCGGGTTCTTGGTTCCAAGTATCTGGTCAAACCCCTTTCTCTTTCTCACGCACGTGTGCGCACACACACATGTTCTTCTTCCATCTTTTACTTACTCAGAGAAGAAAATTAGTTAATTTAAACAGAGGTGATAATTTCATGTTTGGGTGATGTTTGTGTCACAGTTATTCGTGCATGTGCCACAGACAGGTCAAACTGAACATAATCCCATTCCTTTATGTTACATTTGGTGGACACGAACATAGATTTTCGGGATTGTGTTCGTGTTAGGTATATATTTTTATCATGCCCCAAAAGCAGGCAGTTCATTGGCTAGGGTTTGCTCTCTGTTGAAAGGTCAGGAGTTCAGTATCCTCTGCCTAAAGAAGAGAAGGTGGGTTACTTAGTGTTCGTGTCAAGAATAAGTCAATTAGAATAACGTTCCCAAGAGTTCGGGTATTCGTGTCATGACTTCGATTACCAGCTCTAACTGGACCAGTTTAAAAACATTATTTGTTTCTCTCAAGAGACAGCAGCATGCAACGGCTCTAAAATATTGCATCCATATTTGATGGATCCGCAAGCCCCAAGGTAGGGTTTATCGCTTGTCTTTCGCCACATGATTCTCTCTTTCTCAACGCACTGTCCTCACTGATCTCTGTCTCTAGAGCAATTCAAAATAGAAAACAATCAAATAAATAATCCTAAACAAAGCAAATCTCTCTCTCTCTCTCTCTCTTATAAACGCAGTCTCCTCTGGTCACTGTCCTCCTGTCTATGGCACTTCTGAGTAAAAAATGCTGTAATAAAAGATTTGTAGAAAAGACTCTCTCTCTCTCTCTAATAAAAGATTGTAGAAAATGCTCTCTCTCTCTCTCTCTCTCTTATCAATTGTAAAAGCAAACAGTAAACACACTCGGAAAAGAAAAAACGGAGATGTAGTAAAAGCAAGAAAAGATACCAGCGGCATCTCTCTCTCTCTTTCCATTGGATCTCATCGAGTGTATCTGAGAGAGAGAGTAACGATCTTCGGCATTACAAACGATGGAAGAGCGCTGCCACAAGAGAGACCCGCTCCGCCACCACCGCCTGTTCGCTTCTCTTCTTCTCTCTTCGGCCGCCTTCCTTCTCTTCGTCCATCCCTCCCTCTTTCATGGTAAACATCCACAATTTCCCGAATTTTCCTTCTTGGGGTCTCTCTAAATCTCGTTCTTTTCCCGATAATTTGCAGTCTCCTTCCGGCCGGTTCCCATCCTCCCCCGCCGCCGCTTCCACATCGACAGCCAGATTCTCTTCCCCGACCACATACTGCTCCTCCGCCGCCGCACATCCAGCTCGCCGGAATCGGAACCTACCTTCTGCGAGTACCGGAATCCAAACTCTCAGCCGACTCGGCTTTCTCTCCCATCGATTTCCTCCGACTCGGACTCAAGAATCCGACTCGTCCGCTGCCCACTCCTTCCCTCTAACTTCTCCGATTCCTATATTACCCTCGAGAATAAAGGTAATCCCCCATACGTCCTCTCTCCTTCCCCCTCTTCTTCTTCCTGCTCGTGGGACTCAGTCGTCTACGAATCGCTTCTCCATTCCGATACGGTCGTCCTGTTCGTCAAGGGCCTGAACCTCAAACCGGTTCGATTTGCCGATCCGAATCGGTGGAGGTGCGTGTTCCGGCTCGGGAGCTCCTGGCCACCAGCCGGGCGATCTCAGCCGCACAAGAGATCGTGAGGTGCCCACTGCCGTCAATCTTTGAGCAGGCCCCACCTAAAAGGCTGAGGGTCTCTTTAACGGCCAATAACGAACCAGGTTCGATTCCCTCTGTTGCCAACTTACACCGATTACGTCCGTACGCCAGTAAAAGGAGAAGAAAGAAGTACAGAGTGTGTTTGTGCACCATGGTGTGGAACGAAGCCCACTTTCTCAAGGGATGGATCCTCTACCACTCATGGCTCGGCGTGCAAAGGTGGTTCATCTACGACGACATCGTCGACGTGATCGGCCGGCTAACCAATTCCGGCCTCCAAGTAACAAGGCATGTTTGTCCATGAATCAAGACCCAAGAAGCCGGGTTCTCGCATTGTGCACTTGTAGCCCGAGCCGAGTGTGAGTGGGTTGCATTCATGGATGTCGACGAGTTCCTATACTTCAAGCCGAGAATAGTTGCACGGTTTCGAAAGAAGCCGATCCTCCAAGCTCTCGTGGCGAATTTCACATCGACCCGCATTGCGGAGATTCGAACCGATTGTTAGAGCTTCGGGCCATGGGGTCGTCGAGCATTGCCGCCGAGGGGTGTCATGGCGGGGTACACCTGCCGGCACGGCACAAGTCGATAGTGCGTCCAGATGCATTAGATGAGACATTGATGAATGTGGTGCACCATTTCTACTTGAAGGACGGGTTTGAGAATGTGAACTTGCCTAAGAGTGTGGGAGTGATTAATCACTACAAGTATCAAGTTTGGGAGGTATTCAAGGCTAAGTTCTATAGGAGGGTTGCTACGTACGTCGCTGATTGGCATGAGAACCAGAACAAGGGTCCAAGGATCGGGCACCGGGGCTCGGCACCGAGGCCATTGAGCCAATTGATTGGCACCTTCAATTTTGTGAGTTCAATGACACGGGCTTGAGGGACTCCATACAAGCACGTTTTGAGCACAAGGGGTTGTTCCCATGGGAAAAGATGTACAGATTTTTGTGGTACCCTGAAGATGCTGAAGCCCAAAGAAGGCAGGCTGGCATGGCTAGTCAGACAAGCTCTATTACCTCTTAATGCGAGACTCATTCGAGGTCTTCTGCAGAGACATGGCGTGCACCGAAACAGCGTATTCTCCGAAGCTCGAAATTGGTCCGCGAGAGGCTTCCGGACACAATTCTAATTGTATATCACCATTTAGTGATTCATTGTTTTTTTTCCTTTTCGATTCACTTCATTAGCCATCTGCAGGAATCGACCGTGGTTGATACTTACTGTATCTTATTGATGTCAACGATTTGATGCTAAAGCATCGTGATAAATATCCCCTCTTATGTGCCTTTTTCTGGGTATGGTCGCAGCTTCCGCTATTGCCTTCTGTATGCAAGCACTCACTAAAACAAAAATGTGCACTCTTTCCGGGGTGATGCCATTTTGTCGATGGCATCGGGTAATCGCCGGCGACCATTTAGTGACGGTACTGTTGTAAATGGAGTTTCATGCTAATATGAGACAAGATAGAGCACAATGGCAACAAAGAATACGTCTACCAGACACAACTTAGTTTTTTTTGTGTTGGGTAGTAGGTGGTTTTGGTTACTCGAAAGGACAATCTTATGAGGAAAAGAAAGAAAATCCTCGGGTTCGTTGGATTGTTCATGAATTATGCTCACCAGATAAAATATGACGATTAACAAAACTATTTTACTATCATTTGATTAGCAAGACCAATATATTTTGTAAATTTTACACGAGAGAGTTCATTAACGAAGTTCATGAGCAGAATGCGAGTTTCTTGGCTATTTATTTCATAGAACACGGCATTCCTCACAGTAACAGTAAGTTGGATGAGAAACTAAATGCTTGGAAGGAAAAAAAGAAAATGTCAGGTGTTAAAAGAATTCAAGGAGGTGGTTGGAAAAGTCATTTTCATGAAGTTATTGGTCCAACGTGAGACCCATGAACGTAGTTGATGCTCCGCGAGCTTTGCCTTTCACTTCCTTCTGGAGTTGGTTTGTTTTATTGGCAAGCAGACTCATATAGGATGACCAACCAGGTATCGAACTCGAGATCTCCCTCAACTGAAAGGCTTTTCACCTCCAACTATGGGCTGATATTTTCTGACAGTGATAATGAAAAAAGGTTCTCAAAATGTAAATAAACTCGACTTGAGTCGTACAAAAAATAAGGCACAACTGTAGAAATGTACAGCAATCATAACATAATGTTGTCATACTGATTTTTTACAGTGAATATTTTCGAAACATCAAATACACAACTGTGAATTTATTGCTGGATTGTACCACCATAGTACAAACAACTTATTGTTTTGGGTCTTCTTCGACTCGCAAGATGAAGGTCATAAGTTCGATACCCAGTGCACGCGTACCGGACTTTGGCCTCTCCTAAGAAAAAGAAAAAGACCTTGGTCCTTGCAGAGAGAAACAGAGGAAAAGAAAAACATCACGAATATGGATGGCGTCACATATTTTTCATGCCAGAATAAACTGCTTGAATATTGTAACAATGAAACATTCAATACTCTGAATTAGAGTCTTTACCAACAGAAGAAAATGACATACTATGGTTCACTGAGGCAGCTACCCATTGGTGGAGCTGCAACAACTGCTTGTAAATCACATTCACATACACAATATATAAGCCACATTTTGGCTTGAAGACATACATCTATACCAACTGGCTACTCTGAATCTTCCAAAAGAATGCAATGCAAAATAATCTTTGGTATCAAATGATTATTAGGATATGTATACTGCACAAAAGGATACAGAGAGCAAAGGAGAAACCAGCTGGTCAGATATAAGCAATAATCCAAAATGAGATACAACAACAACAACAAGGCAAGAAGTATCTTCTTCCTAGATACAACAACAACTAAGCCTTTTTCCATACTAGATGGGGTCAGCTACATGGATTCTTTGTTTATACATAGCCTTATCATAATTTGTAGAATTCATGATAAATAAGTCCGAAAAATTTTTACACACGCTGTTGAAAGCCTAACGCAACCCTCCTCCTTTATTCGAACTTGGGACTGGACATGCAAGGGTGATCCCTTACATGAGCAAAGTTTCTTCTTGTTAGATTCCTAAAGAAAAAACAAAAATTATCAATTGAAATAGAAGATGCATTTATCACAAGCAGGCCAAGCCTATTCATCATTTGGCCAATGCTTAATTTGAAGTGACAGAAGGACCAAAGAAAACCGAGAAAGAGACTGCTTGAAAATGATAAAAATTATTTATGAAGAACAGAAAGGAAAAGATCTGACAGCATAAAAAAAATTCAGAATAGAATAACTGAAAAGAATTTCAAAAGTATGCTAGATATTATAAACCATGCAAAAAATAAATGCAACCTAGAGAGCATGATTTTCAGTAAGGAATAAGACATACCATTGGCATCCCTAATTCTGTTGAGTCCCCGTCTCTTATCTGCTGCCGTCCACCAGAAAAAGAAAGGAACACAGCAAAAGCAGATAAAGAGTAGAAAAAAAAGTCCACAAATAGAAGGTTCATCTACACGATGAACTAAGCGGAAAAGTAACTCCACGATAAATTCTTATAGCCCACCTTTCTCTACAACGATTTCAGCACTTCACAAGCAACAAATTTTCCAACAAGATTGTTATCAGAAATCTCCAACTCTGCTTATATGTACTATTCCAGTGGAAGACAACCTATCTACCACAGGTACTCGTTTGGCACAAATCAAGGGCCTTTCCACAGTGCTTTGAGATCAATCGTACAGTAGTGAAACATCAATTTATAAACTTACCAACAGCACGAATAAGAAATCAGTTAAAATAATTCAATGAAGAACTATTCATTCGTTTGAATAACTTGCTAGAATTCAAGCGCCTCCCTTCCTCTACCTGATTCCGACGTTAGTCCTACACTTGTTACAAATTAGGTGTAGGCTTAGATTGATGCATCAAGACGTCATAAATGTCAAACCTATAAAAATCACAGAAAGATGGATGACCATGAATTTGGATTTTTAGCAAAAAATGAATGCACGCGAGTGTATTCATTTTGGGAATATTAATACAACAACAACAACAACAACAACTAAGCCTTTTCCCATACTAGACGGGGTCGGTTACATGGATTCTTTGTTTCCACAGATCCCTATCGTGTGCCATGTTAGCAGTTAACTCCCAATAAACTAGATCATTCTTTATTGTTTCTTTCCACACTTTTGTGGTCGTCCTCTACCTCTTTTAATACTTTCCAAATTTAGTTTTTCTAACCTTCTTACAGGTTCTTCTTTTGATCTTCTTTCTATATGTCCAAACCATCTTAAACGATGTTCTCTCATTTTCTCCTCTATTGGTGCCACTCCTAATTTGTTTCTAATAACCTCATTATGTATACGGTCTTTTCTTGTATGGCCACTCATCCATCTCAACATCTTCATTTCTGTCACAGACATCTTTTGTACATGTTGATGATTAACTGCCCAACACTCAGAACCATAAAACATGGCAGGCCTAATTGCTGCTCTATAATATTTACCTTTTAATTTTAATGGTATCTTCTTATCACAAGCTCCTCTCCATTTTAACCAACCAGCATTAATTCTATGTGTAACATCTCCATCAATTCTTCCATCACTTTGAAAAATTGACCTTAGGTATTTAAAACTTTCCTTTTGGGGAATGTGTGTCAATTTTAATTTCTATGTCCTCTGAAGTAGCCAAATGATCAAACTTACATTCCATATATTCTGTCTTTGTTCTACTAAGTCGAAGGCCTTTGTTTTCTAATGTTTCTCTCCATAGTTCCAATTTTCTATTAACTTTTTCCTTAGACTCCTCCACTAATACAATGTCATCTGCAAATAACATACACCAAGGTACTTCATCTTGAATATGTTTTGTTAACTCATCCATCACCATTATAAATAAGTATGGACTTAAAGTTGATCCTTGATGTAACCCAATATTAACTTCAAAGAAGTCTGTCGTTCCTTCATGAGTCCTCACACATGTTTTTGCACCATCATACATGTCTCTTATAAGGTTAATATATGTCAATGGGATACCTCTTTTTCCAAAGTTCTCCAAAGAACCTCCCTCGGTACCCTATCATAAGCTTTTTCTAGATCAATAAATATCATGTGAAGGTCTTTCTTTTTTGCTCTAAAATGTTCCATAAGACGCCTCAGAAGGTGAATCGCTTCAATAGTAGATCTACCTGGCATAAATCCAAATTGGTTCTCTGTTGTACTTGATACTTGTCTTAACCTACGTTCGATAATTCTTTCCCATAATTTCATAGTATGACTCATTAACTTGATACCTCGATAATTCACACAATTTTGAATGTCTCCCTTGTTCTTATATACGGGTATAAGTGTACTTGCTCTCCATTCCTCGGGCATCTTTTGGTTTTTCCATATTTCATTAAATAGTCTTGTGAGCCAAGTGATTCCTATTTCTCCTAGTATTTTCCAAACTTCTATAGGAATATTATCTGGTCCTACCGATTTACCACTCTTCATATGTTTAAGAGCCTCTTTGACTTCATTCTTTTGAATACATCGGTAGAAATTGTGGTTTATATACTTTTCTGACTTGGCTAAATCTCCTAAACTAATACTAACATCTTTATTTTCATTAAAAAGATTATAAAAATAGTTTTTCTATCTATTTCTTATATCATCATTTGCCACTAGAATTTTTTCATCCTCGTCTTTTGTGCATCTAACAAAATTTAGATCTTTAGTTTTCTTATCTCTAGCCCTAGCTATCCTAAAAATATCTCTTTCACCCTCTTTTGAGTTGAGTTTTTTATATAAGTCCTCCCAAATCTTAGCTTTTGCTTCACTAACAGCCTTTTTTGCTTCCTTCTTTGCTTTCTTATAAGCTTCTAAAGTTTCACTAGTTTTCTTAGCGTAATGTAATTTGTAACATGCTCTCTTTGCCTTGATTTTATTTTGTACTATTTCACTCCACCACCAAGCTTCTTTTTGTGTCGGTACACCTCCCTTAGATACCCCTAACACATCTTTCGCCACTTTCCTAATATGTATAGCCATATTGTTCCACATATCAGAGGGTGTGCCAACATAATTCCAAACATCTCCTTGAAGGACTTTCTGTTTAAATATACCTTCTTTCTCGCTTTTGAGGTTCCACCATTTAGTCTGAATAGCTCGATGCACTCTTTTCTTCTTTGTCCATTTTTTTATTTGTAAATCCATAACTAAAAGTCAATTAAATCCATAACTAAAAGTCAATGTTGGGTGGTTAAGCTTTCTCCTGGAATTACCTTACAATCTTTACAACACGCTCTATCTTTTTTTCTACAAATAAAGTAATCAATTTGTGTGTGTGATAAGCCACTCTTATAAGTAATTAAATGTTCATCTCGTTTTTTGAAGATTGTATTGACTATAAAGAGATCAAATGACATAGCAAAATTTAAAATCTCCCTACCTTCCTCGTTTATATCCCCATAACCAAAGTTTCCATGAATCCCTTGATATCCTAATGCCTCTTTACCGACATGTCCATTTAAATCTCCTCCTAAACAAATCATCTCCCTTTGTGGAATCTTTTGAAACACCTTATCTAACTCTTCCCAAAAAACTGTCTTTATACTATCTTCTAGTCCTACTTGGGGTGCGTAAGCACAAACTATATTCAAAACCTCTGCTCCTAACACTAATTTCAATGTCATGATTCGGTCACCATATCGTTGTATGTCTACTACACTCTCCTTTAAATCTTTATTTATGATAATACCAACTCCGTTTCGGGCCTTTTCTTTACCTGAGTACCATAATTTAAAACCTGTATCCTCTATCTCCTTTGCTTTTTCTCCAACCCATTTTGTCTCTTGTAAACATAGAATATGAATCTTTCTCCGAATCATAGTATCTACCACCTCCATTAGCTTACCCGATAATGTTCCGATATTCCAAGAACCAATACGAATCTTATTATCTAGGACTAGCTTCCTTACCCCCCGCATCCGTCCATAATCAAAATGCGGAGACCCTCTCTGAAAATTTTTCACTACATTCGGGCGACAATGTAGTGGGACTAACTTCTTTACCCACACCCGTCCATGATGTGGGAACCCTCTCTGCAATTGATTCACTACATTCGGGCGAAAATGTAGTGGCCCTTGCTTACTTCTTACTGCATTCGGGCTCTGCAGCACGTCGCTAGGCGGGGACGCCCCAAAGCAATGCTCATAATTTTTGTAATCAATGTTGTAGAAATCCGACGAAGTTTTACGCTGACTGTCGGAAGCCTAACACAACCCTCCTCCTTTATCCGGGCTTGGGACCAGCAATGCAAGGGTGATCCCTTACATGGGCGGAGTTCATTTTGGGAATATTAATAGCAACATTTAAATAGTAGATTGCTGCTTCAAAACAAAAAGTATTATACTGTGTAACATCAAAAGGTAGTAACAAGATTTACTACCTACACATTTACTACATCAGCATAATGCGGGAAAAGAGATATTACATATTATAGTGTCTAGTGGGAGACATGAAACTTCCTTCTTCCACCTGAAAGACGATAGCATATCTAGATAAACCTAATGGATGCAACTGCATGAAGAAATTACATATTTAAGGTATAAATGATTGATTTTCATTTTGATGAGGGGCAACCAAACGTTAAATTAAACAATTCCAGAAAAAGTACGATGCACCATCCATCATATGAGAAAAGAGCACCACAAAATGCACACAGCAGCCAATTAGACAAGTTTCTCATACAAACGGCGAATGCTGACAGAAGTCCTGGTGTTGGAAACAAGAACGATCAGTCCCACGTATTGGAGTAAAAGGAATTATATATGCTTATATACATATAAGGAACACATAGAGTGGTCGAGTTAATGTGATAGTGCTGAACAAAATCCAATAGCTTCTCCACATTTTACTAGAATACTTCCATCAGCAAATGTTATCAGCAAAATGAATGTGCCATTATGATGCAAGAAACTCCTACGCTTTCAAAATGATGACCCACAATGCACAGATAAGAAAGAAAAGATTCTTTTTGCAACCAGATCAAATTTCCTCATAGAGTAACCTGGATGAATATCCAATTGGGTAGATGGTGCAGTCACGCTCTCTCTCCCACTCTGACACACACGCCGACAAAAGACACATAAGTACGCGACAAATTCGTAACGGTAATACAAACACGAGATTTCATGCTCACATTTTCATTCTATGCTTGTTTGATGCATCAACAATGGTTGTCATGCAATATCAAAAAATGATCCTGAAAATAGATTGTGGTTTTTTACCTACACAACAACATATCTAAAACTCGTGTTAAAAGATCATTTGTTATGCCTTTAGTCAAAGAGTCTACCAACATATCTTAAATTAGCATGTATGAGATGGATATTTCCTATCTCATAACCATATCATGAACATAGTGGTATTTAATCATTATATACTTGCTTTTGGAGTTGTCAGCTCCACTCTTTATTAGAGTAATTGCTGTATTGTTGTTACAATAAATGACAACCGACTCATCAGCTATGTCCAGCTTCAAATCTCGTATGAAGCGGCTTATCCAGATGACACTTATTGTAGCCATACAGCAAGCCACATACTCAGCTTCCTATGTATGCAACGCTACACAACACTGTTTCTTACATGCCCAAGAAACAACTCTATCTCTAAATAAAAATATTTATCCTAAAGATGATTTATTGTCATCTTTTCTTCCAGTAAAGTCAACATCTGAGTATACTACTGCTTTTAGTTCATCTGCTTGAAAACATAATTTTAAGTCATTTGTTCCTCTGAGATATCTTAGAATCCTCTTCACAGCTATCCAATGTTGTCATCTAGGATTACTTTGATATTTGCTTACAAAACCAACAATAAAGCTGATATCAGTTCTTGTACATAGCATAGCATACATCAAGCTACTTACAGTTTGTGCATAAGGAACATTAGGCTTACCGTCTCCTTCAACGAGACAATCAGACTTTCTTAGTTTTACCCCTTTTGTAACGGGTGTAAAAGCAAACTTTCATTCACCCATTTTAAACTTTTTGAGGATATAATCAATATATCTCTCCTGACTTAGGCATAGAAGTTTAGATTATCTATCTCGAGAAATCTTTATACCCAAGATATACGATACTTCCCCATATGCTTCATTTCAAACCTTGAGTTTAACCATGACTTGGTTTTAACAATCATCTCATTGTCATTCTCAGTGAATAATATGTCATCTACATATAATGATAAGATGACAAAGTGACTCCCACTGTTCTAGACATATACACAGCGATCAAGCTTATTTGTCACAAACCCAAGTTCAATGATGACATTTTGAAAAGTCAAATACCATTGGCGAGGTGAATGTTTCAAGCCATATAGGGATTTTTTTCAACCTATATATATTTTATCTTCTTAGCCTTCAACTATGTATCCTTCGAGCATATGCATATATATGATTTCATCTAAATCTTCATTTAGAAAAATCATTTTTACATCTAACTGATGTAAATTCAAATCATAATATACTGATATCATGAAGATTATTCTTATGGATGCAAATTTTGACAGGAGAATATGTCTTAACATAATATATTTCCTCCTCCTATGAAAATCCCTTTTCAACCTACCTCGCTTTAAACTTGTCGATTGATTCATCGACTTCATATTCCTTTTTTAGAACCCATTTGCAGCCTATAACTTTTTTTCCTTTTGACAAATCAGTCAACTTCTACACTTGGTTTTTCTCAATGGATGATATTTCTTCATCCATGGCTTTCTCCCAGTCTGTTGATTCAAATGAGTCAATTGAACACCATCTAAAACTATCATGAAGTGCCAAAGCATAGACCAACTATTGACAATCAAATCCACACATAACAGCTTTGACACCCTTGTGATTATATGCCATCATGAAGTGCCAAAGCATAGAGCCAGTGTTGACAATCAGCATGTCCATCTCCAACTTCTTCTTTGAGTGATGCCTTCGTATATATCCGGCATTATATGCTATTGATTCTCTAAACTTCCTAGCCACATGTATATAAGGTATGAGTGTCCTTTGAGCCTCGAACAAACTCCTCCACAAATAAAGTGGAGTCAGCTGCATGGATTCTTAATCGCCATTGACCTTGATCTTGTGCCATATTAACATTTAACCCCAAGATCAACAAGATCACGTTTTATTGTCTCCTTTCAATACCTTAGAGGCTACCACTCTACTCTTAAAATGTTCATCACAGTTGCACATTCTGACTTATGACTGGAGCTCCATGTGCCTACCTTTCTAGACAAATGCCTCAAATCTAAAGATGCCAATCAGCTCTACATGTAGACTTAAGTACATACTCCGTTGGGTCTGCTGATTCATTCTTTGTCACCACTGGAATTATCCCAGTCACATTCAACTCAATTCCTAAAAAAACAAGATCTTTAGTCCTAATTTCTACCGAATAAGCCTTCCTGAACCATGCTTATTGAGAAGAAACGAAAAAGCCTGTCTTTGTAAGCTAATTATTTCACCAAATTATGGTCATACTATTCTCCGTCCCTGCCATTGTTGATGATTGTATCATCTAGTTACACTAAAAACAACCATTTACAAAGTACGCCGACTTATAACCGTCTCATGACAAAACTATTATCGTCTACATCCAGCCAGGACGTCAAGGCATCATCGCTCACTATGCCATCCACGATTGCATTTACCACTACATATATATATATATATATATATATATATATATATATATATATATATATATATATATATATATATATATATATATATATATATATGTGATGGATTTATTAATAGCATTCATTGGTGCCCCACAGTTTTACAGGTGCAGGATTTCTGTCTAAGTTGGAATATGGCTCAGGGTCCTTTCATATGGACATTAAGACTCAAAGTGGAGATACACAGGAACTGTCACTGCCTTCTTTGTAATTCTATGTAAGGTTACTTACTATATGATAATCATGAATAAACATATATGAATTGTTGGGCTTCGCAGTTTGAAGAAAACCGCACCGTACTGGACATTGGCGAAAACCGGAACCATAAACGAGCAGGGGTTCCGTTACAGTTCCTCCTAACAGCTGTCTTAAGGATTTTGAATTCTTGGGCGACCATGAGGGTAAGCCAATCACTCTTGAGACAAATGTCTTTGTCTTTGTCAATGACAAGAGAGAGGTAGAGAGGAAAGTGTTAACCTTTGGTTTGATCTTCGACAAGATTTTCACTCTTACAAAATCGTATGAAACCTAAACTTGACAGTGTAAGCTTGTGTTCCTCTCTCTCTCTCCGCACACCATGTTAAGTTACGAAGTTCTTTCAACAATGCCCAATCGAAAGAATGGTGATTTTATCACGACATTTTTGTGGTATGGAGTACCAATTCAATAATACATATCGCAGGCAGAGAATAGAACACCTATACATGTACTTAATTAACTAGTTGGTCCTGGAAGTTGGCATAAACCAATGGATTTCCGGCTGTGAGCGACTCGATCGGCTGAGGGCCTTACCCTCAAAGCCAGTTTTATGTTCAGTTGCTACAACCCTTGCAGAAGTTATAAATAGAAAACGAATGACAATCAAGCCAACTGATTATCATATCATTAAGTGTTTGAGGCAGTCCTAATTTTAGCTGCTCTTGTGAGGCTAAACTTCTTTGACATAAACCAACCAGAAAATTACTGTAGTTTTATCAATTAAAAGCATCTGTGAACAGAAGCCTTTTAAGGTAGAAGAAGAGGTTGAGCTTGATTCCAGGGTGCAAGACACCCTAAAAGTAGTAGATTACAGGTAAACTTTCTCAGCATGGTTAACGGTTGGTCTCTCTCTCTCTCTCAAGGCAGACACCAGTATTCTCTCTCCAGAATCTCTACCTTCTACCTTTCTCTCAGTCTAGAATTTCTCCCCACCTCTCAAGCCTTTAACGGCAGGGCATGATCTGTTTCTCTGTGTCTCTACCCTTCCTCCAATCCCCTTTCTTTCTCTCTATCCAGCACCAACAATCCTTGAGAGATCAAAAGAGCAACACCCTTCAAAAGAGAGCAAAGAGATGCTCATTAAGAGGAAGCGAGAGAAATTCTAATAAAACAAGAGAGAGATGGCTCTTTATGTTTTCATTCTTGTGTTGCTCTTCTTTCTCTACGCGGAGGCGAAGCTCACTGAGAACTACTACGCACAGAGCTGCCCGCGGGTGGAGGACATCGTTCGGGACGTGATGATGCAGAAACAGATCACGACGCCCACGACGGCCGGCGGCGTCCTCCGGCTCTTCTTCCACGACTGCTTCATGGACGGCTGTGACGCCTCCGTTCTTGTCTCCTCTACCTCCTTCCACAAGGCCGAGCGTGACGCTGACGACAACCTCTCCCTCCCTGGCGATGGCTTTGATGCAATCACACGCGCCAAGACTGAGCTTGAGCTCTCCTGCCCCGGCATCGTCTCCTGCTCTGATATCATTGCCATCGCCACCCGCGACCTCATCACCATGGTGCCATGCCTCTATTTTCCTGAAAATAAACAAATAAATGCACGCCCATGCACACACACAAGCAAACTGTTCATTATCCTTTTAGCAGCCAAACCAATCCAAGTTACATCCCTAATATATGGCCTTTATTTACCTAAATTTTTCATTATTGATAAAGTTAAGAGAAATACCTGAAACTGCCTTCACACAATTTACCTTGAGGGAATGATTTAAGTAAGAATTAGAAAACTTGTCCCTTAAGGGGTTTTCATAAGCCGAGCCGAGCTGAATATAACATGTTCATGTTCAGCTGATATGGTTTAATGAACCGAACACAAACGAGCAAGAGACGAGCCAAATCGAGCTGAACTACTAGCGGCTTGGTTCATTTGACAGTCCTAGAATGCTCTTTTGTCTTCCAATTAAGGAAGTCTCTTCTTCTTCTAGAAAAGAATCTGATGAAGCAACAATCTGAATGTTCTGTTTGGCATCTGTGCTGCAGGTTGGAGGGCCATACTACAAGGTGAGACTCGGCAGGAAGGATAGCCTTGTTTCGCAAGCGACTCGAGTCAGCCAAAATCTGCCTCATCAAACCATGAACGTGACCCAGCTGACCTCTCTGTTTGCATCAAGGAGATTCACCATTGAAGAAACGGTAGCACTTGTTGGTGCCCACACCATCGGTTTCTCTCATTGCAACGCATTTACTGAGAGGATATATAATTTCAGCTCCACTTCTTCGTTTGATCCTTCCATGAATGCCCAGTTTGCCCAAGCATTACAGAAGGCCTGTACTAACTACGTTAAGGATCCTACCTTGTCTGTGTTTAATGACATAATGACGCCGGGAAAATTCGATAACATGTATTATCAAAACCTCGCCAGGGGTCTTGGTTTACTGGCTTCCGATCAGGCCTTTTATGCAGATCAAAGAACACGTGCTTTTGTCGATTTGTTCGCGAAAAACCAAACAGCTTTCTTCATTTCCTTTGCTCATTCCATGCAGAAATTGAGTGTTTATAAAGTGAAGGTTGGGAGGAAGGGAGAAGTCCGGAGGAGATGTGATGAATTCAATTCATGAATGCACAAATTTTTTCTAGAATTCGTGTTCGTCAATGATGAACAGAAGATGTGTGGATGATAACAGTGACGTTGTGATTAGCATAAGATTTGTATCATTAAGATTCAAATGATGATTTAAAATGTGTGGAATTTGTTGTTGCTATTGTTTCATTCTTGAATTTGTTATTGTTGTTGTTTCATTCTTCTGTGGTTACTATATACTCTATTTTTATGTAGTCATGGCATCGTAAAGATTGTAAGGTAATTTTAAGAGAAAGTTTAACTATAACATCTTCTTTTAGTCATGGATTTATCAAGTTATTCGTACTAAATGGAAAAACCACAAAAGCGAGAAATATTGGTACACATTGTGACATGTAGAACAATATAATTATACATATTAAGAAAGTAGCGAAAGATGTGTTAGGTGAATATAAGGAAGGTGTACCAACATAAAAAGAAGTTTGGTGGTTCAATGAAGTGGTGCAAGATAAAATCAAGGCAAAGTGAGATGTTATAAATTACATTATACTAAGAATACTAAAGACTTATAAGAAAGCAAAGAAAAAAGCAAAAAAGAACGTAAGTGAAGCAAAAACTAAAATTTGAGAGGATTTATATAAAAGTTCAACTCAAAAGAGAGTGAAAGAGATATTTTTAAGATAGTTAGGAGTAGAGATAAGAAAATTAAGGACCTTAATTTTGTTAGATGTATGAAAGATAAGATGAGAAAATCCTACGAGAAATAAGAATCACTTGGCTCACAATACTATTTAATGAAAAATGGAGAAACCAAAAGGAATGGAGAACAAGTACACTTATACCCATATATAGAACAAGGGAGACATTCAGAATTGTGTGAATTATGAGTGTATCAAGTTAATCAGTTATACTATGAAATTATGGGAAAGAATCATCGAACATATGTTAAGACAAATATCGAGTACAATAGAAAACCAATTTGGATTCATCCAATATAGATCTACTATTGAAGTGATTGTCCTTTTGAGACATCTTATGAAATATTTTAGAGCAAAAAAGAAAGACTTTCACATGATATTTATTGATCTAGAAAAAGCTTACGATAGAGTATCAATGGATGTTCTTTAGAGAACCTTAGAAAAAATAGGTATATTGTTTATATACATAAACCTTATAAGAGACATGTATGATGGTACAAAACTCACAAAGAAATGACAGATTTCTTTGAAGTTAATATTGAGTTACATAAGGATCAACTTTAAGTCCATACTTATTTATAATGGTGATAAATGAGTTAACAAAACATATTTAAGATGAAGTACCTTGGTGTATGTTATTTATAGATGACATTGTGTTAGTGGAAAAGTTAATAAAAAATTAGAACTATGGAGAGAAACATTAGAAAGTAAAGGCTTCCGACTTAGTAAAACAAAGACATATTATATGTAATGTAAGTTTGATCATTTGATTACTTTAGAGGACATAAAAATTAAAATTGACATACATTGCATCTCCAAAAGGAAGTTTTAAATACATAGGGTCAATTTTTTAGAGAGAAAAAAATTGAAGGAGATGTTATACATAAAATTAATGTATAGGTATTCTTTGTGACAAGAAGATATCATTAAAGTTAAAAGGTAAATATTATAGAGTAATAATTAGACTTGTCATATCTTATGGTTTTGAGTTAATCATCAACATGTATAAAAGATGTTCGTAGGAGAAATGAAGATATTGGGATGAATGATAGGTCATACAAGAAAATATAGTATACATAATGAAGTAGACATGAATAGCAACTAATAATACATTGTGTTTTCGAAATTTGAATTTCAATTGTCGATCTCAATAATTTGACAATTGAAATAAAAAAAAAAAAGAATGTTTAAGCATGGATGAATGTGAGCGAGTCTCTCTTCCTCTCTCTTTATATAGTGATTGGACCCTTCTCACCATTGATCATGTTTATTTATATTCGACAATTATTTTTTGAAGTCACGAATCTAATAATATTGTCTTTTATTTTCTTAAATATTTATATTTTATAACATTATGATCATAATCATGATTATATATATAATTGGCATACACTAGTAAACTTAAGGGATAAGAAATCCAAACAAATCTCAATGATCATGGTTGAAATTTGAAATTTAAAAAAGACAAGTGCTCGTGAATAAAGTGTACCTACAAAAAGTAGGTAAAACCATTTACCTTTTTTATTTAAATTTCAAGCATCTATTTTTACCGATTGATTATTAAGATTTATTTAATTTTGTTAACACATAAATATGAGCATATAACACTTCTCTCTCTCTCTCTCTCTCTCTCTATATATATATATATATATATGTGTGTGTGTGTGTGTGTGTGTGTGTGTGAGAATGATTGGCATTCCAGTGTGCGTGCGTGTCTAACTCATAGAATCCATCTCGAAACCATCTTTCGAGAGGTAGGACGGGAACAACCCAGCATCAAAATTTCAGGCTATCACATAGGTTATCGTGGAAAAATAAAGACGAAAGAAAGCAACACTTTTTATTTTCCCATTTGCAGTAGAGACCACCAAAATGAGTTCTAGAGACTCCTTTCTTTCTAAATTTCTTCAGATACATGATCAGCGTACCCACTTTTTTTTGTTACAGTGGGAGGCCAAAAGCCAACAGGTGCATGCCCTGGGTGTCGGGCTGACGACCTGTGAGCTGCGTCCTCTAGCCAGGTGAGCTACTTCAGAGTGCATCATTATGCCCTTATTTTCATTCTTCATACGGAACAAAGATAACATCCAGACTCCCCTGGACAAGGGAATTGGATTTCTACTCAGAATTTCTAAAAGTACATACAATTAGGAGCTCCTAGAGACATATATCCATTCACATTCATACCCACTGTTGCATTCTTCCAGTGTTAACACCAAGAATGCCTTCATCACCAGCCAAGATCTTCGGCTCCGCTCCAGACTGTTCCAGCCTGAACAAGTAAAACTGAAACACATACAACTTTGAATATACAACTGAGTCTGCTGCTTGAAACCCTTCCTCAAAATTCATCACTACACAGCAGAGAGAAGTCACAGAGCTCATCAACTTCCGCAGGGTACAGCACAGAAGCAAGAGCCGATTATCCCAAGCAAGGGCGAGCCCCACTTTAACATGGCTTTCTCTTGTCGACTTTTACATGGATGTGGAACCACTTCTTCCTCGATCTTTCTCTTGCTGTTGGTTTTGTCTGCCTCGGGTGACAGCCTTCTTCGTCTTTAAGTTCCTTGCATGAATGCCTGCTCTTGCCACTGCCAGAAGCCCGTTTAGGATGTGATATCGATGTGTATGAGGCATGAATCACATCCCGTTGTTTTAGAAGCTCATCGATCTAGGAAATCAAGGAAGATCCCAAGGTTAGAGATTTCAACTTCATAAAAAGCAAGAACTATTACCAGCAAAAAGAAAAAATGGACGGCACTCACATCCTTCATTTCACGAGCATATCTACTTGTCATCTCCGTGAATTGAGCCAAGACCTAAAATGCATGAACAGTAATTTTGGGGTAAAAAGCAGGAAGCAAGCAAGAAAGCAAAAAAGTTGCTCCGGTAGGGCCTGAATAAACCTATTTGGAAGCGAGAATTAACATGAGAGAGAGAGAGATCATAATCTAAGCGTCATTAAATGCAAGATGCATAAGCATTCCCAAACACTCTTTAGAGCATATAATCAGAACATAGAATTAATGCTGATCGGTTAAAATGGAGAAGAGCATCAGGTATTCTTTGTGATAAGAAGATACCATTAAAGTTAAAAGGTAAATATTATAGTGCAGTAATTAGACCTGCCATGTTTTATGGTTCTGAATGTTGGAAAATTAACCATCTCCATGTACAAAAGATGTCTGTGACAGAAATGAAGATGTTGAGATATGATTGGTCATACAAGAAAAGACCGTATACATAATGAGGTTATTAGAAATAAATTAGGAGTGGCACCAATAGAGGATAAAATGAGAGAATATTGTTTAAGATGGTTTGGATATATAGAAAGAAGATCAGAACAAGAACAAGAACGTGTAAGAAGGTATGAAAAACTAAACTTGTAAAGTACTAAAAGAGGTAGAGGATGACCACAAAAGTATTGGAAAGAAACAATAAAGAATGATCTAGGTTATTGTGAGTTAACTGCTAACATGGCACATGATAGAGCTCTGTGGAAACAAAGAATCCATGTAGCCGACCCCGTCTAGTATGAGAAAAGGCTTAGTTGTTGTTGTTGTATGCAAGTTTACATGGATTCTCACGAAAAGAGAAAATTACATGGCACAGAATATAAACTAAGAGTATAAGAAAGAAGGTATAACCTCTCTATACTCTGTTTCAAACTTGGATAGTTCCCCTCTTTTGGACAAGATCTGCTGTTCGACTTCCCGAAGTTTCACCTTCTCTTCCGAGAATGGAGCAGCACATACAGCTTCTATACAGTAGCTTGCACTCTTGAAGAAGTTGTCACCTTTAATTTAAAAGCAAAGCATGAACATCAGACATTTTGCAAAGCTTGCAATCAACTGCTATACGAAGACCTCACAAAGTTCTTATACAAGCAGATGCATCCACTAACCATAGACGGCAAAGACATGTCTGCCAGCTTTCAGCTCAGTTATTTCACAAGGCTGAAATCCATCCAGCTTCTTAAAGAAGGCAGCATCCGGGTCTTTAGCAGCAACCACCTGCCAGCGAGTTGTCATTAGTCAAAATAACTGACAAAGAATATACATTTTCCTTTGTATATTATACTGTTTCCTTGATATATATATATATATATATATACAGAGAGAGAGAGAGGCATACTGTGTTTGCTGTACGGTCCAACCTGTAAACAGAAAATCGGAGGAAGTACATTCCTGCTGAAGTAAACTTCCTCGTTCTTGCGCTATCCTCCTGTATTACAAACCACATTATAAGACAGGAACTAAAATAATAAAGGTTATCATTAGGGTACAAACAAAACTGAACTAGTATCAGGAACACCAGAAGATTCAATTTTGTGGAATCCAAAGAAATTTTCATAAGCAGATGCCATTCGTATGGCAGACTGCAACTTTACTTAGGTAAGCTTTCTATGACTTTCATCTAACCTGTAATGCAAGGCTGAAGCCACCATTTTCCTCAGGCTCAAAGTACAAAAGCTGTCGAAAGATGGAAATTGAGAAGATCAGAACTTCCTAATATTGCATATCCATCAAATCACAAAAGGGGTTGACTTAAGGCATCTAGTAGATATAGAATAAACAAGATTCACTTGTAAATATACATTATCTAAAATGGCAGTATCATTCAATTCATCTCAAAGAAAGTGGCAACCAGGAACTAGAAGCACAAAAGGAAGAACATCTAATGTTGATCCAGTTGATAATTGAAGTATCCTAAATAACAACCTCCAGCAAGCTATAAAAAGCACAATTTGGCAGATCATCCTAGAGAAAAGGACAACGGCTAGATGGACAACAATAATCAAGATACAACCACATGGTTGATAACACAAAGAGAAGTGCATATTCTGCCTAGGACATGAGGCCAATTCGTCAACACAACTATTTCCGTGAAGTTTCACTTTGTCCCTGTAGAAGTGACAAGTACCAGAGTGAGTTCCTAATATGTTGGCGCCTCCATACTGTAGAGATGAGTTATTCATGCTCATCTACCTGATAGTTTGCCTTTTAGATCTCCAAAGCAAGGGCATGATTCATTGTTCTCCTTTGTGAACTCATCATCAACATGACTATTAAATCGCACAAGAAGCATACGTTTAAGTGTCCCCCTTAGAGGAGATGCTTCAAGGTGCAATACTAATTCTAACATTCCGACACACCAAAACCATATCAAAAACAAAACCAAGCGTTTTCCCACGTTAGGTGGGGTCAGATGCATCAATTCTTGGTTGCCATTGAGCTCGATTACATGTTGCATTAGATGGCATTCCGATACAAGAAAAAAAATTGACATTTGAAGAACAGCAGTATGTCTATATGCTAAAAAATAGAGAGTTGTGGACTAGCAGAAACCTTAAATTTGCTTTTGTCTGATGATTGTACTCTACATACAAACCCTGCCTCTGCTTCATCTTCTGTTATTGTTATAGAGTAGAAGTGCGCACACTGTTTCTCTACCTGTACCGTAAAACAAACATAAAGATAACCAACAGTGATGGAACTGCAAGAAGGTTGAGAAGGACAAATGAATGTTGAGAACTAACTTTTCTAAACAAAGGCTGCCCCAAGCGGAGTGGCCGAATAGTTATTGTCCCATTCAATGCTTCCTCCAGAACTGATGCTGATACAGTGGTCTTTATTGGAACACCAAGTTTGCTTTAAAGAAGTATAATAAATTAGTTGGAAAACATATATCTAAGAAATATGTGTGCAAGAACCAAGTAAGATAGGATAAACTCACCTGAAAATGGCAGCAAACATTGTGTTAACCGCTCCAAGGCTTGACAGATCAAGCTCCAGTTCTTGGTTCTCCGAATCAACAGCCTAGAATAACAAATGTCAAGTCCTAAAGTTAAACGTGATTGTGAATCCCTAAATTCATGTGTGCATGTTTCCATAGCTCGTGAGTGATCTGCCTGTCGGTATGTGGGGATGTGCTCATTTATGAAGAAAGAGTTGCACAGTTTGCAGAAATTGTTCAATCTCAGGCACCGTGCAGGAATAATGAGAACTCATCCTTTAATTCTAGGCACACATTTCCAGAAATTCAGAATCCAAATACAAGGTTATAATGGTAGGTTTCACATTAAAATCCTCTTTCCTGTGAGTCTCATGCATGCATGTGCACACACATGACACAACAACAACTAAGCCTTTTCCCATACCAGATGACATGTGCACACACACAGACAGAAAAAACTTCCTTCTTTTGTTCTTATCTTACTGAAAGCAAAAGACTGAAAAAAGAAAGATAAATCAAGATCTTGCAAGAAATAAACATTGTACACAGTATCGTTATAAAGATGGAAAAGAACTTACTTCCACGCCAAGTCTGTAATTGCCAAGATACTCAATGATCAGCTCACACTATTGTTATACACTACCATTGTTGTAAGTGTGGATGCGAACAATTGCATTGCAGCATTGTAGGATACCCTATGATTAGATTCAGTGTTAAAAATAGAGATCCAGAAGTAGCCAAGATGCAGGATCCTGCAACTGCAGCCTTTAGCTTCCTCTACCATTTTAGGCATGTGTTATTACCAACTGTTTTGAAATGGCTTTTATTGTTTTATAAGCACGGATGGAGTTTCCCATTCAGAACATCAGGGAAAGTTTTCTTTTAACAACCACCATTGTCTGAGAAACATCACAGCAATAGCAAATGGAAGGGACAATGGTATGCTCCTGAGCCATTATTGTCTGACACAAGCTTGTGAGGATATTCAGCATCAGGAGAATCTTTTCTGAATGGAACAGTGCCCAGCAAAAAATACTTTGCCAACTATGAGCAAGAATGCATCAATTACTCGAGGATGCTGATACCTCTTTCCATATGGTATTGTCACTAAGCATTCTTTGAATTTGACTGATTCACAATGGGTTATGGAATTTTCCATTCAATGCGTTGGGGCAAGCAATTTTCAACAACCATATTGTCTGAAAAACATAAGAGCAACAGCAATGGAAGGGACAAAGGTATGCCCCTGAGATTTATTGCCTCAAGCAAGCTTGCATGGATATTCGGCATGGGAAGAATCTTTCCCAATGGGAATTGTGTCAACCAAGAAAATTTTGCCAGGTATTAGCAAGTAAGCATAAAACCCTTTTCCATATGATATTGCCACTAAGCAGTCCTTGAATTTGAATGATTCACGATATCTCCTTAACATCAAAACTATTTTCCATCAAGTGTTTGGTGAACGGATGCTGATAGCGTACAAATTTTGTGACATTAGTAGAGAGGAACAAACATTGATGTTATCAAACAGATGAAAAGAACATTTTTCAATTCTCTCCCCCTAAGTTCCAGAAACATAACAACACAAAGATTAGTTGAATATCCGACCTCAAAGCCTGCCACATCATATTGTCTGCGTTTGTCAGGATCAGACAAAATGGTGTAAGAATAGGTGATCTCTTTAAACATGTCAGCAGCAGCAGGGTCATTTGCATTTTTGTCTGGATGATACCTGTAAACATGTGTTAAAAACGGTAAGCATAATTTTTGTGAACAATGTGAACCTGGGAAAGCAAAAGGCACACCACATACATTGTTGTTGAACAACTTTCCGTAGACTAATATCTACAGGGAGATGACCGATCACACGGACAGGACCCAGGTAACGGAGTGGTGAAACCTTGAAAAATAAAATAAGCATCTAGTGAAATTAGAAACAACCAACAAAAGATGATTTCGCCACTAAACAAGAACCATCTAAACCATAAGTAAGCCTTTCGAACAGTATTTCGAGTCCAACACATTCATTGTAAGGCAATACTATGAGCTGTCTTATTGCATTTAAATCCAAAAAGAGCAAGATCAACATTCACAAATCGTTATCAAACAAGATGACCAAGAAAAATATGAGTTGAACCGTAGAGAGTAGATAGACTGTGAAACCGGAGAACAAGTTGCATAAAGAAGGGCGTCGAGTAAGAAACTTGATTACTAAACAGAGACTCGGCTGAACAAAACATAAGTTTTACCGACAAAGGATGAGAATCTATTATCTAAATCTACGAAAAAGGATTATGACAACGAATGCAACAATTTCAGAAACATAAGCATGAAAAGAGCCATTTTATAATCAAACGAGAACGCCTAGCAAGATTCGAGATGAAGCTTGAACAGTATCAAGAAAAGAAAAGCAGAGAGCGAGTCGATTGAGAATATTAAAACCGCTTTTCCATTCACCAGTTGAAGAAAAAGAAAAATCTTCCATTAAAGAAAGGTATCATTCTCGCGCAACAAGCAGAAAAGAATGAGGTAAAGACGAAAACCCTACAATCTCCTATTATCTAGCAAGCGAATCATTTGCACAAACCAATCGATGAACCCAAACTTCCATCAAAGAAAGGAATCTTTCCTCGCAAAACAAGTGACGGCTGAAAACTAAAATCCTTAATCCTCTACGTACATTATCCACCAAAACAAAATAATAAAGGAATTAAGAAAGCAAAAGCAGAAGCAGAAGCCGAAACTCAAATGCCGCCAACGTGCACAGAAAGAGAGCAAAAACAGCCGAGGGATCTCCAGATTACACATTTTCAATCACGACCCTCAAATGAGCCAAATCACACCAAACAAGACGAAATTAAGGCAAAAGAGAGCTAGAAGCTCAAATCCCGCCTAGAGAGAGAGGGAGGAAAAGGGAGGGAGGAAGAGTAGGGATTTAAAAGATCCCTTAGGTTACACTGAAGCGCATTTTCAATCATGGCCCTCAAATCACACAGAACGAGACGAATGCCAAAATGAAACAGAAGCTCAAATTCTAGGATTTCCTTACTTGAGGGCCATTCTCCGGTAGGCCGTCTTGATCTCCTGATCGGAGGCGCCACGAGAGACCCCGAGCACGTCGTAGGCGTCCCTCCGCTGGTGGAGGTGGCGCTTCGACGCCGAACTCTTGCTCGCCCGCGGCGGTGGCGTCGGCATCTTCTCTCCGGCTGCCCGAGAACCTCTTACTGATCTCGCCGGACCACTCTAGAGGAAACCAGAGAGACAGACGACTTCACAGGAGGATCCCCGCGGGACCCCTCACCGCATTCATCCCCACCGCGAGCGAAACAAAGGGAAGAAGAATTGACAAGCTCTAAGCCAAACCGTCGGAAGGTAAGGCGGCCTTTTAATGAGGGTAGTTACGGAATCAATAGATTCCTAAAATGCCCTCATTGGTTCGAATAGACAAGGGCGGAGAATCTTCCGAAATTCAATTCTTAGCTTATATGAAATTACTAACATCTTCTTCTCTGAATGGTTATTTACTTTTTGTCCCCAACAGCGTAGCTGCCTTGATTTTGAATTTGATTTAAAATGTACGGTGGGACTCACTATCATCCTTTTAATAGGAGAATTGATCAGCAACGGCCATCATTGAGGTTGGTTTGGGGTCGGCTCGGGCGAACACCCTGGGTATGGTGGGGTCTGGTAAATGAACCGAGTTGGCTCGTGGTTCGGTTTGGTTCGAACTCACGGCTAGCTTGAGTTGGCTGGTTAAGTTCACTTATGAGTTTAAAGTTTCAAGGCTTGAGGTACTTGTCTTGGAGGTGTTTGATTATGAGGTATGGCTCATGGAACTAAAATCATTCGTTGTCCTAATCTCATAATCAAGTACGGGCCTTCAACAGCATTAAAATAAAAGTCAATATAACCCTGTCTTTTACTCATTTAAATAATGAGAGTATGTAATCATAATTTTATAGGCTTGACCTCGTAATCAAACACTCTTTTAATAGCCTTATTCATGAGATACTCCTTCATCATTGGTCTAATTTGTCCGAGTTTTACATTATTTTTGATAATAATTATTGTTTTCAAAGAAGGATATAATAATAGCTCAGTTATGTAAGATCGAGAGCATTTTCAAATAAATCTTATTGTTGCTAAATTTGACAAGAATATAATTGTTCTTTAACAAAAAAGAAGTTAGGTAGAAAATCCTATTCCACCTGATCTCATGCTGGTTTTAGACTTGTAAAATTTCACGACCCACTGTCATCGTCACACATATCCCAATTTTGCCCTATACGCTTAAGGTTCAGGTGAGGGCCGCATATGCCCAGGCCGCTGCCATCCTTACAAAGGAAAACCACCTCGACACTAGTGGATCTTTTATTAAAAAAGAATCCTACCAATCTGGGAAGGATTTCCTTCCAGATCCGAGATTTGGTCAGGGGTTTAGAATGCAGGCGAATACAGGCATACACTACCTTTCAAAAGGCTTGGAAGTGTGCAAGTACATAACATAATAAGTATATTAGACATATATATTAGGAATAATATAATTTTTTGGGTGTTTATACTCTGGAAAGACCATTCAAGAGCAACATGATTATTAAAACCCAAGAGTATATAGTTCCCAAGAATCTTATTGTTCCTCTCTCTCTCTCTCTCTCTCTCTCTATATATATATATATATATATATATATATATAAAGGTCGGGTGGTTGAAATTGAAAGTAAAAAATACATGTTCTTTTTTTTGCAAGGTACTGCACTTTGAACTTTTTGCAATCTCAACCATTTATACTTATTAATCAGATTGTTGAGATTGAATTGTATATGGTTTGTATATGAGTGATATATATATATATATTGTTGCTTTTTATGAGCTTTTCAGGATTGTATGTGCCCACGTAAATTTGCATTGGATGTGTTCAAGTGATGAACATATGGGATGCAATCCGAACTATGAACCACGGGCTATGTAGTTCGGGTAGAATAGTTGAAGAAATGGAGTTCTCGGCTAGGATGAAAAGGGGAGTGAAAGTTTGGGTCAAACATACAGACTTAACAATGATCTGAATTTTCCACAACGAGATCGAGGCATGAACGCTTTCAGCAAAGACAACCGAGGGTGTTGCTATCAATATTTTCGTGTCCTAGATGGTGTACATGTCGTAGCAATTTCGTGTTCTGGAAGTTTGTGTCGGGTGTGATTTCTTTTTCATGTCAAAAACATGTTAACCCAAAATCCCGAACAGAACAGATTTTTGCAACTTGGAGACTTCTTCACCAAATCTCTTTCAGCTTCTCGATTTCAGTTTTTGCTAGAAAAACTTTCTGTATATACCCCGTAAAGTTTGAGGAGGGGTGTTAATGTAATAGGACACGAGCCTTTAGGGCCCGTACCACTATTGTGAAAGGGGGCCAGGGCCATGGTGACCCTGACCAAGACCGTTGGGGGCCCCAACGGCTAGTGATGGCCAGCCAGTACTAGCCTCACACTCTCTATGTTGCTTCATTTTGCTTCCTCATTTACTTGTATCCAAATGCCTATAAATAGGTCATGTATTCTTCAATAAATGTATGCAGTCTTGGCACTGCTTTTGACTTGTTGTGTATGTGCTTATTCACGTTTGGAACTAACAATATATCTATAAAAGAACTGAGCTTCCTATCATTTTGGGACTGACAATATATCTTTAAAAGAACTAATCTTCTTACCATTTCAGTATGCTCATCCATTACTTTTAGGTGATATGAGTTTAATTTTAAAAATTAAATTTTTTAAAAAGATACAAAAATTAATGGTTAAGCATGAATGAACATAATTTTCTCTCATTTATATATTTATATATATATATAGCAGATCTTGTCCATTCATGTTCATCTATTGCTTTTAAGTGACATTAATATAATTTTAAAATTTATAAAAAATAGATATCATCCAAAAGCAATACATTGGTACAAGTGAACATGGATCGATGAGAAGTATCTCATCACACACACTCTCTTTATATATTTATATAAATGGAAAAACCGGACCTTGCCCATATTTGACATACCTACTGATGTCCCAGAGAGGAATGATCATGCACGAGAGATGCAAAGATCCAATAACTCTCTCTCCAATATATATATATATATATATAAAGAGAGAGAGAGAGAGTTTTATTACCTAAAAATCAGCTTATACCAAGATATTTGATGTGGGAAGATCAAAGCAGAAAAGAGAACATTAAAGCAAAAGGCATGAACGTCCCATCTCCCATGACATCAGGAAGATCTCCTCCAATGTCAACTCGAATCTGCTTTTGGTTTATGATTTACAAACCTGCATATCTTTACTAACACCAGAAACCTTATAAAATTAGTGTGCGGACTTTATAAGATTATGATCCCTTATGCTAATTCAAGTGCCTTTTCAAGCACTAACACAAGGCTTTCTTGAATCGCTCTTTGCATCAAGTCAGTTATTACTCCAAGCTTTTCCCCTTTTTACTAGTCATGACAGCTCTGTGTTCCAGGTCATATTCTTGTGTCATTCCGTGTTTGTGTGGAAAATAGGTCAACCCAAACACACAACTCTGGTGGACACGTTCATAATTTTTTTTTTAAATAGAGCCAGTGTTGGTTTTCCAGGTGTTATATTGAGGCCGACTTCGTGTTTAAGGTTGTGCTTGTGTCCTCGTTCTCTGTGCTTCTGCAGGATGTTTTTTCACTGATATTTGTATCTAACTACACGTCAAATTCTCGTGATAAACAAACTTAAGTCTCCACATGTAATAAAAAGTATGAGTGATTGATTAAGACCCTGACTTCGACATATAATATAATAATTTTCTAAATTTTATTTTTTTCAGATTATTGTGATTATTATATAATATATATGTCTGTATAAGGAAATGGGAGTTGGACTAAAACCACTAGCCATCGTGGACTATCATTTGATGTCAGCTCATAAGGTCGCGGATGTGGGGTTGTTTGGAACCACTAGTTCTGGACCGCAGGTACCGTGGTTTTATACCAAACAACTCCAAGATGGTTTTGGACCGTAAGTTCAAACTCAAGCGAAGCCCGTGGGCTCTTTTTCTGTTCCGGTTCTGGTCCCGTTCACAACATCATGGAACCATAACTGAACCAGAGGGTCTTAAGTTCCAGTCATGGTTCTGTTGGTTCCAGTTACGACCAGTTTGGAGTCAATAAGGTTCTGGTGCGGACCAGCCATGTCTAGTTAAGGTAGTCTCATCCTTCCAATTAAACATCACCCAACTGAACCGGTTTCACTTGGTTTTAGTTATCGTTCATTTGCACCAAAAATCCAAAAAACAAAAGGCGAAGGAGAAAATAGTTTTCAAGATAAGAGTTTTACTCACAAGTACTTTTCAGATTGATGTAAATGTGTGACATAAACGCATAGAGCATATAAGTATGAAAAAGTTGAAGAAGTTATCCGACTTTGACTTATTAAAAGGATTTTAGGAAAATACCTTTTGTAAATATAAAGTATATATACAAGGGAAAATGACAAGAAAAACATTTTCTAAGGGCAACAACCCTGTTAGAAATCATTCACACATATTTATGTGAACATTTTAGAGTAAGATTTCATCGTGAAAAGATATAACATTTATCAATAATTACTCAAGATATATATATATATATATATATCTTAAGAATTTAAGAAGGAAATTGAAAATCAACTAGATCATACAATCAAAATTGTGAGATTATATAGAGATGGTGAGTGCACCTCTACATACAACAACAACAACAACAACTAAGCCTTTTCCCATACTAGACGGGGTCGGCTACATGGATTCTTTGTTTCCACAGATCCCTATCGTGTGCCATGTTAGCAGTTAACTCCCAATAAGCTAATCATTCTTTATTGTTTCTTTCCAACACTTTTGTGGTCGTCCTCTATCTCTTTTAATACTTTCCAAATTTAGTTTTTCTACCCTTCTTAGAGGTTCTTCTTCTGATCTTCGTTCTATATGTCCAAACCATCTTAAACGATGTTCTCTCATTTTATCCTCTATTGGTGCCACTCCTAATTTGTTTCTAATAACCTCATTATGTATACGGTCTTTTCTTGTATGACCACTCATCCATCTCAACATCTTCATTTCTATCACAGACATCTTTTGTTCATGTTGATGATTAACTGCCCAACACTCAGAACCATAAAACATGGCAGGCCTAATTGCTGCTCTATAATATTTACCTTTTAATTTTAATGGTATCTTCTTATCACAAAGAATACCTGATGCTCCTCTCCATTTTAACCAACCAGCATTAATTCTATGTGTAACATCTCCATCAATTCTTCATCACTTTGAAAAATTGACCCTAGGTATTTAAAACTTTCCTTTTGGGGAATGCAATGTATGCCAATTTTAATTTCTATGTCATCTGAAGTAGCCAAATGATCAAACTTACATTCCATATATTCTGTCTTTGTTCTACTAAGTCGGAGGCCTTTGCTTTCTAATGTTTCTCTCCATAGTTCTAATTTTCTATTAACTTTTTCCTTAGACTCCTCCACTAATACAATGTCATCTGCAAATAACATACACCAAGGTACTTCATCTTGAATATGTTTTGTTAACTCATCCATCACCATTATAAATAAGTATGGACTTAAAGTTGATCCTTGATGTAACCCAATATTAACTTCAAAGAAGTTTGTCGTTCCTTCATGAGTCCTCACTCATGTTTTTGCACCATCATACATGTCTCTTATAAGGTTAATATATGTCAATGGGATACCTCTTTTTTCCAAAGTTCTCCAAAGAACCTCCCTCGGTACCCTATCATAAGCTTTTTCTAGATCAATACATATCATGTGAAGGTCTTTCTTTTTTGCTCTAAAATGTTTCATAAGACGTCTCAAAAGATGAATCGCTTCAATAGTAGATCTGCCTGGCATAAATCCAAATTGGTTCTGTGTTGTACTTGATACTTGTCTTAACCTACGTTCGATAATTCTTTCCCATAATTTCATAGTATGACTCATTAACTTGATACCTCGATAATTCGCACAATTTTGAATATCTCCCTTGTTCTTATATATGGGTATAAGTGTACTTGTTCTCCATTCCTCGGGCATCTTTTGGTTTTTCCATATTTCATTAAATAGCCTTGTGAGCCAAGTGATTCTTATTTCTCCTAGTACTTTCCAAACTTCTATAGGAATATTATCTGGTCCTACCGATTTACCACCCTTCATATGTTTAAGAGCCTCTTTGACTTCATTCTTTTGAATATGTCGGTAGAAATTGTGGTTTATATACTTTTCTGACTTGGCTAAATCTCCTAAACTAATACTAACATCTTTATTTTCATTAAAAAGATTATAAAAATAGTTTTTTCATCTATTTCTTATATCATCATTTGCCACTAGAATTTTTTTCTCCTCGTCTTTTATGCATCTAACATAATTAAGATCTTTAGTTTTCTTATCTCTAGCCCTAGCTATCCTAAAAATATCTCTTTCACCCTCTTTTGGGTTGAGTTTTTTATATAAGTCATCCCAAATCTTAGCTTTTGCTTCACTAACGGCCTTTTTCGCTTCCTTCTTTGCTTTCTTATAAGCTTCTAAAGTTTTATTAGTTTTCTTAGCATAATGTAATTTGTAACATGCCCTCTTTGCCTTGATTTTATTTTGTACTACTTCACTCCACCACCAAGCTTCTTTTTGTGCCGGTACACCTCCCTTAGATACCCCTAACACATCTTTCGCCACTTTCCTAATATGTATAGCCATATTGTTCCACATATTACAGGGTGTGCCAACATAATTCCAAACATCTCCTTGAAGGACTTTCTGTTTAAATATATCTTCTTTCTCGCTTTTGAGGTTCCACCATTTAGTCCGAATAGCTCGATGCACTCTTTTCTTCTTTGTCCACTTTTTTATTTGTAAATTCATAACTAAAAGTCGATGTTGGGTGGTTAAGCTTTCTCCTAGAATTACCTTACAATCTTTACAACACGCTCTATCTTTTTTTCGACAAATAAAGTAATCAATTTGTGTTTGTGATAAGCCACTCTTATAAGTAATTAAATGTTCATCTCGTTTTTTGAAGATTGTATTGACTACAAAGAGATCAAATGACATAGCAAAATTTAAAATCTCCCTACCTTCCTCGTTTATATCCCCAAAACCAAAGTTTCCATGAATCCCTTGATATCCTAATGCCTCTTTACCGACATGTCCATTTAAATCTCCTCCTAAACAAATCATCTCCCTTTGTGGAATCTTTTGAAACACCTTATCTAACTCTTCCCAAAAAACTGTCTTTATACTATCTTCTAGTCCTACTTGGGGTGCGTAAGTACAAACTATATTCAAAACCTCTGCTCCTAACACTAATTTCAACGTCATGATTCGGTCACCATATCATTGTATGTCTACTACACTCTCCTTTAAATCTTTATTTATGATAATACCAACTCCGTTTCGAGCCTTTTCTTTACCTGAGTATTATAATTTAAACCCTGTATCCTCTATCTCCTTTACTTTTTCTCCAACCCATTTTGTCTCTGTAAACATAGAATATGAATCTTTCTCCAAATCATAGTATCTACCACCTCCATTAGCTTACCGGATAATGTTCTGATATTCCAAGAACCAATACAAATCTTATTATCTAGGACTAGCTTCTTTACTCTCCGCATCCGTCCATAATCAAAATGCGGAGACCTTCTCTGAAAATTTTTCACTACATTCGGGCGACAATGTAGCGGGACTAACTTCTTTACCCACACCCGTCCATGATGTGGGAACCTTCTCTCTAATTGATTCACTACATTCGGGCGAAAATGTAGTGGCCCTTGCTTACTTCTTACTGCATTCGGGCTCTGCAACATGTCGCTAGGCGGGGACGCCCCAAAGCAATGCTCATAATTTTTGTAATCCATGTTATAAAAGTTCGACGAAGTTTTATGCTAGTTGTCGGAAGCCTAACACAACCCTCCTCCTTTATCCAGGCTTGGGACCGGCAATGCAAGGATGATTTGGTATTTCAAGGTAAAATACAATCCTCACGACACCTTAACAGAATTACACGGGAGGAGGAACAGTAACTGAACCGGGAGATCTCGGATCGCGTTGTTGTTCTGGGTCTGGTTTGGTTTCGATTCAAACGGCCGGACAATTTTGAAGCCAACCTGTATAACTGTACCTATGGTAGGTTGACAACGCTGATCCAAAAGGGCCACGGCAAGGTGCATGCCAACCATGAAAAGCTTTAATGACATGTTGATGCTGAGATGACATTAACAACGTGCTGGTGCTCGATCATGATCTCCCAGGTCACCTAATCCAAGCTCCCTGTCTCTGGTTATTCGACTGAGATGCCTTAATTACAGAGAATAAACACCATCTTAATTAATTAATCTCTGTTATACATTGTGAAGGAACAAGACAACTATAAGGAGAGAAGAACTCAGTAAATATACTGCCTTCCTATTGGTTCAGATTGGAGCTCATAATCAACTTCAAAAAGAAAAAATATATATTGGAGCTCATAATTTCTATTGATTCGCATGGGGTTGCACAAGAAGCAAAGGTTGTATCGCAGAACTCTCATTGAAACTCTTGGTTCGAACCGAGCTGAAATCCAGCACCACTCTCTTTGAAGTTTCAGAGGACAGTGAGGGTGAACTTGGCAAGAAGCAGCCACTCAGATGCAAGCCTTCATTGGAGGTGCCTCTCTTGAACTCAGGGAACTCATCTATGATACTTGAATTCAGAGACCGACCAGCCATGGTGTCTCCGGCGGAGGCAACAAGCTCAGTAGTGTAGAAGCTCGGATCATAACTCCATGGATTCACAACAGCATGCCTTTTGAAACCATAGCTCTGTAATGGATGAAGAAAATAACAGCTAAAGCTTGCCTTTCTTGCCTGCAGTTGCAGTCTCTTCTTCATCTGTCTTTCCTTCTTGTGTGCATTTTGATGTCCCCCTAAAGCCTGTGAATTTGCAAACTCCTTGAAACAGAATTGGCACTCATACTTCTTGGTATCTCTCTCATTTCTTGTGATCTTCGCTTCTGCTTCGCCGCCAGCCTCTGAATTATCTCCCACCTTCCCTTCGAGGTTTTTCGAGCACTGATTGTTTATCTCATTTCTTGTGATATTTGCTTCTTGTTCGCCGCCAGCATCGAAATTACCTGCCAACATTCCTTCGGAGTTTTTCGAGCACTCATCCACATCTATGCTGAACTCGAAACCAAATAATTTCACCTTCTTATCTTGCATGATAATCTCCCTTGGTGCAATCTATCTACTATGGTGAAAGGCAATGGAAACCGAAGTTAAGCAAAGCTCAAGTTGCTGATTTTCCTCTTTTATATATATAATGATGCATCATAAAAGCCTTTGGAGTGAAGTCTATTTCAAAGAATAATGAGAGAATGGGTGATATAAAAGGTCTGTACGAGTCGGGTCGTCTTTCTTCATCTGCTGCTGGATGAACACCTTGCAATATTATAAGAGATCTTCTTGACTTTCAGCAATAAAGGGATTCTTTAGTTTGAATAAAGGGATCAATCTGTGCAGTTTAAAGGTAGTTTATTTGAATCGAAAGCTCTTAGTGACCAATAAAATAAGTGGGCATCAGGTGTAAACGCTGACAATGTGGAGTGCACTTCAAGCCAAGAGAGTTGCATCTGCCCACAAAGAGCCTTTAATCATTAAAGAGAAAATCTTGAGGAACAACTCTCAATGTAAATGGATTTCCCTCTTGCTTGGCGCACCAACCGTATGGCCGTCTAGCTTAGTGGGATTCCGTATGGGTCAATCTTGTTGATTAAAGAGGCAGCGCACCAACATGGTGAGAAGTGGTCAAATAGATCATGCTGTGGGGACTCTTCCTTCGTTAGTGCAGATAATTCTTCGAGATATAATTCAGGTCAAGCAGACCAAACATTCTTTGCATTTTATTGATTAGGACTGGTGAATGAACCCAAGCAGCTCGTGGGTTGGGTCCAGGTCAATCATAACTAATGAATGAGCAGAATTTGAATAACTCACAAAAGCCAAATGACCCGATCATGAACAAGGAGTGCTCAGCTCGACTTGGCTCAATTAGTTGAGGTTATGTATTTCTTTTATACATACATACATTTATACATGATGACATTATCATAAACAAATTGGAAATGATACCAATAGATGATAAAAAGAAGGAAAGTCGTTTAAAATGGCTTTGATACACATAGAAAGGCAATCAAAGAAAAGGCAATCAAAGAAAGCTTTGGTAAAAAGGCCCGAAAAAGTAGGTGTGAGAATGTAAAAGCGAAAGAAAAATCATAAAAGTGTTGGAAAGAAAGAGTACAAAAATTATGTAACTTATGTTTAGTTAACTATTATTATAGTACAAAATTGAGCTCTATGAGAACAAAGGATTCATGTAACCCACCCCATCTAATATGAGAAAAAGCTTTGTATACTATATCTATACAATATCTACATATGTGTGTGCATGTACGTGCACCCATTTGTGTGTATTTATATACACGCATTTTTATGTATGTCTCTCTGTGTATGTATATATTTTAGAAAACAATGCATACCAGCTAGCTGGATTGTGGGTATAATGCAATACAACAGACCCATATATCCTATAATTAGTATGATAAAGGACATTTATAATGTCGGAGTGCATCATATCAAAAATAAAATCGAAAGGTACATATCGTGCAATACAGTACTTGTGTCAATTGTGCATGGATCCTCTCAGCTCAATCTTTGATCGGTTGAACCGAGCAAACAAGCTGAACATGAACATATTTCAAGTCAAGAGTGCAAAATTGAACAGCCCAAATTCGGTCTGTTTGCCTCGTCTCTCTGCCTAAACAGACCTAAGGCTCGTATAGATTTTGGTGAGCCAACTATGGTTGGGGATGATTAGATTGGTTCGACTTCTGCTGGCTTGACTGGAACGTGTATTTGGAGTGCATTTGACAGCTGATCATGACGCAGTCAAAGTGTCTAAATCATGCGGTGAGCTCCAACTTGGTAGACTCATTGACCTCATTTACATTTTTTTTTAATTTTCACAATGAAAAACATGAAACATGCTTTAGCAATGATTCAGCTGACCTAAAGGAATTCAATCAAAAACCATGGTGAGCCTAACTATATTTTTATATACAGTTAGTACCAAATAGGAATGTTTGGCATTAATCACTCACTCAAGAAAAGAGAGCAGCAATATACAAATGGGTAGCTGGATAGGTAGATGGTAACACAATCATTAATTTATAGAATGCGTATCTAGGCATATCTAAGCAGTTGCTTTGCTTTAAACAAAGTGACATTGACAAAATGTGAATGTAAATAAAATATACAATGCTTTGCTCCAAAAGGATGGTGATGAAAAGCACTTCTGTACTTTCAACACACTAAAATAGATGCAAGGGAGCCATTGATCTCTTGTCTAGGCAGTCATCTCAGAAGAACAGTGAGCATGAAAGTCACAAGTTCGATACGCAGGGAATCCATATCTAGTGGGGTCTGCCTAACACCAGCTTGCCGATCAAAAAAAGAACATTAAAGTAGATGATTTGTGTTGTTCTGTTCATCTGTCCCTTACTTGAATCAAAATAATTCCCTCCAATACATCACAAGACAACAAAATCTAATCTGATTCGTTAGTTGAATCCTAAACAACAAAAGTGGTGAAAAGGATCCAAAGAGGAGCATCTATTCTTTCTGCAATATTCAGCAACTAACTCCAGGTTCCAATTGAAACTTTCCCTTCTTATCCATTCAGAACAATGTAAGGACCTCGCTGAGTTCATGCAGCAGAGACAGAGAGGCCAAGTTGCTTACTGAGCTTAGATTCATCTGAGTGTTGATGCAAAAACCAGCGATCTTCATCCTCTATGGTTAAGCTTCAAGTTCCTTTCTCATTGTCATGCGGATTTCAAAAGTTAAAACCAGTAAATGTGATTAATCTAGTTGACATAGTAGCTTGACAGAGGACAAGGGCCGACTGGGGTTCGCTGTGGTTGGCGGCCTTTTGAGCATATTTGGCAGTGCTTTCCATGAGTTACAAACAGGCAATTCAGATCAAACTTCAACTCATTAGGAATCCTTTGGTTGAGATGACGGTATGCTTTTTCCCGGTCTGTCGATGGAGGGATCCAACCAATAGACTTTGTGATTCGAAATACCTGTTACCGACTTAACTTTATTAGTTCATGGAACTCTTACAGAAGGAATTTTCACAAGTTGAGATCAGGATTGCACATACATGAGTGTCAACAGGAAAATCATCTTTCTGCAGATGGAACATTAGCAAACAGGCTATCTGTCAAAACACCAGCCATGCTTGTTAAGAATACGAACATAATCTTGAAATACTATCAGAATCTGGCTAAAGTGCTTTCACTTAACGTTTAACAATCAAAATTTGGGAAATTATAAATTAACTTTAAGAAACCCTCATATTGAAAACCAAAGCCAATCCCTTTCCCACAGTAAGTGGGGTTCGTCTAAATGGATTCTTAGTCACCATCATCATCCATCTTTATGCACACAACTTTAAAAGAGCAAGATTCACAACTATTAACAATGAATAAAACCATCAGAAGCCATAATTCTGTTTGCGTAATTTACACAGCACATCACCGTTTTGGGGCCAAGTCCACTGAATTGAAGGAGTTCAGCCTTAATTTTCTCCACGGGCAATTCTCTCAAATACTCCATACAAAATTTTCCTTTCTTCTCAAGAAGTATCTTTAAAATATTCTTGATCCTGTAGGCCTTTGTATGTGCCAAACCGCCACACCTAATTGCATCCTCAATCGATTTAGGTTCAGCAGTATGAACCTAGATAAGAAAAATAATTCTCATTTACATGTTTGTTGTATAAACGCTGAGACTAAGAAATAATAGAGAGGAAAACATGTAAGAATTAAGATCAGTTAATGCCGTCACATGAAAAAGCAAAACAGATACAGGCAAAAGCATGAAAGACAATATTAAAAGGATCAAAAAGATACGGAGATAAAGGTCTATAGCAATGTAATATTTCTCTTCCCATTCAAAAAGCTAAAAAGATGGAAATTTTTATACTGATACCACACTGCATTGTAAAAGATACATGGGGTACATCACCCATGCTTCTTATAACTCACAAAGCTAAACGGATGATCTCTTTAATCATATTATGTAGGTTGTGTATATCTATCACCCACCAACTTTTTCTGTATCCCTCAAAAAGAACTCCAAATTACACACCCACCGTACATCATACGGCATATGGTGATATCTCATCCATTCTTCTTATAATTCACAAAGCTAGAAGATGACATTCTTCAACCATATTATACCCACTGCAAATCTGCCATCCAACTTCCCCATTCAGCTAGCAGAATCTTCCTTCGAACAGACTTGAGATTCTCTATCAAGAGAGATTCTTCATTTTTCACTAGATGCTCAAACAGCAACTGAAGCAAACAAGCAGCCAAGATCCAACAACTAAACAATTTCCCAGCAACGTCTCTTTAATTGAACCAATGGGACAACCAAAAGACTTATAAAAGTAAAAAATCTAACTTTGGGGCCATGTCCTAGAGTTCATAAACTGAAAGCATATACGTACTTCAAAAGCAATCAACATGAACTACGGACTCCGGTTCCTAAAATGTCCAAATTGCTGAAGTCATTGCTTCCAAAGCAAACAACTGAACCCAAAAGTACAACCAAGAAAATCTCGTAAGTCGTAATACAACACTTCAAGCCGCTCACATCATTAGTTCATAAGAAAGAAATTAGTAGGAACATCAAAACTACTTGAACGTGAAAAAGATCAAAAGTTTAAGATTACCCACATCCTCCCATGACGGGAATGCTGACTTGAGAGAAAGAAACGCCCGTCTCGAGTTCAAATCCGTCGTATTCTGAGACAGCAGGATACTGATAAGACCGTCCAAAACGCTGATCCTGACACCATTTCCACCGGAATCACCGGACCCCAAATCGGAAAGAGGCTCGTTCTTCGCTGGAACTGTACCAGAATCGCCGGAAAAAGATGCACCAACATCTGAAACCCTCCTGTATTCCTCGAATTCTTTGGGGAAACCGTGAAGAGCCATTAAACGGTCTCTTACCTCCCGGCATTCTCGCGATGTGGGTCGATCGTAATCGGGATAAAGAAGGATTTCCGGTGGTCTCTCCGGAATCATCCTGCCTCTTTTCGAGTTTTCCGCAACATGGTGTTGTATGGATTGCTTTGTTTTCTCATATTTTTCCTTCTTTTTCCTCTTTTTCTGATGGGAGACTCCAGTGATTGCAGAGAGCTCCATGGCCAACGGGCAACCCCCGGTCGCTACAGAAAACTTTTCAGGTAGTCTAAAACACAAGGCATTTCACCGTGACAAGATACAGGACACAGAATGAACACGACACGGTTTAAACCAGAAACCTTTTTAAGGATCCAAGAACTGGAGCCTGGTATGGGTTGTGAAATCCAAGAACCAGACTCTTAGATTATTGCAGGTCTTATGGCAAAAAAAATCATTGGAAAAGAAGACAAACCAAGCATTCTAAGCCTAGGCCGGTTCTCTGGATGGCAATGGGTAGGGTGGGGCGCGTTCTCACTCCACCCGGTCCGCCTTAAAATTCTCTTCATAGTCTTATACACCTCATCCGGCAGGTCTTGGGGGATCAAACCCGTAACCGCCTCACTTCAACCTATAGAAATAGGTTTTTAAGGAAATTTTTAATATTATATATTCTGCATAAAATACAAAATCTTTTTGTGGTATTTTATATTATTAAACTAAAAGTTATTATGTATATATAGTTATATTTATATAAAAAAATATATAAATATAAGCATGTAAAATATATATCGGGGCAGGATGAGGCGGGTTTAATGTAAAATATATAAACTCGTATTTTTCCTTCTTTTTGTGGTACTTTTTTTATGGAAATTTCCTACCTTGTCCCCGCCCTGCAGTGGGGCTGGTTTTCCTCACCCAATGTAGGGTTGGGAGGGGCAGGTACCCGCAGGGTGGGTAGGCGTTGCCATTCCTAACCGGTTATGCTATATGGATTTTGAGTATGCTTACAGAATTGTCCATGTATATACACAATATCCAGTATTAAAGCCTTCAAAAGTTATAATAACCTCTTCATAGCTTCAATGCTTGAGTGAAGTTCTCATAATTATGCTTATTTGATAGGCGCTAGTTAACTCTGCCCATGTAAGGGGTCACCCTTGCATTGCCGGTCCCAAGCCCGGATAAAGGAGGAGGGTTGTGTTAGGCTTCCGACAGCCAGCGTAAAATTTCGTCGGATTTTTATAACATGGATTACAAAAATTATGAGCATTACTTTGGGGTGTCCCCGCCTAGCGATGTGCTGTAGAGCCTAAATACAATAATAAGTAAGCAAGGGCCACTATATTTTCGCCCGAATGTAGTGAATAATTTTCAGAGAGGGTCTCCGCATTTTGAATATGGACGGATGCAAGAGGTAAGGAAGCTAGTCCTAGATAATAAGATTCATATTGGTTCTTGGATAATCGAAACATTATTCGATAAGCTAATGGAGGTCATTGATATTATGATTCAGAGAAAGATTCATATTCTATATTTACAAGAGACAAAATGGGTTGGAGAAAAAGCAAAGGAGATAAAGAATACAAGTTTTAAATTATGGTACTCAAGTAAAGAATAGGATCGAAATGGAGTTGGTATTATCATAAATAAAGATTTAAAGGATATTGTAGTAGACATACAATGATATGGTGACCGAATCATGACGTTGAAATTAGTGTTAGGAGCAGAGGTTTTGAATATAGTTTGTGCTTACGCACCCGAAGTAAGACTAGAAGATAGTATAAAGACAACTTTTTGGGAAGAGTTAGATAAGGTGATTCAAAAGATTCCACAAAGGGAGATGATTTGTTTAGGAGGAGACTTAAATGGACATGTCGGTAAAGAGGCATTAGGATATCAAGGGATTCATGGAAACTTTGGTTTTAGGGATATAAATGAGGAAGGTAGGGAGATTTTAAATTTTGCTATGACATTTGATCTTTTTATAGTCAATAGAATCTTAAAAAACGAGATGAACATTTAATTACTTATAAGAGTGGCTTATCACAAACACAAATTGATTACTTTATTTGTAAAAAAAAGATAGAGCGTGTTGTAAAGATTGCAAAGTAATTCCAGGAGAAAACTTAACCACCCAACGTCGACTTTTAGTTATGGATTTACAAATAAAAAAATTGACAAAGAAGAAAAGAGTGCATCGAGCTATTCGGACTAAATAGTGGAATCTCAAAAGTGAGAAAGAAGATATATTTAAACAAAAAGTCCTTCAAAGAGATGTTTGGAATTATGTTGGTACACCTTGTGATATGTGGAACAATATGGCTATACATATTAGGAAAGTGGCGAAAGATGTGTTAGGTGTATCTATGGGATGTGTACACAAAAAGAAGTTTGGTAGTGGAGTGAAGTAGTGCAAAATAAAATCAAGGCAAAGAGGGCATGTTACAAATTACATTATACTAAGAAAACTAGTGAAACTTTAGAGGCTTATAAGAAAGCAAAAAAAGAAGCGAAAAGAGCAGTGAGTGAAGCAAAAGCTAAAATTTAGGAGGATTTATATAAAAAACTCAACTTAAAAGAGGGTGAAAGCGATATTTTTAGGATAACTAGGGCTACAGATAAGAAAACTAAAGATTTTAATTATATTAGATGCATGAAGGACGAGGATGAAAAAAATCTAGTGGCAAATGATGATATAAGAAATAGATGGAAAAACTATTTTTATAAGCTTTTTAATGAAATTAAAGATGTTAGTATTAGCTTAAGAGAGTTAGCCAAATCATAAAAGTATATAAATTACAATTTCTAATGACGTATTCAAAAGAATGAAGTCAAAGAGGCTCTTAAACATATGAAGGGTGGTAAATCGGTAGGACCTGATAATATTCCTATAGAAGTTTGAAAAATACTAGGAGAAATAGGAATCACTTGGCTCACAAGACTATTTAATGAAATATGAAAAAACCAAAAGATGTCTGAGGAATGGAGAGCAAGTATACTTATACCCATATATAAGAACAAGGGAGATATTCAAAATTGTGCAAATTATCGAGGTATCAAGTTAATGAGCCATACTATGAAATTGTGGGAAAGAATTATCGAACGTAGGTTAAGACAAGTATCAAGTACAACAGAGAATGAATTTGTATTCATGCTAGGCAGATCTACTGTTAAAGCGAGTCACCTTTTGAGACGTCTTATGAAACATTTTAGAGCAAAAAAGAAAGACCTTCACATGATATTTATTGATCTAGAAAAAGCTTATGCTAAGGTACCGAGGGAGGTTCTTTGGAGAACTTTGGAAAAATGAGATATCCCATTGACATACATTAACCTTATAGGAGACATGTATGATAGTGCAAAAACATGTGTGAGGACTCTTGAAAGAATGACAGACTTCTTTGAAGTTAATATTGGGTTACATCAAGGATCAACTTTAAGTCCATACTTATTTATAATGGTGATTGATGAGTTAACAAAAATATTGAAGATGAAGTACCTTGGTGTATGTTAATTGCAGATGACATTATATTAGTGGAGGAGTTTAAGGAAAAAATTAATAGAAAATTGGAACTATGGAGAGAAACATTAGAAAGCAAAGGCCTCCGACTTAGTAGAACAAAGACAGAATATATGGAATGTAAGTTTGATCATTTGGTTACATCAAAGGACATAGAAATTAAAATTGGCACTCATTGCATCTCCCAAAAAAAAGTTTTAAATACCTAGAGTCAATTTTTCAGAGTGATGGAAGAATTGATGGAGATGTTATGCATAGAATTAATGCTGGTTGGTTAAAATGGAGAGGAGCATTAGGTATTCTTTGTGATAAGAAGATACTATTAAAGTTAAAAGGTAAATATTATAGAGCGCAATTAGACCTATCATGTTTTATGGTTGTGACTGTTGGGCAGTTAATCATCAGCATGTACAAAAGATGTTTGTGACAGAAATGAAGATGTTGAGATTGATGAGTGGTCATACTAGAAAAGAACGTATACATAATGAGGTTATTAGTAACAAATTAGGAGTAGCACCAATAGAGGATAAAATGAGAGAATATCGTTTAAGATGATTTGGACATATAAAAAGAAGATCAAAAGAAAAACCTTTGAAAAGGTATGAAAAACTAAATTTGGAAAGTATCAAAAGAGCTAGAGGACGACCACAAAAGTGTTGGAAAGAAACAATAAAGAATGATCTAACTTATTGTGAGTTAACTGCTAACATGACAAACGATAGAGATATGTGGAAACAATGAATCCATGTAGCTGACCCCGTCTAGTATGGAAAAAGGCTTAGTTGTTGTTGTTGTGATAGGCTCTAGTTAACCAACTCTTGCCCGCAGCTTTTAATCTTCTCAGTTACTCTAAACGTTGAAGAACTATGCATTTGTTTAGTCAAAGAGATCTGAATGACTTTGCAATTCTTCTCTGCAACACCACCTTCTTGAAATGAACGTACTTTTTGGTTTCTCAAGTCACAGGTTCAGTATGCAGAAGTAAAAGTCGATGATTTAATCCTATGTCATCAAGCTTCCTTGTGATTGCTAATGGATATTCAAGCTTCCAGTTGACTGTTACAAGCTCACACATCTAACATTTCTCGTATTAGATTTTCCTCCAAATTTTCTGTTGCTCTACATGAAAGGACTTCCCACATATCCCAGAACAGGCAATTCACAACTGTTAAGTGAAGTTAACAAACTTCTCACCAGATGTTCTTGTTTATCCGTTCCACCTTTTTCTTTCTGTGAGGTAATTATGTTAAAGTCTCCTAGGGTCCATCTGGTGGACATGCTCCCTCATCCACACCGTGTGATCGCCCTTGATGGATAACTGAATTGTCCTGGGGCACGGGCGGTACATAACCCTTCTGCGTTACGACTTGTCAGGATATTCCCCACACCTAAAAAGTTTCAGGCCACGATCCTCATTGATCCTTGGGTGCCATTTCAAGGCTGGCATCCAATGCCCCTAGAACCAGAGTCATTCTTTAATAATATTCACTGTGAGTCAGTCTCAATGTGATCTCTCTTCTCCTAGATACTTCTCTTCCTCGGACTTAACTTGTCCCCTCTCTTCTAGCTTTCTTTTCCCATCTTCTTTATTGATTCATTAGCCTTCTTATTTGAATCAGTTTTATGATCTTTGTTTTGGTTTGGGTTATATGTAATAAACAGTCCTATGCAACTCGTTCTGAGTTCTAGTAGGGGACGGACCATTAAGATGGTTTTGTTTATGTTTTGGATTTTCATTTGGTTTTGATTAGGGATGGTTCATTAGAATCTATTTGCATTAGTAGGGTTGGACTATATAAACTCTTTTGGAGGTCTTGTAATGGGATCGGTCTCTTGAATAAAATTTTCGTCTTTGAGTTGAGGGTCGTTTTTTTCGTTCTTCTCAATTGTGAGAGACCATCACCGATTAGAGACAGGTAGGTTGATCATCTGAGAACTCTGTTTCACGAAAGAGCGTGCTGGTTGCTGGTCATGTGGGAAAGCGAAGAGGAGGGTCTGGACCACCCGAGCGCCTTCAAGAACCGAACCCTCTTGGTCTGATGGAGCAGCAGCGACACAATGACCTTGAAGAAGAGGGGCTGGACCACCGAACGCCTTCAAAAATCGAATCCTCTTGGTCCTGTGGAGGGGCGGTGACACAGTTCAAGGTCATTGTTATCGAGTTATGATGTGATGAAACATCGAATTCTGGTGTTGGAGGTCTTTTGCTTCACCTGCCAGCCAACGGAGTAAAGGCAGGGAGTCCAGCTAGACTCTTATTAAATCCAACATGAATGGACTCATTAGAGTTCCTCTGGTAGTGCTTGTTAATGGATAGCGTTCAAAGCCACGAATCTCTGCCTGATTATTCATTATGGATAAACCTTTATAGTCTGCCGGCATCTTCAAGGTAGGCCATTTACAAAGATTGGCTCGTTGTAAAGTATTAGCTGCTTCTGAGGTCCTGATAGTTTCTTCAACAAATTCAGAAAACTTTCATATCATTGTTCCTACTTGGAATTGAGTGTCTGAATCCAAGTCACTGAAGCTGAGCTGACCATGTTTAGGGGTTTGAAATGGTTGGTTGGCACTTGCAGATTCTTTTTGCTGCTTCTTCTTCTGCTGACTGATCTATGCCTCTTAGGCTTTCTCCTTATTTTGATACAGAATCATAGGGATTACTCTCTATTTTTTCCTTCATTTTTTCCTTAACTTCATCTTCATTTCTTTTTGGCAGTGATGTCTCCTTTCTGTCCAGTATAATTGTGTGGGATGTTGCTTCCATTGTTATACAGCATTCTCCCATCTCTTGGCCTTTGGTGATTTCATCTTCTTGGGTAGATCTCTTCACTGTATTCCCGATGGAGAGAACTCTTTACAAGTACTTCTTCATTCTGGCAACAAATGCAGTGTACCAACCTATATCACGGGAGAAGCTCCCAAGTCGGTCGCCTTCCCTATTGCGAAGCAGTCTACTGCCCGTCACAGCTAGCAGTCCCTGGGTTCCCTTTGCTAGCACCATTAGAGTTAATCTTCACACAGTCACCATCTGGTGGTTCCCTTATGAATTTCCAAACTTCCTGCGCTCCACCTAAACTGCTCACCATGATCCCCTCCATCGTGTCTCATCCTCGCCATTTTCCTGATCCAGCAGTAAAAGTTCTCGCACCTTGTTCTTTAAAGCTTGATCTTGCTCAATCGAACGGTCCCCCGGTAAATTAATCTTGGCATTTAAATTTTTTTGAATTAAGTAATGAAATTTTCAAAAAACTTTGAAACTTTTAAATCCCGCCCCAATCAAACCTGATGTTGGCTCCACCCAAAACAAATTCTTGGATTCTTCATTGCCTAGATGTGTATCTTTGGGCCATGGCGCTCCATTTGAAAAGGTTCCCATTTCTTACATACATATATTTCATGTATCAGATTCCCATGTCTGTTTGTTGCTACGGTGAGATTTGATTAAAGATGTTCGCTCCTTGTGGTTGTGAAGCCAACCAAGATGTATGTCGTCTAATGAGACCTCACATTCTTTCTTCCAAACACATTAGTCCCTAACTACACTAATTTAAGCATGATACTTCGCAAACTCTAGAACACAAGGATGCCTGGAGTATCGAACTTGTGGCCTTCAACTTGAATTCTCTTTGGTAGACTTATGCAAGTAGGCAAAATTGTAGACTTCTTTCAAAATTCGTCACTTTACTAAAATGATTTTCTTTTCAGGGTCGTCAAGCCTTCGTCAGTGGGTGTACATCTTAGGATCATTTATAAAGACAAGAAAATACAATAAAAGAGGGGATAACTTATTAAGGCTTAAAGTTAGTTGTTTTAATATTATTTACAATTAGTTATGCATGGATGATGAGATTACTCAAAGGTCACATTGCTGTAAGATGTAGGAGGAACAGGTAATTTCTAATTTTAGTGTAGTTTTATATTCGATATCAAAACTCTCTATTCTAATTGACTATGTAAATATATATTTACAAACAATATTAAAGTAGTAATAACTTACACATGCTACAGTGTTGGCAGAGTTTAACTAATGAAGAGGACTGATGAGAGGCCCGATAATTGGGATGAGATTATCCTTCAATATTTTTGCAACATGACATCCTACATAAACGATGTGTTACCTTAGAAAAAATATTTTCAATTGTTATATTTGGAAGTTTATTTAGAGAAAATAACTCCTTAACACGTCTCAATACCTAAAATTTATCTTCTTTTTCTATATTCAAAAAAATAAATGATATAGAAAGTTATGTAAATTCAATAACCTCCAAGAAAGACATTTTATATATATAAGTCTTATATGTACAATTAAACTCTATAATATTCATAAATGTGTGTTACAACTGAAGTGAGAAAGACTGAACAGAAACAATATCGCCCCCATAATCTTTCCCAGTATCTTATAGTGCCATGCACAGTATTGGTGAAGGTCGATTTGATATAATAGGTGTTGTAAAACCGATCGATTACTCGTTTCCTCCTTTTTGCATTTTAAGCCTCCATCTATAAATATGCTTCTTACTATAGACATATTTTAATCAATCATGTAGCTTTATATGAGACAAGATATGAGAAATTGGCAAACATAAAATGATACAAGATGTCGATGAGAACCCACTTATAAACTCTCAATGCCAACCATTGGCATTTCTGTACATTATGTGGCCCTGAATTTATCCTGCCTTTTTCGCTCCTTTTCTTTTTGAAGAAGAATTCATGGCAGGTAAGCAGATGACCTGGGATCGATCTCCACCATCCCGTCCTGCGTGCAGCCACCATTCTCTAATGGGGGTTGCAAGATGAGCAAACACAAAACAGATGTGAAAATCTCATCAAGTTAACCAAGATACGGTTGGAGATGTACAAACTGTAACTTTTATGGGTTTAGTTGGAGATAGCTTGGCAAATGCTTGCTGCAGGGAGCATGGTTGGTGTAACCAGTCAGCATGGGTAAAGTTGCTTTTACAGGACACAGTTGGTTCATGTATATTGTGCCAGACACATTTTTTTGGTGCCTACTTTTTGAGAAAGAGCTGCATGAAAGAAAGTAAAGCCTATGTATTCTGGTCCTTTTTGGCAATTAAGGAAAACAATGTCCACTTATTGCAGTGACTTTGCAGATATGTGTTTGCTGAAGCATTCTTTCAGCAGAAATTATAATCTAGATGTGACCTTTGACCATTGAACTGAATATGGTGTCCAAACTTGCTGGACGCAAAACTTATAGAAATCCGTGTGTCGCGGATGGAAATTCTATCTTCTTTGTGCTCAAATTGATGGAAGACATCTTCGCTGCACCCTCATGATGGTCAGAATTTTAGCTTGTATGCACTTCTTACGCTAAGAAGCTGGGCTTCTGGTGTTTCTTTGGAACGCTTCTGTAAAACTGTTGGTAGAATGCAACTAAGATCCACTGCTGACTCCAGAGTAGCTCGTCTCATTTGGCATGCTGCTACACTATGCCAAGTGGTAACTTTGGTTTGTGTTAGATTTCAATACAATCTTTTTATGGCAGAATGTTTCTCCTTTCAAGAACATAACACTCATTTATGAAATTACAAGAACAATGGGGAGATTGTGCAAACTGCAAAATTTGTATACTAAGTTGATGATGAAACATATCATAAGACTTGCAAAAAGTATAAAGGAATGTGAAACAGGTTTCTATTGCAATACAGAGCATGCCTGACTTTTATGATTGGCAGAGGCTGTTTAATTATGGTATCTAATGAAATACCTTACAAGAGGAAGGACCCGTGATATAAACTATTCTTGGCACTACTATTTCAGGGGATATCCTCTGAAAAGTCTTCAAAAAAAAAGGAGTTCCTGTATTAACCCAACTTCATCAGCACATATTATGGAGGTTGAACCGTGCAAGGCCTCATCCTAATTGGGGGCTTTTGTTTGGTTAGCAGGTGGAACCACCTTGTTGGCTAAGCTTGATTACATAAAATTAAAGACGACTCCGAAACACGGGAGGAACTCTCATGACATCATGTAGTAAAAGCAGACGAAGCCCATCAGGAGGAGCCAACTCCCATCTCTAATAGCCTTCTGCTAGCGGAAAGCTATAAGACTCCAGCCAATCTTTACACGTATTTGCTTCCCTGTGTGTGTTTGATCAATTGGTACCTGCCAAGTCTTGCTGAAGTAGCTCTCAGATCATAAATATTAATCTTCTTACTTCATGAGCATGTGCATCACCAGATTTTATATACCCCATCAGCAGTGAATCCATTTCCAGTGTTACTTGTCGATAGGCCCAGTTCCCGCCCTGGAGGGCAGCCACCCCCAAGCCTCTGCCAGCTGTATGCTGCTCCTAAATTTTATATACTACAACATCTGAGTTAATCTTGATACATTCTCATATGGAGGTACCCATCAAACCCAGTATATACTGCAAAACTAATCATACATGAACTGTTATTTACCGAAAAAATAAAGTTTAAAATTTTAAGAGTGTGCTTCATTTAGACCTTTCTGGTGAAGAATCTGTAGTTTAGTGCTATTTTAGTATTTTTGATATTTTAGGTATTATTGTAATAGTCCTTATTACTAAGGGCATTTTAGTTATTTTATGTTAACAGTCGAAAGGACCGGACAATTTGTATTAGAGTTATCATATTAATATAAAGAAAGAGAGGGGACAACCTCCATTGAAGTACTTGCCCCCTCCTACGATCTCCAACTTTTTCCTTCACGTTCTTTCTTATTTTTTCTCATGATCCACTGTGTTTCCTCGCAAATTCTAACATACTATGAGAGCAGGATTCAATCGATGAGAGTAGTTTCAGGTGGCAGTCGTGGTCATACTGCTTCGTAGCCCTAAAGAGATATCAGACTATCATCTTGTCATCTGGCAGTGATGCCTTTGTGGTTCAAGGAAATGGAGTCCTCTGGATGTAAACAAGATCAGAAACCAAAGAACGTTATTTTGTCATTGGTCAAGACGGCAGAAGAATAAGAGGAAGCAAAGAAACTTACTGGTCTTGCCATTTAGTGTCAAGGAAAAGAAAGAAAACTCAATGAAACTCTCCAAGTTGTTGACGATGATGAAGGAATGAAATCCTTTGTGTGGAGAGCGTCCAAGAAAAGAAGCAACGTAATCCAGGTATTATCGAATATAAATGATATAGAAAAGGGTACTAATATGACCATTGGTGATGCCAGTGGGTACCTAGATAAGTTCAACCAAACATTGGAATATATAGATGACAATGATGATGACTACGACACTAGTGAAGATGATGATGTACCCCTGTGATTATTTTTTTATACACATTGAAATGAAACCATTTTGTTCTTTGTACTTATGGTGCCAAGCAAAAGACGATGTTGGATAAGAAAGAGGATGTTGCATGGCCAGAAATTCGTTTTGTTTAGGACGAAGCTGTTTAAGCTCTTGACATAGTAATTTTACTCTATAGAAGCAGTAATTTTGCTGCATGGCAGCAAAAGGCACCACACAATGACGGCTCTTCTCTATAGAAGCAATAATTTTACTCATTGGGAGAAGCCAAACACCCTATTCATTAGTCTTCCACACGAGTACGTGGGAATGCCTGATTTTTTTTTTCTCTAAAGGGTACCGATGGATTGGACACCTCTTTTGGGGTAAACCTGTGAAGCATGTGTTCAAAGCAAGCTTGGATGATAAGAAGTATGAATATTACACTATAGGGAGAAGTGTTATCCGTAACGCACCGTATCGTATATGAATATTACACTATAGAGAGCAGTGTTATCTGTATTACATTGTATCGTACGATATTATGTAATACATACGATACACGGTTGTATATCACAATCAGTTATTTATCAGGTTGTATCGCCTATATTGTACGATACGGGCGATACACCTAGGGACCCTTATAAAGGGACTTTGACGTACAGAGAGGGTTTATAGCGTATGTTCAAGGCTCCAAAGTGTCTCCGATGGCTCTCCTCCTCTCCTTAGTATTCAAGGCTCCAAAAGTGCTCTACGACATTTGTGCAGTGCTCTCAACCTGTGTTTTAGGTATATTTTTTGAGTTTTTTTTATATTTTTTGTATTTATTATTTTTTGGTGTTATTTATATTTTTTTTAATGACAAAATATGAAGTTATGAAGTGCATGTATATGATTTTTATTGTATTTGTGAAGTAGGAGACACTCTATTTGAGTATTATGTGAAGATTAAGGATTTATGAAGTGTTTTTATTTTCAGGTTTTTATTGGATTGAAGTGTTTAATTGAGATGACAAGAAGGAGTGTTAACGACTCACAATCTCGATCCGATGATCCGGCATGATAGTGGGGTACACGAGTCGAGGAAAGGAGATTAAAGATAAATGTTTGTTTTATGAGAAAGTTGTTAGTGGTGGAGTTTCATGCTTAAAACATCACTTAGTAGGGACTAGGAAAGAAGTTGCTCCTTACACGGGTAGAGTTACGAAATTTTCAGAAGCTATTAAATGACAATGTCTACAGATGATTGAGAGCATACTTGAGTGAAAACAATAAAATGATGATTTAGAGATGTTTGAGAAAAACTCCGCTCATGTAAGGGATCACCCTTGCATTGCCGGTCCCAAGCCTGGATAAAGGAGGAGGGTTGTGTTAGGCTTCCGACAACTAGCATAAAACTTCGTCGAACTTTTATAACATGGATTACAAAAATTATGAGCATTGCTTTGGGGCGTCCCCGCCTAGCGACATGTTGCAGAGCCCGAATGCAGTAAGAAGTAAGCAAGGGCCACTACATTTTCGCCCGAATGTAGTGAATCAATTAGAGAGAAGGTTCCCACATCATGGACGGGTGTGGGTAAAGAAGTTAGTCCCGCTACATTGTCGCCCGAATGTAGTGAAAAATTTTCAGAGAAGGTCTCCGCATTTTGATTATGGACGGATGCGGAGGGTAAAGAAGCTAGTCCTAGATAATAAGATTTGTATTGGTTCTTGGAATATCAGAACATTATCCGGTAAGCTAATGGAGGTGGTAGATACTATGATTTGGAGAAAGATTCATATTCTATGTTTACAAGAGACAAAATGGGTTGGAGAAAAAGTAAAGGAGATAGAGGATACAGGGTTTAAATTATAGTACTCAGGTAAAGAAAAGGCTCGAAACGGAGTTGGTATTATCATAAATAAAGATTTAAAGGAGAGTGTAGTAGACATACAACGATATGGTGACCGAATCATGACGTTGAAATTAGTGTTAGGAGTAGAGGTTTTGAATATAGTTTGTGCTTACGTATCCCAAGTAGGACTAGAAGATAGTATAAAGACAGTTTTTTGGGAAGAGTTAGATAAGGTGTTTCAAAAGATTCCACAAAGGGAGATGATTTGTTTAGGAGGAGATTTAAATGGACATGTCGGTAAAGAGGCATTAGGATATCAAGAGATTCATGGAAACTTTGGTTTTGGGGATGTAAACGAGGAAGGTAGGGAGATTTTAAATTTTGCTATGGTATTTGATCTCTTTATAGTCAATACAATCTTCAAAAAATGAGATGAACATTTAATTACTGATAAGAGTGGCTTATCACAAACACAAATTGATTACTTTATTTGTAGAAAAAAAGATAGAGCGTGTTGTAACGATTGTAAGGTAATTTTAGGAGAAAGATTAACCACCCAACATCGACTTTTAGTTATGGATTTACAAATAAAAAAATGGACAAAGAAGAAAAGAGTGCATCGAGCTATTCGGACTAAATGGTGGAATCTCAAAAGCGAGAAAGAAGATATATTTAAACAGAAAGTCCTTCAAGGAGATGTTTGGAATTATGTTGACACACCCTGTGATATGTGGAACAATATGGCTATACATATTAGGAAAGTGGAGAAAGATGTGTTAGGGGTATCTAAGAGAGTTGTACCGACACAAAAAGAAGCTTGGTGGTGGAGTGAAGTAGTGCAAAATAAAATCAAGGCAAAGAGGGCATGTTACAAATTATATTATGCCAAAAAAACTAGTGAAACTTTAGAAGCTTATAAGAAAGCAAAGAAGGAAGCGAAAAAGGCCGTTAGTGAAGTAAAAGCTAAGATTTGGGAGGACTTATATAAAAAACTCAACTCAAAAGAGGGTGAAAGAGATATTTTTAGGATAACTAGGGCTAGAGATAAGAAAACTAAAGATCTTAATTATGTTAGATGCATAAAAGACGAGGATGAAAAAATTCTAGTGGCAAATGATGATATAAGAAATAGATGAAAAAACTATTTTTATAATCTTTTTAATGAAAATAAAGATGTTAGTATTAGTTTAGGAGATTTAGCCAAGTCAGAAAAGTATATAAACCACAATTTCTACCGACATATTCAAAAGAATGAAGTCAAAGAGGCTCTTAAATATATGAAGGGTGGTAAATCGGTAGGACCAGATAATATTCCTATAGAAGTTTGGAAAATACTTGGAGAAATAGGAAGCACTTGGCTCACAAGACTATTTAATGAAATATGGAAAAACCAAAAGATGCCCGAGGAATGGAGAGCAAGTACACTTATACCCATATATAAGAACAAGAGAGACATTGAAAATTGTACAAATTATCGAGGTATCAAGTTAATGAGTCATACTATGAAATTGTGGGAAAGAGTTATCGAACATAGGTTAAGACAAGTATCGAGTACAACAGAGAACCAATTTGGATTCATGCCAGGCAGATCTACTGTTGAAGCGATTCACGTTTTGAGACGTCTTATGAAACATTTTAGAGCAAAAAAGAAAGACCTTCACATGATATTTATTGATATAGAAAAAGCATACGATAGGGTACCGAGAGAGGTTTTGTGGAGAACCTTGGAAAAAAGAGGTATCCCATTGACATACGTAAACCTTATAAGAGACATGTATAATGGTACAAAAACATGTGTGAGGACTCATAAAGGAACGACAAACTTCTTTGAAGTTAATATTGGGTTACATCAAGGATAAACTTTAAGTCCATACTTATTTATAATGGTGATTGATGAGTTAACAAAACATATTCAAGATGAAGTACCTTGGTGTATGTTATTTGCATATGACATTGTGTTAGTGGAGGAGTCTAAGAAAAAAGTTAATAGAAAATTGGAACTATGGAGAGGAACATTAGAAAGTAAAGGCTTCCGACTTAGTAGAACAAAGGCAACAACTAAGTGTTGTCAAGATATCACCAAATCTATTTAAAACCATCCTTTTGTATTATGTATGATAAGGAGATATAAGGATGGTACAAAACTCGTTCGTACGACTGCAACTCAGTTTGCAACTAATTTTTTATTTGTAGAGAGCATTGTGAAACAAAAACAAGCTTTGAAGAGAATGTTCTCCTCGAATGAGCAAAAACAATTTGCAGAGTTACCGGCATCTCATGTTCTCTCCCCTTCTTCTGCCTTGCTTCATTACCTAAATGATCCCAAACTATAGCGGTTCCTATTCTCTCATATCGTAATTGGATTACATGGACCTTTACTCCTGAGGTTTTCTTTCAAAAATTTTGTCGCTGGCCTTTATTATTCTAGGTTCACTGCTTCTCGTAGCATACAACCCAACCTCTTCAACCTTGACAATGACCCTAATTTTGTTCCGTCTTCAAAGTCTTGAAATGCTCCAGTAAACCCCAGAACTGAATCCATATAGGGAACTGAGGTATATCATTTCGATCAACATGTTCATGTGAGTGCCATCTCTTCAAGTTGCCTAACAGAATCCTTGAACAACCATGGCGAACCTATAAGAATAAATACCAATTATATCCCATCAACAGAAAAGAATTGAAATAGTGTTACCCAACGACTGTACACGAAAATCATGTGGATGGCTGAATGTTCTGTGTGCAAAGATGAAGCCTATTAGGCTTATCAGTTTTTGATGCCTGATCTTATATCCTCCTCATCATAGACGATCTACATCCCCTTCCTCCGTTGGTTAATGATGTGGAAGATCCGCCATTAATTTGTAGTCGCCTTAGGTTCTTTACCTATTGGAGTAGGACTTATATTTCTCTTGGTGGTATCAAGTACTCTTCGGTGGTCTCTGAATGCCACAATGACTTTGTTCTTTCGGGGTAAAGTGGATGAGGGCAGAAGACGTGCACACCCCATGTATCGAACTAATGACCTTCGACTTCCGAGTCCAACCCCGAGCCAGCTGTACGAGGGTGAATCCTTGTCATAAGTGCATCTTCTAAAAGGAACGTGAGCATATTGTAGAATAAATGTTCTATTTGTGTGCACATATTGAAGGGGACATTACCCTCTCATGTCACAACATTTATACCAGCGAGAAAAGCTGTATATAACGAACTAAATGGACCAGACTAGGCTCATTGACAGCTCTTCCTACCGGATTGCTGCTTGCTGCAAGTAGGTTTGCCATTTACGACGAGCTGAGCTCATACCAAGACAACCTTGCCCCATTAATCTTCGAAAAACTTGAATTTCAAGAGAAATTTTCATTGGAAAATGAAATTCTTACCCATTCAAAATCTAGAAACTAGCTTTCCCATGGAGTTTTCATTGTAAAGATAGAAAGTCTTGATGCAGTCTTTTCCGTGTAGAGCATCTAATTGGTTGCAAAAATCAAAACCAAGCCTCATCCCACATTAAGTGGAGTGCTCCACATGGACAAACCAGCGTAATCTTCAACGTATATTTCAGTCTGGTTGAGCACAAGCTGAACCTATGTGAGACAAGCTGATTTGCAGCTCGTTTGGCTAAACTGTACAAGCCAAGCCTCGGTCGCCATTCGTAGTTTTGCAGCCATACCCATACTGCTCATCAATTGGTTGAGCACGACTCGAATATGACAAAGTGAAAGCCAAGATGCATTACTCCACACGGTAGGCAAGAGGATTTTCACACACAACAAAGTCATGAATATTTAGAAGGGGAAACTCAAACTAATTACAAAAAGTTAAATAGTACATCAAGTAATGTATCTGGACTGAAATCAAACTGATTTCAGCTTCACGGTTTCATTGAAACCATTAAATTTGAAGCAAACCTGGATTAAACTCAACAAGCATAGCTATCAAATATTTACGCCAGTTTCCTTATCTTACAAAATTGTAGGTATGAGCGGGAAAAGGGCATAGACGGCTGGCTTTCCGGCAGGTCAGGAGTTTGATATACTATGCGCCAGGTAGAAGTGTGGCTAACCCCAGCTGCTCATCAAAAACATAAAAGAAAGAATTGTAAGCATGGGAACAATACCCTGTCCAATCACATGGGACTCAGCTTTGTTTATGCAACTTCCAACCCTGCCCGTTTCCTCTTCTTCTTTAGTAGGCCTTTATCTTCTAAAGTTCTAAGTTTCTGAGCTTTCCTTTCCTTCACTTTCTCTTCAATGCCATCATCATTCATCTTCATGGTTGCTACCCTTTTTGCTTTGCATACCTACAATCAATAAAAATAGCGGTCCCAATACTAGAGACAACTGAACTGAAAAGACAACACGTATAGCTGCAAAAGTTGCAGCTGACGAGCAAAATACCAACCTTTGTAATGTCACTAAGCACTTCATTCATTTTACATTCAAATTCTTCCAACTGTTTCCCAATTACATCTTCTATACGATGGACGAGATCCACATCATTCTAGTAGTCATAGAAACAAGTGAAAGCATTCAGTAAGACAGCTGTAGCAGCATATAAGTTGGAAATGTGAGAAGCAAATTAGGAAACCCTTTTTGAGTTTAAATACGCAGAAGTGCATAGTTTAAGCCGTAACAAGAGAGAGAAGGTTAATAATATTCAGAACCTCCAGAAAGTAGTTATAAACAGTACTGATTTATATGCATAATCACATGTTAGGCAAAGAAAAGGCAAATTCATCCATGAGGTTTGATGAAACAAAAGCTCTTATAAAGAAAATCAGAAGAAAAACCGCACAGTGTATCTATATATGCAGAATTAAACAGCTATAAAGTTAATAAACAAGAAAATTTGGGCACATACCATTCATAATCGATTTTCTAACGGCAGTACCATTTTAAGACATAAAAACCATGACAATTTCATTACAGGATTTGTTTCAAAAGCATTCTTAATATAGAAAGATACCTGAGTAACCAAGCTTAGAGCATGTCCTCCTCTTCCAGCTCTTGCAGTACGCCCCACACGATGTACATAGTCCCGTGGATCTCTGAATCAATCATCAGCATCCAAATGAAAACCATAAACTATACAAGGATTGCAGAGTGACGTGAGCTGGATCTTAAAGCAACTTCAAAATCTAGATAGATTTGAAGGTTTGAAGATCCAGCTAAATCCAACTGAAAGAGACCCAATTCAAGCAAGAGTCTCTATGTTCCCTGACATACAAGAAATCTTAAGAAGATGCAAAAGTTAGAGCCATTTGGATCAATCGGGTATATTTCAGTTGGATTTAACTGGATCCTAAAACCTTCAAATCTTACTTGGATCTTGAAGGTGCTTTAAGATCTGGGACACATCACACCCTGAGAGAGAGAGGAATATAACCTTGGGATATCATAATTGATGACAAGATCAACAGTTGGAATATCCAAACCACGACTTGCAACATCAGTAGCCAGCAAGACTCGAACCTGACCGGATTTGAATCTATTTAGAGCAGCGAGCCTCAATGACTGTGACTTGTGAGAATGCAATGCAGCTGCATCCAGCTCAAGTTCTTCCAGTAACAAGCTCACTAGATGGCATGCCCTGATGGAATATATAGGATATAAGTAACACACAATGGAGTCGTCCAATGAATTTGTTCATCAGCTTCATTAAAATACGAGGGTAATGATCAGCATAAGAGAGTCTCCGACAACTTTTATACGATAATGAAGGCCACATGCAATTGGCGTTATGCTCTTTATCTGGTCAGATTCAAGTGAAAGAGTTGTCAAAACTGAAGAATACATCAGAAGAAACCAAATTATTGAATGAGCCCCACTTACATTGCATTATGCAATTTTCCTTGGGTTAGGAAGCATAATCTGTTATCTCAAATAAGTTGCCTGTATGAAAGACCATATAAGACTAAGTGCTATATCACTCAATTATCAAGTCCAACCAAAATTGCACATGCTTCTGTGCTGACACAATGCTTCTTTTTCCACTTTCACCATCTTCAGTGAAATTGTTTCCACCTCGTGCCAATAAGACATGGCCTAAATAACTCCTGACTTCAGAGAAGCCACATCTGCTAGATGAACTTGACTGTCCATCAAGATAAAACATTCCTCACCATTCACAATTAGATCATCTACAACGGTTGGCCTCGACATAAGCTTGCTGGATATTAAGGCACTATTAGCAAGATCATCAACAAAGGCAACTCAATTGTGAGCCAAAGCATCATACCTGATGCACTCAAGATGTCAACAAGAGAAACATAGGTCGCATAGATTTGATATCAAATTCATGCCTTCATATTTCGAGAGCAGGCATATTATCTGTTAAAAGATGAACCAAGCTCTTTGTATGTTATGGCAGGACAAGAGATTTCAACACTTGAAACGTGGAGTAAGGAGAAAGATTATGGGAAGAAGGGCTCCCTGGATGACTTGATAGCCTACAGAAGCTTATCATATTCCATCCATATAGCTATTCATATTCAACAAAGGCACTGGTTGACAAGGCAGGCGAAAGCAAAAACAAGACCATTACAAGTTATAAACTGGGAATCCTAAACCATCAACAACATCGTCCATTGGTATCTCTAAGTAACAATCAATTAATCCATAACACATGTAACCTACAATTAACTACTCAAAAATCAACATTTGGGTAGTGGTAGCGGTAGTGTAGAAGAAAACATCTTACAAGCAGAAAAGAGAGTAGAAAGAAAAAGACCTGACAACTCATAGTGTCAAAAAGCTAAAACAGCAACAAAACTTTGAGCAGGAACTTCTTACGGACAAAAGACAAAACCCCGCAACCACTAAAATTCACAGGATGTTCATAAGGGAGATCAAATAGCTGTCGTTTTCAAGAAAGTGGTTGTCAAAATTCTTCTGAAAAAGGACCCTCAGAAATTGAAACTATTGAAGCACTCACCAAGAAAAGAAGCACATTAAGGCCAGCTCCAAAAAGTGAGGAAAGCATAAAAGGGAGGAATTTGCTTCCAAAAGTTGAGTTTGCATCCTCATGGTTGTAACCACAAACATATTTTCAAACTTTGAGTCAAATTTTAGACCGCACATTTTTTTATTGAAGACAAAATCGAATTGGCTCTAATAACTGTTAATTTTCTAGATAAGAAACAGTATGGAAGAGTGAAGGAAAGATTTATGGGAGAATCTGGTGTGCCGCCTCCCCTCTCTTGTTGCCGCCACCCTCTCTCTCTTATTTGTCTTCTAGGTAAAATATTACAACCCTATTGTTGGTAGGGTTTCCCCTTTTATAACCAGCCTATATTATGCTATATTACAATATTGCTATTAATGAAAGAGAATTTAAAGACATATTTAAAAACACATAACAAAGACCTCTATCTAGACGCTCAATTTCAGCATGGTGAGTCCAGACTTAGCTGACATCGGAAGGGTCTTTAACACTCCCCTCAAGTTGGGTGTAAAGATTGTAATTATACCCAACTTGCTACATAAACTTTGAAGAGTATCCCTCTCACGACTTTGGTCTGCATATCTACACATTGTTTGTATGATCTCACATATTCCAATTTAAACTCATTAGAACTTACACAATCTCTGATGAAGTGGCAGTCAATCTCAATGTGTTTTATCCTTTCTTGAAATACCGGATTTGAAGCAATTTGAATTGATGGCTTACTATCACACCATATAGAAATAGGAATTTTCATCGGAGATCTTATTTCCATAAGTAATGAATGCAACAATTTTCCTTCACAAATACCTTAAGCAATAGCTCAATACTCGGTTTTTGCAGTGGATCTGACCACTACGGTCTATTTCTTGCTTTTCCAAGATATTATATTCCCACCAACCAATGAGACATATCTTGAAGTTTATTTCCTATCTTCCTTGGAACATGCCCAATATGCATCAATGTAGACTTAACATTTGTGTGTCCATGGTTCCAATAAAATATACTAAATCCAAGGGAGCTTTTCAAATATATGAGTATGTGATATACTGCATCCATATGTTTCTTCGAGGGAGCCTCATGATCTACTAGCCATTCCCACGACATAAGAGATATCAAGACGAGTGTTAGTTAAGTATATCAGCTTTCCAACAAGTCTTTGATATCTTGTAGCATCCACTTTATCACATCCATCATTTAGTTCCAGCTTCTAATTCACTTCCATGGGTGTGTGAATCGGTTTGCATTCCAACATCTTTGTATCCTGTAATAGATCCACGTGTATTTCTATTAGTTTAGGAAGATATCCCGTGTGCATTCCAACATCTTTGTAACCAAAGAGATATGTAATTCTCGCTTCAGTTTCTCAATCTCTTCAGTCATCACCTGTCTGTAACAATTATATCATCAACATAAACCAATAATAGTGTTAGTTTTATTTCCTTTTTAAAAAACAAGGTATGATCACTAACACTCTTGGAATAACCAACTTAATAATACTACTATTGAACTTTTCAAACCCCGCACATGATGACCACTTTAAATCGTATATGGTCTTTTTCAACTTGGAAACCTTTTTTGACTGATTCATATACCTTGAAAGTAAATCCATATACACTTCTTCATTAAGCTCCTCTTGCAAAAATGTATCCTTCACGTCCAATTGCCATAATATTCAGTTGTTTTGGTCAGCTATGCTAATCAGAACCCTAATAGATGAGAGTTTAGCAACTGGTGCAAACGTTTGAGCGTAGTCAATTCTATGTGATTGACTATATCCCTTAGCTACTAAACAAGCTTTATACCTTTCTAGGGTTCAATTTGCTTTGAACTTGACGGTGTAAACCCATTTACATTACTTTCTTCTAGGTGGGAGGTCACTTACTTCCTATGTGTTGTTTATGTCTAAGGCTTTTATTTCTAATTTATGGACTCAGACCACTTTGGTGATTTAGAAGCCTCTAAAAATAAGTTGGAATATGATATACTTATGTATTTAACACAAAATTATAATAACTTAGAGATAAACCCTCATGGACATAAATTGAGTGATCGGGTACTTGCAACATGATCTTTTTCCTTTTCTTATAGGGATCAAAATATTCAAGTTTGATTCATTGTTACCTTCTTGTGAAGTGTATCACCATCGATCGGAGGAGAAAACTCTCTCTTGGTATATAGCTTCCAGAGGTTTCGACATAATAATCTTTCTTTCTCCCCAATTGTAAGTCTTGAGCTCCTTCTCCGCTCGTTTGTTCGATTTCTTTTCTACTAACTCATCACTATCACTTTCTTCGTATGTAGTATCAACTTGTAGCACGTGTTAATGTAATAGGCGCTCGGGCCCGTGCCACCGTAATAGGAGAGGACCAGGGCCACCATAGCCCTGGCCCAACCGTTGGGGACCCCAACGGCTACGGCTAGTGCTGGCCGACCAGCACTAGCCCTTCTCACTCTCTCTTGTCTCTCATTCTAACACCTTGTAAAATGCCTATATATACTACTTCATTCAATGAATAAATTCATGCAGTCTTGCACTGCTTCTTGACTTGTTTTGTATGTGCTTCCGCTCTTGTTAACCATTCTTGAAGATAGATATTCGTGAGTAAATGTCATTTGACTCTTTGGCGACTTGGTGATATTGATTCATGCCGCATCAACCTTTGATCATCGACAAATATTTACATGGTATCAGAGCTTCGGATTGAAGAAAACGAGTGCATCGAGAAGCATGCCGAAAGTGTGAAAGTTGAAGACTTGCATCAAACTTGAGGTTAGTCCAAAACATTCATTTTTTTGCACAAATGGAAGGCAAAAATGAGTCGTTTAGTTGCATTCTAGACTCGAAAAGTTATCAAAGTTGGGCTAGAATAATGAAGAAATATTTTTTTATCAAAAGATTTTTGGGATTACATTGATGGAACTATAAATGAACCAATTTTGGACATTGATGGCTTAAATGATGATGAAATCATCAAAGCACATGAGAAATTCAAAATCGATTTGAAATTATGGGAAAAGATGAATGCAAAAATCACATGGATCATTTGTCAAAATGTGGATGAAAAACTTAGAAATCGGATTAATGCTTTTGAAAATGCGTATGAAACTTTGGAATATTTGAAAAAGCTTCGTTCCCAAGATGATTTTGTCTTTCAAATTGATGTCATGGAAAGAATGATTATGCTTAAACAAGGGAATCTTATATCACAATGAATTTTCGGAACTATGGACTCAATTAAGAAGTTTTGATAAATTTGGAAAACTTCACAAATTAGAGGAATTTCAAGAATTTTTGGAAAATCAATATTTTTTCTTGTTTATGCGTGGTTTAAGAAATGAATTTGAAAACATTAGATCAAGCCTTATACATAGGAAACCTAGACCTAGAGGGGATACCTTTTTAGCCGATCTTGTTATGGAAAAAATAAGATTAAAAAACATGCATGTGGCCAAAGAAGCCGTACTTGCCGCATCAATACCAGGAGCAAATTTGAAGACTTACAAGCCTCCACATGCCAAGAACAATGAAGGCCCATTCAAGAAGCCCACAGGACCATGGCCCAACAAGGATACAATTTGCCATTATTGCAAGGAATGTGGACACATTAAAACCACTTGTCCTCTACTTCGAAAAAGGGGTGGGAACGTGGGAGCCATGAAAGAAGGAGGAGTCTTGCCCAACAATATCAAAGCATACACAGAAGAAATTTTTAAAGAAAAAGCAAGCATCTTTGGGAATGCTCTAGCTACTTCGCAAGGTATGTCTTGGTTTCTAGATTCCGATGCATCTTTTCATATGACACATAGTGAAGATTCTTTGATTAATTCTTGTGAAACCATTAAAAAGCATGTGTTTACGGCCGATGGAACAAAACTTCAAATAAAAAAATTAGGAAACCTTGAAAAACAAAACTTTAAAATTCAAAATGTAAGTTTTATACCTAAACTTAATTTAAACCTACTCTCCGTTGCTCAAATATGTGATAACAATTGTATAATCACTTTCTTATCCAAACATTGTGTGGTGTAGGAACACCTATCAAAGAAGGTGATTGGTCAAGGCCATATAGAAAGTGGACTATACAAAATGGACTATCTTGTTATGCCAAATTTGGGTTTTTGTAACATAACCCAAGATGCTACGCTATGACATAAAAGACTTGGACACTTGGACTCTCAAAAATTGTGTAACATTCCTTTGATGAAAAACATTAGAGAGAAAAATTTTGAATGTAAAGATTGTATTCTTGGAAAAATGCATCACCTTCCTTTTGGAGAAAGAAACTATGTATCAAAGAAAGCTTTTAATTTAATACATTCGGATGTTTGGGGCCCCACGCTCATTGTTTCTAAAGGAGGATTGCAATACTATGTGATTTTTGTGGATGACTTTACTCGATTTACATGGATATATCTCTTAAAACACAAATCCGAAGTATTTGAAAAATTTATAGTATTTTGTAATATGATAAAACCAATTTGGAACAACCATTAAAATCTTTAGATCCGATTCGGGAGGAGAATAATTGTCTAATGAATTTCATAAATTTATTGAAACTAATGGTATTATTCACCAAAAATCATGCACTAAAACACCTCAACAAAATGGTCTAACGGAAAGAAAACATAGGCATATTATTGAAACTTGTAGAACTATGTTAATTGCTAGTAAGGTTCCTAAATTCTTATGGGCCAAAGCTACTCTTACCATAATATATCTTATAAATAGAATGCCTTTCAAAAACCTTGAGAATATTTCACCTTTCAAAAAATTATACAACATTCCTCAATATTATGAAAGACTTAGGGTTTTTGGGATGTTTCGTGTATACAGACAAGAATGACAAATTGTCACCTAAATCTATTGAATTTGTCTTTCTTGGTTATGGCATTGACAAAAAGGGTATAAGTGTTTTGATCCTATAGAAGACAAATTGTACGTGTCCAAGGATGTGAAATTTTTTGAGAATGATATTTATTGTGAGTCCAAATCCCTGAAAAATTCAGAACCTTTCACTCCTCAAGATGTCTTTGAGCTAGAAGAAGATAATGATTGTGACTCAGTAGATCATCAAGACATTCAAGAAGATCATATTGAAAACAATGAGATTTCACACACCACTGTTGATACTCAGTCAACTATTGAACCCTTCCCCTCACATTATACAAGACGACCTAGAACCACCGATGAAGCTCACATGGAACCTGATATTACAAGCTTAGAACCCAGGGTTTCAAGACCTCCTCAGCGATTTGTGTCATATGAATCTTTTGAACCACAATAAAGAAATTTGATTGCCACCCTTCGTAAGTTAAGGAACCTAGGTTCTATCATAAAGCTAAAGGTATTCCAGAATGAGAAGATGCTATGAAAGATGAACTCAACGCCTTAGACAAAGCTCAGATATGGATAGTTGCACCCTTGCCAAAAGATAAGAAAGTCATTGGATGTCGATGGGTATATAAAATCAAAACTCACAGCAACGATCAAATTGAGAGATAAAGGCTAGATTAGTTGCTAAAGGTTATGCCCAAGAATACGGAATTGACTATGATGAAACCTTTGCCCCAGTAGCTAGAATGACCACAATTAGAATTCTCATAACCATTAGTGCAATCAAGCAATGGAACATATATCAACTTGATGTCAAGAATGCTTTCTTGAATGGCTACTTAAATGAAGAAGTCTAAATGAGTCATCCTCCTGGTGTCACTCTCCCTCCTGGTCATGCACTCAAATTAAGAAAGGCTTTGTATGGTCTAAAACAAGCCCCGAAAGCTTGGTTTAACCGATTTGAAAAATTCATGCACTTACATAATTTTGTGACTTGTTATACTGATACTACATTGTTTGTACGGAAAACAAAATCTGGCATTATTATCTTGCTCTTGTATGTGGATGACATGATCATCACAGGCAGTGATGCAGCAGGCATTGCTGAAGTTAAACTTAATCTTCATCATGAATTTAATATGAAAGACTTGGGCTTGCTGAATTACTTCTTAGGAATTGAGATAACCCAAAATAATTGTGGATACTTTATGTCTCAAACAAAGTTTGCTAATGATATTGTTTAAAGATCTGATATTATAGATACTATGATTCTTGACACACTTGAAGTCCTAGGCACCAAACTACGTTCCACTAATGGTGAGAAATTAGAGGATCTCACCCCTTATCGACAACTCATTGGTGCACTCACTTATCTCACCATTACTAGACCAGATATTTCTCATGCAATACACACAGCCAGTCAATTTCAACAGGCACCTACTTCTGTTCGTATGAGTGTGGTCTTGCGCATTATTCGATATATTAGAAACATTGTCCACAAGAGGGTCCTCTTAACTTCCTCTTCATCTTTTGATTTATCTATATATACGGATGCTGATTGGGGTGGAGATGTCAACAATAGACACTCTACGACTGGTTTTTGTGTGTTTTTAGGTGAATCTCTTGTTTCCTGGAAGTACAAAAAGCAATAGAAGGTGTCTCTCTCATCCACAGAAGCCGAGTATCTAGCCATGGCTACAGCTGCGATGGAGATTTCTTGGATCACAGCCCTTCTAGCAGACATGGGGGTCCATGTCAAACACCCCGCCATCATGTATTGTGACAACAAAAGCGCCATGTACATTGCCTCCAACAACACCTTTCATGAGCGGACCAAACATATCGAGATGGACTGTAACTTTGTTCGTGAAGAATGCCTCAATAAGAAGATCTCACTTTGTTATGTCACATCTGAGATGCAGCTCGCAGACTTCTTCACCAAATCCCTTTCAGCTTCTCGGTTTCAGTTTTTATTAGACAAACTTTCAGTGTATACCCCGTAAGTTTGAGGGGGGGTGTTGATGTAATAGGTGCACGGGCCTTTAGGGCCCGTGCCACCGTAATAGAAGAGGATAAGGGCCACCATGGCCTTGGCCCAACCGTTGGGGACCCCAATGGCTAGTGCTGGCCGACCAACACTAGCCCTTCTCACTCTCTCTTGTCTCTCATTCTAACACCTTGTAAAATGCCTATATATACTACTTCATTCAATAAATAAATTCATGCAGTCTTGCATTGCTTCTTGACTTATTTTGTATGTGCTTCTGCTCTTGTTAACCATTCTTGAAGATAGACATTCGTGAGTGAATGTCATTTGACTCTTGGCGACTTCGTGATATTGATTCGTGCCGCATCAACCTTTGATCATCGACAAATATTTACTGCACATGCTCTTCTATTATACCACTAGGAGAAGTACTATCACATGTAAAATAAGGAGTGGTTTCAAATAATGAAACATCAAGGACACATACCTCTACTAATTTTTAGGATCATAGCATATACATCCTTTCTTCTCATTAGAATATCCAAGAAAGACACACTTTACCGCTCAAGGATCAAGTTTATTCCTAAACTGACTATGAATATGAAAAAAGTAAGATCCGAGGTGTTATATGAAAGGGTGTGTCATTTGGTTTGAGTACTTTAAATGGGATCTTCTCAGATAGAACAACATAGGACAATCTATTTATCAAATGCAAAGCTATAAGAATGACTTCCAAGAGATTCTAGCCACCTCTAGAATGTGTATGTTTTTCCTCTCCACAACTCCATTTTGTTGTGGAGTGTACACATGTAATTCACCACCATTATATGACCTAAGAATTTTAATTGGATGACCAAACTGATTTTCAATGAGTTTATGGATGATAGGAAATATAAAAGATACATCATATTTTGATCTCATAAGAAAAACGAAAGTGAATCGAGAGTAGTCATGAATCAAAGTAACAAAGTAATTGATATTTTCATAATGAAGGAATAGAACAAGGACCCCATACATCTGAATGTAGCAATTCAAATGGAATAACAGGATGAGACTCTCGACTTGGAAATGACACCCTGAGATGTTTGACTCTCTAACACACATCACAGTGAAGGATCAAATCCTTCTAGACCAACAAGGTCCATAAGTCTGTATTTAAAATCAGGTCTCAATGGACCAAGGTCACTCGAGTTGGAAGTTGGGACCACTTTGCACCAGGGCCACCTAGGGATCTAACGACTAGTAAAATAGCCAATGGGCCTTCAACAACCAGCAACAACACAACTGCTAGTTTTTTCTCTTCTCTCTATAAATATTCTTCATGTACTCAATAAACCATGAAGCCCTTTGTGGCTGATTCTATATAGATTTGATCATCAATAAAGGAGATTCAGGAACTTAACTATTTCTTTACACGGTATCAGAGCTAGGTTTAGGTTACATGTGACGAGGTTGGTGTGCACGGCTACCAGCCATCATCAACGACCGATGGCAGATTGAACTGTTAGGTGATGGCGAAGGACGACAACAAAGAAGCAACAACTCTTCTCCCTCATTGAAGTAGAAGCCACAAAATAGAGAAGTTGATGTTGATTTCTCGCGATTGATTGATGGCTATGACAAAATGATTCCAGCGGAAAGAGTAAAAGCAAAGATGAGATTTCAACCTAAAGAAAAAGGCCCAAAAGGGGTGAAGGAGGAAGGAAAGGCGATTTGATTCTTGGTGTTGGTGTTTTGGTCTCCTTGGACAAATGCAGTTGATGCAGCAAAGGACAAAAGTTCTGTACTCATTATGGATTGAGAAGGTGTAGCCAACAGTAGACAGCTTGTTTAACTGTAGCTAGCCTTTCCATGACACAATGCTTCTTTGACAAAGAGTTCGGCAACCACCCTTATGTAAAACCTATTCAGAGAGGTGTAGTAATATAAAAAAGCAGCTGTAAGCTTCCTTAACCTTTCCTTGTCCAGAAACTTGTTACAAGAACAGTGCTTTAAGATCCAAGTCAACCAGCTCAGCATGAAAGGCTTTCTGATTACTAAGATTAACAATCACCAAATCTAACACGTAAACATTTAAGTGGACGAATAGTGATAAACAAGATAACAAGCAACCCTAGAATGAAAAGAACATACCTACACGTGGCAATAAATATAATTGCAGAGCGAATTCCATTATCCTCCATTTTTGATAAGATATGAACAAGATATATATCCTTCATATCTTTTGGAATGAACATATATTGCTGTTTTAGTGATTCAACGGTCTTGAACCCTTCATAAGCTTCAAAAAAGTAGGCTCTGTCAGCAGAGAGTTCATGCAAAGCACGCAACTCATCTGTCATAGTTGCAGAAAACAGAAGTGTTTGTCGTTCTTTTGGCAAATTTTGGAAGATCACTCTTAATTCATCCTCAAAACCCACATCCAGCACCCTATCTGCCTCATCCAACACAAGGAACTGCCAAAAAATATCACGATTAAATCAGTTCATGGAACCACTCAAGAAGCAAACTAATTTCTTGCCTACTTCCTACCTAAACAAATTACTAAAGGAACTTCAAAACTAAGTCACCAGCAGCACAAGTTAAACACGTAGATAAAATATCCAAAAGGAATTATAATACCAATCAACGCAACATTAAACTCCATGGTTATAGTGGCTTGTCTTGATTGCACTAGTGCCTGGAGGCTACAGTATTCATGAAGCATTGCATTAAAAGAATGTGTGTGTGCATGTTTGTAACTAGGGTGGTAGCAGATTGAGTAGACTCCCAGTGTATAAGGATCCCTATTTTCGAGAAGACATTTGTTCCCAATGACAGAGAACAAATTTAACGTGGAAAAGGAATGAAGGATGGCAAAAAATGACCAGACATGGCTGTTAACCGACACAAATGTTTGTCAGAGATGATGATGATAGTGGTATTATTTACAATTCAAATTACAATCATCAGTTTCACTCACTCATACAATCAACACCTGTTTTAGCACATCTATTCTTCTCATTCCAAAACTCATTGACTCGGCAGCTGAGACCATATGATGCAAGCGCCAGATGCTCACTATATGAAACAAGCACTTGGTAACAATCAATAATTCAAGTTTCCAGCAAAAAACAATCCTTTCCTCACATTGAAAAAGCCATTGAATCCACAATCAATAACACGGTGCAAACAGGGAATACTGACAGTCACTGGTTGTAATCCTACCAATGGCCCAACTTATAATCGTCAACTCGCACCGAAACAGGGCATCGCTAATTTATAAAACTCGCTGAATAGAATCCATATTTGGGAGAGCAGCAGAAACTAACTAGGTATCAACCTGCACCCACTCAAATAATTTTAACCAACGAATTAACACTCTATAAGCGTTATTAAATTGAGACCATGTTCGTCCTATAAAACAATTGAGACCGTTCTAGGCAAGCAGATACTTAACAAGCGCTTCGTGACAGCGCTATCAACGGTGTGCCTCACAACCCTCAACTTGCAACCGACTCATACAATTTCAACGATGAATTAACACTATAAACCTCAATGAATTGGATCCCCAAATGAGTTTTCAAACCAAATGATGCAAGGAGAACAGAAACGGCTGACCTTGGTCCTGGAGAACACTTGGGGAAGGTCAGGATTATCCTGGAGGAGGAACCGAATACGGCCGGGGGTCGCAATGACGACGTGCGGTCGCAGCGCGAGGGATTTAGCCTGCTCGACCGAATTCATGCCTCCAACCACGACGGCGCAGCGGAGGTGGACGCCGGAGCCGAGGGCACGGAACTGCTCAGCCAATTGGTAGGCGAGCTCTCTCGTCGGCGTCACGACGAGGGCGAAGACGCCGAAAGGGTGCTCTCCGAGTCGGTGAAGGATCGGAAGCGCGAAAGCAGCCGTCTTCCCGCTGCCTGTCTGTGCCAGACCCATCACGTCCTTTCCCGCGAGGATCTGAGGGATGCAACTGCATTGTACCGGCGTCGGCTTATTGAGTTTGAGCTCTCGGCAGCTTTGAAGCAGCCACTCCGCCAGGCCCAGCTGCTGAAACCCACCGGAATCATCGCCGTCGGCAACGTCGAGGGCGGTTTTGGGTGGTGCGTGAGCGGAGGAAGGAAGGTTCCCGATGTCGGGCGGTGGCGGATGCTTCTTTGGAGCCCTTTTGGAAAAGATTCGGAGGGTTGGCTCGGTGGCGGTGGCGGTGGCGGCAGCGGCCGTGTTCTCCTCCATGCCTTCGAGAGACGGAGGGACGAAGTTGGGGAGGAAAGGCAAGATCAGAAAAGGAGAGGGTTTAACCTTTCATCACGTGGACACGCTATTTTCGGTCTCCAAACGATCTGATAGTATCTGGATTACCTGTCGTGGGCGGCTTCGACCCGAATCAGCACACCGAGCCGTCGAGAGGGAATCCTAGAATCATGATTATTGTACCCAACCATTATATAAATTATTTATAACAGTTGGGTAATCCTAGAATCAGCACACTAGTTATATTTTTAAAATCATTTAATATTTTCATAAAAGTATTAAATTTAATTTACATTTTCATTATGTTTCAAAAGTAAATGGTTGATAGGAACCATATTAATCATAACTAAACTGTAAACTGAAACCAAACTTAAACTGGACTGGAGCCAAATCTAAAGATTGCTTGAAATCTCAGACTATGACGTGCGAAACGGGTATCAATAGTTTCTCGGTTCAAAATGATACAAAAACCGAATTATAATACGAAATGCTTGGAAATCATTTTCTATACTTTGACTTAATCAAGAATATCATATTTAAAATATTATTTTTATATGTTTTGACTTGAAATAAATGGGAGAAAATTGCTTAAACTGGTGTGAACATGTAAAAGATGATCAAAAGAACTTTGATAAAAATATATAAGAAATTATATTATGAAAATGTGAAAGAAAAAAATTTATAAAAAAATTTAAAAAACAATAAATAATGATTTAGAATTACCTACTAGCACGACATATGATCAAGTTCTATAAGAACAAAGAATTCATGTGACCGTTCTCATCTAGTATGTAAAAAATATTTAATTATTATTGTTAAACATTTATCTTTAATTTAAATTCTAAAAACCTTTTTTTTATATTATTCTTACAATTTTTTCCATTTCTTTTATGTACATATATATTTAAATGTATATATTTGACAATTTTCGTTCTTATTTTTTCGGAGAGCTTCTGTTTCTCGTATCGCATTTTCGTGTCCGTTTCCATGTAATAGCTCGACACCGAACTACATTTGACTGTACCATCACCCAAAACCTTAACCAAACCGAAATCACTACTGAAACCATCGCACAACTTAACACGGAACCGGAGGAGACGTTTGGTTCCGGTTTATGGATCCCGGTGAAGCCCTCGTTGATCCACGTTTGCTTCGTACCCGTCTCCGCGTCAGCCGATTCACGATACAGAAGCCGATATTTATTACCAACTCCCGCTAGGAACTCCCTCCGATTTCCTACGACACACTCTCGCAGAGAGAGAGAGAGAGAGAGAGAGAGAGAGATGATCAGCGGGAGCGACTCGACACCTCCTCTTCCGTTGAGCTCGCCATCGAAGGAGGAAAAGAGAAGGGATGCGGAGAAGAGCAGGCAGAAACGCTCTTCTCTGAGGCGTCGGGAACGATGGATTGTGGCTCTCGGGATCGTTCTTCACGCTGTCTATATGCTCAGCATCTTCGATATCTACTTCAAGAGCCCGATCGTTCACGGCATGGATCCCGTTCCTCCGAGGATCGCATCTCCGGCGAAGCGCCTCGTCCTTCTGATCGGTACTTCGCCTTTTACCCCTCCGAACCGCCGATCTATGCGTTGTCTTGCATCCATCCGTATGCTTCACTCTTATAGTGTCGATTGGATCGTCATATTCATCCTAGTGGAGAAAATGCAGTACAAGTTACACTAATGGATCTATTTCCGTTTTCTTCACGCATTTTCTTCTTTGATCCTTTTTATTCTGGCCATGAATTCACTTACCGAAGATTTTGTTTAGCTTCAGTGTCACTATCTTGGTATGTTGCTAACATCTTGCTTATTTGTATTGAAGGATCTACCGTAGTTTATTTATTTATTTTCTTCTTTTTCCCCTCATTCGGCACATTGAATTAGTGTTCTACCTCATTCTTTAGTGCTTCTCATTGTAGTAAAATTTTCTGCTTAACAAGATGATAGCTTGACTTAATGCATCATAATTTGTTCTAATGGATGTATCCCCGTGTTTTTCATTCGATTTCTTCTTTGTTCCCTCTCATCCAGCATGTTGTCTTTCTGAACTGAAGGTTTGTGTCAGTTTAGTATGAATATGGCGATCTGAAGCTTCACGTTTTATCTTCAACAAGACGGCAGCTTACCTTCATTTTTTATGTGATTTCTATTTTCTCGTTAGAACTCGATTTAGAAGTAAGAGCCACAGAAAGAAGTAAATATTTGTTTGGAAATGAATGATGGAAACTATATCGTGTGCTGGAATGCATGAAAGTTATCCAAGTTCTATTCGTTATTCAGAAAAGGAAGATCATTCAGATGTGCCCGGACTGTCCCAGGAATCATGAAATGGATAATTACGCATTTTCTTCATATATTAATCAGATTTAGTAACCGGACAGAGCTATATTCAAGGCTATGACCGTTTTTCCAAGTTTTTTGGGCATGGCAATGAGTAATTTTTGTCAAACTGCACATTTTTGCTACAGTGCATTGCAGTCGATTTCCCATAGTCATTCCTCCATTAACGAAGCAACTTAGCACTTGCATAGATTGATGGCTTTTCCTTTACAAAGAAATGATTCTCTCACTTTTGGAACCTAATCATCGATTGCTGAAGCTAATGCAAGTTGCAACTGTTGGTGCTTTTCAGTACGTTGTTAATTACCGATTCCTTGGATCTCTAGAATACTAAGCAATTAGCTGGTTATTAAATTATACTAGATAGGGCACAGTTCCTTCGTTTAGTCCCAAGAAGTCACATACTAAGCATAGTAATTCTGTCCTTCCAAAATGGTAAAATTGCATTGTTGTTCACACATATAGGATTGATCAGTTTTTACTAAACAAATGAAGAACTAATGAAAATTGAGCTTTTTGCCCTGTTCATGGATACATATTTGTGGGCAAATCACAAGAAAATATGTATGTACTCATTGTAGGCCTACTAGGGAGCCCTCGTCGCTTTATATCATTTATTACCATTACTATCATATCATGTAGTGGTTTTTGCATTTTATGCATTTGTTTTCTTAGTGGCAAAAGAAATTTGCTTGCAGCGGATGGCCTACGTGCAGACAAGTTCTTTGAGCCAGATGCTAAAGGGCATTATAGAGCACCATTTTTGAGAAGTATGATAACAACAAGGGGACGTTGGGGGATATCTCATGCTCGTCCTCCAACAGAATCAAGGCCTGGTCATGTTGCCATAATTGCTGGCTTTTATGAGGATCCTAGTGCAGTTACAAAAGGTGGATATTAGTTTGTTTCATTCTCTTGCTTCTACGCGATGATTGTAATGGATATATGTGTATTCTGTGTTATGTCATCTTTCATACGTATTTATTGTGACCTTTAATTTGGCTGTTAGTCAAGTCCCAGTGATCTGTCCATGGACATGGTCATATCGAATCTGATACCTGGTGTTGCAATTGGATTTGATAGTTGTATAGGAGATAAGTACCATCTTTTTCATTTAGATTCTTGCTGGCAGAGGATCACCTGCCCTTTACTTGTCACTTGGTAATTTTTCTAAGCATGTTTCTGCCCTAGGTTTATGAGCTCAAAAGGCTTGGCTTATCTACAGGCAAGCAAAATGTGTGTGGCCTAATGGGACTGATTAGGATTACGACCCGCTCAAAATGTCGACCTATTGTGAGCTGTTAATTTGATGACATGAACACAGACTCCACCTATATTAGCATATAGAAATGATGCCCATTGCTTTGCAATGTAGTTGCTTGAATTAATCTGCATGTCTTGTGTGTTGATGATACGGGACCCAGCATAGAAACTTGACATGCCATGTCAGCTCGCTGATGCACACAGAGATGTTATAGCATGCACTGGCATGTGTGCATGTACGAGTGATGCAAATGTGCATGTGGTTGTGTCCCTATAAATTTAGTTTGGTTTTTTCATGGCATGATGTGGATTTTCATGATGTCAAAAACATCAATTTAGTTTGGAAAAAGGAGAATAAAAAGAAGACATGTGCCCCTATACCAATAGGTCCACGGCTTTTTGTTTTTCCAAGTTCTTTGGGAGGAGGGTGACGAGGTGTTTATTGATCATATCTGTTTCGTATTTATATTCATTCGAGTCTTTTGGGCTTGCATGTCATGATTGGACTTGCTGTACAAATGGTAAAATCTCCAGTTTTGATCTGCCACTCCTCTTCCTCTGTGTAGGTCGAATAAATGTTTTTAAATATGATGATCATGTCCCTGCTATATCTTTCTTCTGCATTGTGTAAAACTCTATCAATTCCACTCACTTCTTTCTACCTTGCAGGCTGGAAAGCAAATCCTGTTGAGTTTGATTCACTTTTCAACAGGAGCCATCATACATTTGCTTTTGGAAGTCCAGATATTATTCCTATATTTTGTGGGGCTCTACCACATAGTACAACGGGCTCCTATCCTCATGAATTTGAAGATTTTGCATCTGGTTGGTTTCTCTTGCCGGTTTATATGTATGTTATGAATGGACAGGTATGAATTCTTGTGATATGTTTTTGGCAATAAGAAGGCCATTGTGTTTCGGATAGCTCACTTGGCATCAGGAAGACCTCAACTGGTGCATCATTTTTAGAGATCAGAACACTCTTACTCAGTTGATACTTGATCCTGAGGAATGATCAGAATATACAGCAGAGGTTTCAGAACAAATAAAGCACCATGTACAATAGTGTATATGTCGAAGAATCTGAATGTATATGCTATTTTAGTGTTAGTTATGTAAATTTTGATATTTTGGTATTATTGTTGTAATTGCCCAGGCATTTTGGTCTTTTTCATAATGACCAATCCACTATATAAAGACTGGTCCAACTTGTATTAGGTTAAGGGTTTCAAATGAATAGAGACAGAAAGAAGGGGGCGGCCTCCATTGGAGGGTCTGCTCCCTCCTCCAATCAACACTATTTTCCCTTCTATGTTTCTCGTTGTTTTTCATGATTCGATCATCCATTGCGCTTCCTTGCGAATTCCAACATGGTATAAGAGCATTCAATCATTGGAAGCAGTGGCAGTGGACTCGCGGCAACACAGGAATAACAATTGTGTGCATGAGAGAGTGAAGAGCTTCATAGAGGGTTATGGGCGGCGGCACAGAACACCGCCTCGTTCCGTTGTATTTCTTAGTGCGCATTAGGTGGTGATAGAGAAGACCCGAACAGTTCAACAAGCAAGGGGAAAGTGGCCGCAAATGATGGAGGTGAAAGATCTTCCTAGGGTAAACGTGAAGAGGATTGTCAAAGAAAAGATTGCTTCTGCACAAAGCACAATCTTGCCGAATCATTGACAACGACAATGATCGATCCATCCAGAAAGAAGAAACAAATTGATTGGATGGTTCGTGATGCCGAACGTCCTCGTCTTCACTGATTGGATGGTTTGTTGGCCGGAGGAACACTCACCTTCATCCCTCTATGCGCGAATTTGTGGTCTCCTATTGGGGTTACATTATTTTGATACTACCAAGATAATGGCTACTGGAGTAGTTGCTTAAATTATTGCGTGATGACAATCTTTTATCTGGAGGTGGCAACATGGAACCAGTGCGCTAAGTGTTTGATGAAATGCCAAAGAGGGCCAAAAAAACTCTGGAAAAGATGTAGAAAAATATGATGTAGTAATTGGTGAATGAATCCATTGGGTAAACACCAGAATTGTATATAAAAGAAAAGATAGAGTGCAGAAAAATAGTTTCTCACCACTTGTGCTTGAAAAATTAAATCATAGAAGAGTCATATGCATTGATTATTATGGAATGTGGCATTATCACGAGGAAGCATGAAGATTAAGACCTTTAGTTCATGAAGTAAATAGTCAGGAGGGTTGAAAAATTGGCTGCAGTCACTATATTAAGGGGTGCATGAAAATTCCGATAGTAGTGTGGTAAAGAGAGAACACCCAACCAACACACCATTAATAACGGCGATGTGAAGGGGCATAGAAAAAGCCGATAGAAGTGTGTATGGTGGAGATAATACCTCCCACCATAAAAATCAGTTTTCTTAAGAGTAAGAGTGCATGATTTCTCATTTTATAGAGAAGGAAAAGATGAAACCAATGTTGTAAAAACTGTATCGGTGCCCGTATTGCACTGGGCACCGATATGAATGTATCGTACCATATCGTACGGTATGATATGGTGTAAATTTTTATTTTTTGTATTAAAAAATAAAAAAATATAAACAAAATTCAAAAAAATTTAAAAATAAAATTTATGAACGAAACATATATAACAAATGAATAAGCATTCATACCATAACAAAACATCTCATAATGAACAAGCATCCGTACCATAACGTGAATACTAAATAGTACCTTTGGGGTTTAACTTTAATTAATAAACAACAAAGTTACAACTTACCATCATCAAGAGATTTAAAATCAGAAGAATGTTACAAAGTTATAAATAAAAGTTAAAACAAATTACAATCATCCACAACGTGGATCATAATCAACAAAAACATTATAATCAACATAGTCATGATGACCACCACCATCAACAACAACATCATCATCATCTCCTCCCTCTTCCTTCTCCACAATTGGATATGCTCATCCAACTCCTTCATTTTCATAGAGGGTCTCCACATTTTCAATATGGATGGATGAGGGGGTAACGAAGCTAGTCCTAGATAATAAGATTTGTATTGGTTCGTGGAATATCGAAACATTGTCCGATAAGCTAATGGAGGTGGTAGATACTATGATTCGGAGAAAGATTCATATTCTATGTTTACAAGAGATAAAGTGGATTGAAGAAAAAGCTAAGGAGATTGAGGATAAAGGTTTTAAATTATGATACTTAAGTAAGGAAGACTCGAAACGGAGTTAGTATTATCACAAATAAAGATTTAAAGGATAGTGTAGTAGACATACAACGATATGGTGATCGAATCATGACGTTGAAATTAGTGTTAGGAGCAGAGGTTTTGAATATAGTTTGTGCTTATGCACCCCAAGTAGGACTAGAAGATAGTATAAAATGGCTTTTTGGGAAGAGTTAGATAAGGTGATTCAAAGAATTACACAAAGGGAGATGATTTGTTTAGGAGGAGACTTAAATGGACGTGTCGGTAAAGAGGCATTAGGATATTAAGGTATTCATGAAAACTTTAGTTTTGGGGATATAAATGATGAAGGTGGGGAGATTTTAAATTTTGCTATGACATTTGATCTCTTTATAGTCAATACAATCTTCAAAAAATGAGATGAACATTTAATTACTTATAAGAGTGGCCTATCACAAACACAAATTGATTACTTTATTTATAGAAAAAAAGATAGAGCGTGTTGTAAATATTGCAAGGTAATTCTAGGAGAAACTTAATTACCCAACATCGACTTTTAGTTATTGATATACAAATAAAAAAATGGACGAAGAAGAAAAGAGTGCATCGAGCTATTCGGACTAAATGGTGGAACCTCAAAAGCGAGAAAGAAGATATATTTAAACAAAAAGTCCTTCAAGGAGATGCTTGGAATTATATTAGTACACCTTGTGATACGTGGAATAATATGGCTATACATATTAGGAAAGTTGCGAAAGATGTGTTAGGGGTATCTAAGGGAGGTGTACCAGCACAAAAAGAAGCTTGGTGGTGGAGTGAAGTAGTACAAAATAAAATCAAGGCAAAGAGGGCATGTTACAAATTATATTATCCTAAGAAAACTAGTGAAACTTTAGAAGCTTATAAGAAAGCAAAAAAGGAAGCGAAAAAGGCCGTTAGTGAAGCAAAAGCTAAGATTTGGGAGGACTTATATAAAAAACTCAACTCAAAAGAGGGTGAAAGAGATATTTTTAGGATAGCTAGGGCTAGAGATAAGAAAACTAAAGATCTTAATTATGTTAGATGCATTAAAGACGAGGATGAAAAAATTCTAGTGGCAAATGATGATATAAGAAATAGATGGAAAAACTATTTTTATAATCTTTTTAATGAAAATAAAGATGTTAGTATTAGCTTAGGAGAGTTAGCCAAATCAGAAAAGTATATAAACCACAATTTCTACCAATATATTCAAAAGAATGAAGTCAAAGAGGCTCTTAAACATATGAAGGGTGATAAATCGGTAGGACCAGACAATATTCCTATAGAAGTTTGGAAAATACTAGGAGAAATAGGAATCACTTGGCTCACAAGACTATTTAATGAAATATGGAGAAACTAAAAGATGCCCGAGGAATGGAGAGCGAGTACACTTATATCCAAAAATAAGAACAAGGAAGACATTCAGAATTGTGCGAATTATCGAGGTATAAAGTTAATGAGTCATACTATGAAATTGTGGGAAAGAGTTATCGAACGTAGGTTAAGACAAGTATCAAGTACAACAGAAAACCAATTTGGATTAATGCTGGGCAGATCTACTGTTGAAGCGATTCACGTTTTGAGACGTCTTATGGAATATTTTAGAGCAAAAAAGAAAGACCTTCACATGATATTTATTGATATAGAAAAAGCATACGATAGGGTACCGAGAGAGTTTTGTGGAGAACCTTGGGAAAAAGAGGTATCTCATTGACATACGTAAACCTTATAAGAGACATGTATAATGGTACAAAAACATGTGTGAGGACTCATGAAGGAATGACAAACTTCTTTGAAGTTAATATTGGGTTACCTCAAGGATCAACTTTAAGTCCATACTTATTTATAATGGTGATTGATGAGTTAACAAAACATATTCAAGATGAAGTACCTTGGTGTATGTTATTTGTATATGACATTGTGTTAGTGGAGGAGTCTAAGGAAAAAGTTAATAGAAAATTGGAACTATGGAGAGGAACATTAGAAAGTAAAGGCTTCTGACTTAGTAGAACAAAGACATGATATATGGAATGTAAGTTTGATCATTTGGTTACTTCAGTGGAAATAGAAATTAAAATTGGCACACATTGCATCCCCAAAAGGAAAATTTTAAATACCTAGGATCAATTTTTGAGAGTGATGGAAGAATTGATGGAGATGTTACGCATAGAATTAATGCTGGTTGGTTAAAATGGAGAGGAGCATCAAGTATTCTTTGTGATAAGAAGATACCATTAAAGTTAAAAGGTAAATACTATATAGGAACAATTAGACGTGCCATGTTTTATGGTTTTGAGTGTTGGGCAATTAATCATCAACATGTACTAAAGATGTCTGTTATAAAAATGAAGATATTGAGATGGATGAGTGGTCATACAAGAAAAGTCCGTATACAAAATGAGGTTATTAGAAATAAATTATGTGTGGCACCAATAGAGGATAAAATGAGAGAATATTGTTTAAGGTGGTTTGGACATATAGAAAGAAGATCAAAAGAAGAGGTAGAGGACGACCACAAAAGTGTTGGAAAGAAACAATAAAGAGTGATCTAGCTTATTATGAGTTAACTGCTAACATGGCACATGATAGGGCTACGTAGAAACAAAGAATCCATGTAGCCGACCCCAACTAGTATGAGAAAAGGCTTAGTTGTTATTTGTTTGTTGTTACGTGTACCTTTAACTTCATGTTGTAGGCAACGTATACCGAATCACGCAGTCAATTATGCTCCAGTCTATTTTCGCTTTTTCGTGTGAATGCATTCAAAAAAGCTCTAATTCCTCTCGCAACCACTCGAACTACATGTTTGGCTCAATATACGTTGAGCAAACCTTGTCAAGTAAGTTGCATATACACCAAAACAAGTCCACCATTAATCTGAAATAAAACATGATAATGATTAATAAAAAATATTCAAAGTCAATCAATTAATAACTTAAATGAATATCAATAAAAATATAATGCATTACTTTATTGCATTTGGGAGCGGTGACCTTTCAAAATCTCCAACACTTTGTATATACTTTCTTAACCCTAAATGGATATTTCAACGAGTAGATAATCTTCAACAAGGTCAATTGAATTCAATATACTTTTTTTTACTTCTTCGTTCTCCATGAAGTTGGGAGAAAATCGAATAGAAGGGTTAAGGAAATATGCAACAACATGCAAATCATGATGCATTTGGTTGTTCCAACGTGCATCAATTATCTTCCAAACGTTCTTTAGAAGTGACTGTTTGCGGTAAGGTTTGCTTATATTTCCAATTTGGCCTTATCCATAGCATCATATATAAGGCATAACAGGTCTATCTTCACTTTCCACCATCCTCGTTACCTTAACTAAAGTTACAATCATCCTAAAAAATTTATTGCAATTTTCTTAAACATCATCATTTAAAACAATCATTTCTCTCTTTCTAAATCAACTAATTCATCGAATGCAAATAAATTTTTCAATGCATTTTTCTATATGACAAGACTTTGCATAGTAATGACACCCATAGAAGGGTTGTGCGCTACCCAAGTGTGTTCGTAATTGTACAAGTTGATTTAAAAATGTCTTAGAGAGATCATTGTCGTAAGTGTGGTGAAGAAAGAACTAGTTTTTAAGAAAGTTTGAAGTTTGAAGTATCCCACTCGGGCCACTCCCAATTTGAGGGGGCATGTTGAAGAATCTGAATGTATTTGTTGTTTTAGTTAGTTATTTAATTTTTGATATTTTAGTATTATTGTAATTGCCCATAGTACTAAGGGTATTTTGGTCTTTTTCATATTGACCAGTCTACTATATAAGGATTGGTCCAACTTGTATTAGGTTAAGGGTTTTCAGATTATAGTCACACAAGGAAGACTCTATACATAATGAGATTATTAGAAACAAATTGAGAGTGATATCAATAAATTATAAAATGAGGAAAAATCTTTATGGTTTGGACACATAAAAAGATAATGAAAGGAAGTTTGAGTAAGAAGGTATGAAAAAATTGATTGTAAAAATGCTAAAGGAGGAAGACTATAAAAGTGTTGGAAGAAAACCGATGTTGAGTTAACTCTTAGCATGGCGTATGATCGGGCTCTATGGAAACAAAGGATCCATGTAGCCGACCACATCTAGTATGGGGAAAGGCTTAGTTGTTACTGTTGTTGTTGTAGTACAATAGTGTATCACATTTCAAATATTTGAAATCAGCTAACACTAGGAATATAACTGATAGAATTTTATTAGTTCTAGGCTTTTATTCCATATAACTTTCACTTTTACATCTTAATCTGTTACTGCAAGATATTAACGATTGATAATTTTTGTGCAGATGCATCCTTTCTGGATGAGTGGTCATTTGATCAATTTCACGCACTGTTGAATAGATCCATCAATGATCTGAGGCTGAAACAACTACTGCATCAAGATAATATAGTAATTTTTCTCCATCTTCTTGGTTGTGACACTAATGGCCATGCACACAAACCGTACTCTTCAATTTATCTGAACAATGTGAAAGTGGTTGATAATATTGCGAGAAGAATGTATGATCTTGTTGAGAGTTATTTCAAGGACAATGCAACAGCTTATATTTTCACTGCAGATCATGGAATGAGCGACAAAGGTATGGAACATTGTCTTTACTGTAGGTTTTATGTGTAAAAATTGCTAATCCCGGGTTCCTTTCACTGTATATGCTGGATGTAAGCTATTTGGAGTGAACTTCAAGGTTTCCATCTTAACATGCTGAAGAAGGTAAAAGTATGTTTGCAGTATATCCACAAATAGAGAAAGTATCTTAGTGCATTTTTCACCTTAAGGCGACAACCCTATTTTTGGTTTCAATAAGAAACCAAATCTTCTATATTATCCTAGTCAAGCTTTACCTACAAAAGGATAGCTTAGCACATGTAGTTCATGGTTTCATCTATGCCATTTGTGAATATATTGTATCTTCACATCATGTCATTGTTTGTGCATCTAGTTCTTTTCAAATGATGTTTAGAAACTTTTATTATCAGTAATGGTTAGTGGGGAGCTAATGCTTGACCCTAATAAAGCGTTAGCAGGGATATATTGATGATATAGTGGATCTAGTGGCACACCATAACTATACAACAAATAAATTTTAAATACAACAAAAAAATAAACCCAACATATTTATGAATGTGAATCCACCTAAACAACAAAAATAAGAAAGCGTTAAATTCGTGAATCTACCTGTACCATTTAAAGCCTCATTTATCTTAATAATTAACTAACAAGGTGATTGATGATTTATTAAGGAAACAAATATATTTTGTATATAATCAAGAAATCAAATATATACAACAACAACAACAACTAAGCCTTTTCCCATACTAGACGGGGTCGGCTACATGGATTCTTTGTTTCCACAGATCCCTATCTTGTGCCATGTTAGCAGTTAACTCCCAATAAGCTAGATCATTCTTTATTGTTTCTTTCCAACACTTTTGTGGTCGTCCTCTACCTCTTTTAATACTTTCCAAATTTAGTTTTTCTAACCTTCTTACAGGTTCTTCTTTTGATCTTCTTTCTATATGTCCAAACCATCTTAAACGATGTTCTCTCATTTTATCCTCTATTGGTGCCACTCCTACTTTGTTTCTAATAACCTCATTATGTATATGGTCTTTTCTTTTATGACCACTCATCCATCTCAACATCTTCATTTCTGTCCCAGACATCTTTTGTACATGTTGATGATTAACTGACCAACACTCAGAACCATAAAACATGGCAGGCCTAATTGCTGCTCTATAATATTTACCTTTTAATTTTAATGGTATCTTCTTATCACAAAGAATACCTGATGCTCCTCTCCATTTTAACCAACCAACATTAATTCTATGCGTAACATCTCCATCAATTCTTCCATCACTCTGAAAAATTGACCCTAGGTATTTAAAACTTTCCTTTTGAGGAATGCAATATGTGCCTATTTTAATTTCTATGTCCTCTAAAGTAACCAAATGATCAAACTTACATTCCATATATTCTGTCTTTGTTCTACTAAGTCGAAGGCCTTTGCTTTCTAATATTTCTCTCCATAGTTCCAATTTTCTATTAACTTTTTCCTTAGACTCCTCCACTAATACAATGTCATCTGCAAATAACATACACCAAGGTACTTCATCTTGAATATGTTTTGTTAACTCATCCATCACCATTATAAATAAGTACGGGCTTAAAGTTGATCCATGATGTAACCCAATATTAACTTCAAAGAAGTTTGTCGTTCCTTCATGAGTCCTCACACATGTTTTTGCACCATCATACATGTCTCTTATAAGGTTAATATATGTCAATGGGATACCTCTTTTTTCCAAAGTTCTCCAAATTACCTCCCTCGATACCCTATCATAAGCTTTTTCTAGATCAATAAATATCATGTGAAGGTCTTTCTTTTTTGCTCTAAAATGTTCCATAAGACGTCTCAAAAGGTGAATCGCTTCAATAGTAGATCTGTCTGGCATGAACCCAAATTGGTTCTCTGTTGTACTTGATACTTGTCTTAACCTACGTTCGATAATTCTTTCCCATAATTTCATAGTATGACTCATTAACTTGATACCTCGATAATTTGCACAATTTTGAATGTCTCCCTTGTTCTTATATATGGGTATAAGTGTACTTGCTCTCCATTCCTCGAGCATCTTTTAGTTTTTCCATATTTCATTAAATAGTCTTGTGAGCCAAGTGATTCCTATTTCTCCTAGTATTTTCCAAACTTCTATAGGAATATTATCTGGTCCTACCGATTTACCACCCTTCATATGTTTAAGAGCCTCTTTGACTTCATTCTTTTGAATACGTCGGTAGAAATTGTGGTTTATATACTTTTATGAGTTGGCTAAATCTCCTAAACTAATACTAACATCTTTATTTTCATTAAAAAGATTATAAAAATAGTTTTTCCATCTATTTCTTATATCATCATTTACCACTAGAATTTTTTCATCCTTGTCTTTTATGCATCTAACATAATTAAGATCTTTAGTTTTCTTATCTCTAGCCCTAGCTATCCTAAAAATATCCCTTTCACCCTCTTTTGAGTTGAGTTTTTTATATAAGTCCTCCCAAATCTTAGCTTTTGCTTCACTAACGGCCTTTTTCGCTTCCTTTTTTTGCTTTCTTATAAGCTTCTAAAGTTTCACTAGTTTTCTTAGCATAATATAATTTGTAACATGCTCTCTTTGCCTTGATTTTATTTTGTACTACTTCACTCCACCACCAAGCTTCTTTTTGTGCCGGTACACCTCCCTTAGATACCCCTAACACATCTTTCGCAACTTTCCTAATATGTATAGCAAGAAATTAAATATATACATTATATAAATATCAGAAAGCAAACTAGACATGAGGAAGGCAACTGAAGAGAAGAAGGGGGAAATAAGAAGAAAAAGAGTTGGAGGATGTAAAAGAGGAGGAAAAGCTAGACATAAGACAGAAGCGTAAAGAGGAAGTAAAAGGAAAAGGAAAGAGGAAGAATAAAAAGAAAGAAAAGAGGGCTTCTACCCAAAAGATGGTGGGAGCTCGTTGCCATCATTGGACACTGAAAAAATCACCTTGATAATAAAGGTGAGTCCGAGATATTGGATAGCGGAGATATATTGGTTGATATATTTGTGTTATCAATATAGAAACCGTTCAAATTTGCAGGTATATCCTTACCTAAATATGATATGGCTACTTCAGATAAATTGGAGAAACCATTCAAATTTTATCCTGAATTTGCTAAAGTAGAGGATCTGCCTTGAAATATAATAGTTCACAATAGCATTGAACTTTCTATTAAATTGACTGAAATTGTCTACTCCTTTAGGCCCTGCATATCCTGCATTGTGAAATCCACTAAAAGATAATTAAAAGAGCAAAAGTTTAGCAGAATATGTTGTTTAATGGAAGTACACAAAATAATTTCTTAGTAATGGGCAAATTGTCGTGGAAAGGTTCTTTTTCAGCAAGAAATTATTTTCTGAAGAATTTACGATACTTGGGAAGTTTCTCCTAGCATCTTAGATATATATATAGTACTATCCAGTATCCGTTGCCTTTGTAATCAGATAACCTTCTCAGTTGAAATTCACCTGACACTTTCATAGGGGTTGGAGGCCTTTTCTGGCACCTGCATTTCCCCTTTAAAAAGCAGTTTTAAAGCACCTGATGCAATTTTAGTCCCTCCTTTTGTCCTGCCTCATTGTTGCATTTAGAGGGACTTGACTTTCAAGCTGGTAATGCATGTCATTATTTGCATAGGCTAATTATTTCATCTTTTGGAACATTTGATGGCATATGTTCATGGGCATATGTATTTTTATGGTTGTTTTCTGCACGGAGTGACATCTGAGAATAGGGATTCGTTTCAACCCCTTATGGTGAAATATTACTTCCAGAGTTTCTGTAGTTTTGCTGTGTTTTAGTTATTCTGGCACTTCTCGAGTTCTTTTCTGCTCTATTTATGTGCGTTGGTTTCAATATGCTGCTTAATGTTTTCTCACATTGTGCTGCGCTTAATCCAATATTTTCTGGTAGGCAGTCATGGTGATGGCCACCCTTCAAACACGGAAACTCCACTGGTAGCTTGGGGAGCTGGAATAAAGAGTCCTAGGCAGTCACATCAGAAGCATATTGGGGATGATGGTTTTCGTTTTGTTGATGAACATACCCATGATATGCCGACACCAACAGAATGGGGACTTGGGAACATGGAACGAGTTGATGTGAATCAAGCTGATATAGCATCCTTAATGGTTGTGTTATAAATTCCTAAATGAAGCTATTTTTTCATCTGTTTTGATGGTTGTATGTTCCTTATTCTCTGGTTTCTTCTCTCTTGCAGGCTAGTGTTTTGGGTTTGCCATGTCCTTTGAACTCTGTTGGAACCCTGCCACTTGGTTACATGAATCTACCCAAGGTTAGCTGGAGTAGACTTTCCTACAACTTTGCTACATTTTATTGGGAGTCAATAGCACATGCATGGGATATTGTATTATACTTTTTATGCAAACAACTTGGTCTGGTTAAACAGCTTTTCCTATTTTGCTTTTCAAAATCATGGCAGAGTTTGAAGTCCAAGCAATATTTTGACCTTCTATATGTTGTTTATCAGGCTGAAGAAGTTGAAGCTGTCTTTGCCAATGCAAAGCAGGTCTTGAATCAGTTCCTCCGCAAGTCACGTATCCTCTGTGCAATTGGATTCTTTCTCTTCCTTCCTTTGAATTTTAGTTGTCTATTGAGCAAATGTTTGATTTTAGCATAAGGGGACTCGATCAACTGCCCTATAGTTCTGAATTAGTTCTATACATAGTTACAGGGCAACTTAACTTGCTTTTCCAATCCTCTTTGGAGAAGCAGCAAGTTTCAATTTTTTCTCTGCTATTGCAATTACAGAGATCCTGCTCACCACAAAATAATCATTTTTTTACATAAACAATGAACTTAAAAGAGTGGAAACCATATTTTCTAGTAAAGTTTAGGGACCCATAAGTTGTCATAACATTGTCTTATGTCCAATTTTGTATCCTTGACAAATTTTCAGAACTAAAAAAGTTGAACTCTTTGAAATTTAGGCCATTTAAACCATTGGAAAATTTTACTTTAGTTCTCAGTCAAGTAGAAGACCTTATATCCTTGGGCAAGTATGAAGATGCTTTGCAGTTGGCTCAAAATATGAGGGCACTTTCCCTGGCTGGCCTTCATTACTTTCAAACTTATGATTGGTTCATGCTGATGACAACAGTCACTCTTGGATATATTGGATGGATGCTTTATATTGTTCTCCATGTGCTCAGATTTTACACTTATGTTCCTGACATTTCTATCAAGAGGGATAAGGTTGCGATTGGCAGAAGGTCCTATAGCAGAAAAGTAAGTTGTTGGTGCCATATATTGTTTCCCTACTAAAACTGTGCACTTTACTGCTTAATTGTATTAACAGTATCATACTATTCCTTAGATCACTAATTGCAATTAATTTCTCTATTTGATTTTCTAGTACAATCGAGAGTGCAAGAGGAAATTGAATTATTTATTTCTTGTTGTCCATGTCTTTCCATCCCTCTGACCTGCATTTACGTTCTGATATTGACATCATCATTGTTGTTGATATTGGATAAGGACAAAATCGAAAATTTCATCATGTTGAGATGCAGCTTTTTGTTAATTTTTTTTTGGGGTACTTATCACAAGTTTCCAAACCCGTGTATATGCATTGTTGCAAACTTTGGGTGTCATCTACATGTCCTTTTGTTTTTTTTATTTTCTCAAGCCACTGATATGGCATCTTGGTATTGTTCGTTCCATCTTTAGGTACATGCATGTGGGGGCCTTCTGATGGGGATTACATCTATCCTTCTGTTTTTGGAGAAAGCACCAATTCTTTACCATGTTTATCTTGCAATGACAGTTTTCTTATGGACACAAATATTTGCTGATATTTTGTTTCTCAAAGCTGCATTGACTCGCCTCATTTTGCCAAAATCTGGTATAACGCTGAAGCTGCTTATCTATGGTGCTGCATCTCTTTTCATCCTTGAGTTTCTGGTATGGTGCTATTTTCTAATACCTTCTAGAGTTTGGTATAACGTGAAGATTCGTCCCTTGTGATTATCAATGTTTTTTTTATTTCTTCAGGTGGCTAGCTTTCATGCAAGAGAACTATATACTGGATTTTTCTTGATTATGGGACTGGTTTCTGCAATTGTTATTTCTTACTCAATTCCTGGGAACTCTAGCGTGCCTATTTTCATCTTGGCAGCATGCTGGTTTTTATCTTGTTTTACAGTGATGCCAGCAGAAATTCCTCACAACACCACTCTTGTGTAAGTGTCTTCATCACAGAAAATGTGATGCTATTCATCTCTGGAAATTTTGTCTTTGAAACTTAAGCTACTGGTTTGAGGGTTGTACAAAGTCATATTAGCAAATTCTGGGTGACTGACTTTGTTTCAAGTCCAAGTTCCTAAAATTGAGGAAATCAGTTCCCACAGAACCATCAGAGATCCGTGCTTGATTTTATTTTCCTTCCGTTTTTTGTGCATTTTTAGTTAATTAGCACATGTATACCCATTGACATGTATGTGTATCTCTCTGGGTGTGTGGATCATGCATGTGTGTGCCCGCCACTTGTGTGTGTATTTGTGCTTTTGTGTGCACACATGCATGTGCGTGCCCGCCACTTGTCTGTGCTTATGCATGTTTATGGATCCCTTCATGCTTGAATGTTTTGGATATGCGATTACCTGTCATGGAATGCAAAATGAAATAAAGTTTCAATGTGCAAAGATGTGCTCACTCAGTGTAATTATTCCCCTTGTGTAGTGTAGCAAGTGGAAGTACCATCGTTGTAATTGGCATTTGGTCACGATGGTTTGATACGGCCTTTCAAAGGAAACAATCTTGGCAAAGCATCATCTGTTGTGAAAGCCAACAGATCATGAGGTCCCAAAAGCTGTTTTACTTGCAGGTAACTGCATAATTCTAACACATTGAAGGCTTTCAGGTTCTGACAAATATCCTTAGCCTCTCTGTTTACGTTTGCTGCTTTGTAGGTGGTCTTGATTGGGCTGGCATCAGCTATGGTTTGGTTAACAACTTCCCACAGAACCATTAAGCAGGAATTGCCGAGAAGTTACCAAACCATAAATTGGTTTTTAGCTGGTATTAATATGAGTTCTTGTCCTTTATACATATGTTGATTGGCACCTTTGCTTAAACTTCTATTCTATTTTTGTTTTGACTCAACCATGACTATATCATTCAAAGCTAGCGAACAGCAGTTGGCAGAGAGTTCACACTCGTTATCTTGGATGTAGCGGATTTAGCTGTACACCATCATTAACCAACTATATATTAATTGTACAATATTGCAAAAAACATAACCCAACACTTTTATAAATGTGAATCCATCTAAAGAGCAAAATCCAGAAGCACTTAATGCATGAATACGTTTGTAGATTTTAAAGCATTAACAATGTAAATCTCAACTAACAATGTTAAAGAGATAAGAGATGCATTTTGTATTTAGTGAAATAATAAAATATCTATTATAAGTATGAAAAAGCAAAATGAATGAATTGTGAGAAAGAAAAAGAGGGGGAAGAGGAGAAAGAAGAGGGAAAATAAGAAGAAAAGAAGAGGAAAAAGAGAGGAGCACCTGTTTTTCAGTGGAAGCTTGCTGGTCTTTGGATGCTACAAAACAATGGCCTCTATAGTGGTGATGGTTATGTATAGAGGATAGCGGAAAATATTGGTTCGATAAATCGTACTATTGATGATGGCATGGATTCAAAATTAGTAACTAGTAGTCTAGTAGTACTTCAATCTATTTCCTTCTCTCTATTTATCTTCTCTATACTTTTGTTGTCTTTCTTTGGCTCTGCCATGCCTTTGCTGCCATACATGTGAAATATAAAACTACAGCAGTTTTCTTTTTCTCCCCTAAACTTTCTTGTCCCAGTTTTCTTTCTTCACAATGAGATATGCCTCCTAACTTTTGTACCTGGAACAAGTAGCCATATGAAAATGTGTTTCATTGTGAACCATGGGAAAATGGAATCAGCAGTGAATATAAAGCTGCTATTTCTAAACATAGCCCATTCCTCTTTCTGAAATCATTTTAGGAATTCAGGGCCTTATTTCTGTGATTCTATTTTCCTGACCACATTTATGAACAAAGGCTTATGCCTGTGGAATTGGTTGCTTCACTGCTTCTTCTCATTGCTGTGCTTGTTACTAAATGCGAATTAATGAATTTTGGTAGTTGTGAACTGCATTTTGACTCAAATGTTAGGACACAATCTGGTATTATGTGATTCTATGGTTGTACAAAAATAAACTCTTAGAGACATACTTTTCTCTTTTTAACATCTGAGGACAAGGTGGCCATGGGCCATCGAATTGTATCATGAATTCACGCATGTGAATGTGTCTCTTCCTTGTTGCCCTGTTGATAGAAAGGAGGGGAACAAATTTGGTCATTCTCTTCTGAAATCATGAGAGGTACTTAAGAGCAACATTTTATTAGGGCTAAGATGTTTGGAGAATATAGAAACGAAAATTACTACAAATTTTCTTTTAGAATCACGAGAGACACTTCAGATCAACATTGTTTATAGGCCTAACATGTTAGGAGAATACAGAAAAGGAAATTTTCTATAATTTGACCATGCTAATTAATATATTCATGTTATTTTACTATTTTATGGTGATGAAGAAATCATTTAATATCTTCTGGTTACTTTTACTTTATATGGGCAATGTCTTCATATTATATGAATTGCAAGTTTGATACTTTTACTAAAATAAATAATAAGAAAGTTAAAATCGGTAAATATTGCACCCTAAGGAAGACAAATTTAAATACATAGGGTTAAGCTTTGATAAAATGGTGTGGGGGTGTGAGTAATGGATATGTGATACATAGAATCAATGCAAGTTGGATAAGATGGAGAGATCCATCAGATAAATATTATACGTAGCAAGAAAATGCTCTATGATGTCAAAGTGTTGGGCAGTTTACCATCAACATGGTTTGAAGATGCTTATAGTAAAAATATGTTGAGGTGGATGTATGACCATATACTGAAAGATGTGATCCATGATGAGGTGATAACATCAAAAGTTGATGTGACACCAATATAATATAACATTAGAAGCATACCAATATGACAATTTGGACACTTAGAAAGGTGGCTTGACAGATCTTCAGTGAGATCTGAGAGATTAGTTGGTGAATGCTTGCAAATAGGAACAAGAAAGCCTTAAAAGTATCAAAATAGGAACAAGAATGAGCCTTCATTCTTGTGCAGCCTTTCTTGTATGCAGAAAGGAGACAATAAAACATGGTTATGCAGTAATGCAAATCTCGATCTGAGCCAACTAACCTTGGATTGAGCAGAAAGGAATATTGTTGAGATATTTGTTGGTGGATTCTATCGTTGCTTTCCTTTTTATACAGTCTTTCTTTGGTCTGTTTGTTTACATACACCAGAAAATAAAATGTAAAAACTTACAATCATAAAAGAGTTCTTTGGATATGATAAAGACATGAGGATGTTATCATAGTAATAAGAAGGTGAATTTGTTGAATAGAAGAGTTCTTACATATCTCAACAACAACAACTAAGCCTTTTCCCATACTAGACGGGGTTGGCTACATGGATTCTTTGTTTCCACATAGCCCTATCATAATTTATAGAATCCATAGTAGATAAGTCCCACAAAGTTTTACGCTTGCTGTTGGAAGCCTAACACAACCCTCCTCATTTATCCGGGCTTTCCTTACATATCTCAACAGCATCAGAAAAAAAAAATTAAGGCTTTTCGTATGTTCCGGTGTGCTTCTTCCATCTACTGGCTTATAGATTAGTGCTTTTCAAAGTTTTGATCTTGACTACTTTGTTAACAGGTCTCTCATTGGTTCTTCCATTATTTTCACCGAGCCGCTTACTAGCTCGCCTTTCTTCTGTGTTTCTTGGCTTTGCTCCTTCCTTCCTACTTCTATCAATAGGGTATATTCGGTTAACTTGTGCTTGATCATTTTTTATAATTATCAACATGCATGCTTTCTTGTTCAGTTAACACCGCCTGTGCTTTCACTGTTTTGCAGATATGAAGCTGTGTTTTATGGTGCTTTTGTACTGGTTCTCATGGCATGGATACTGATGGAATGTGTTGGCCAACATTCAGCTGTTGCAAAACATTCATCTTTCCATGTTGAACACATAGGATCTAACTTCTTTCATGACGAAGATGAAAGATCTTTATGCTTAGCAGACCTTAGAGTTCCATTATCCTTTGTAAGTAGCTTCAGTTAGATATAATGACTGAATGCTACTCTTTCTAGTTCTTTATCTGATCCCAAGTTTTGTTTTGCAGTTAGTTCTGTTCAATGTTGCTTTTTTTGGTACTGGTAATTTTGCTAGCATTGCCAGCTTTGAGATTTCATCTGTCTACAGGTTCATCACAGTGTTCAATGTTAGTGAGTTATCTCTATATCCATTGTTTCAGTTGCTTCTTTTCTTTTGTGTAGCTATCCTGGTCTCTAACTGTTTCTTCCTCAAATGCTTTGACAGCCATTCTTGATGTCAGCCCTGTTGATTTTTAAGTTGTTTATACCATTCATGCTTGTCATGTAAGTACAATCTTCATCTACTACATTTAGATTTTCATATGCTTCTTGATTTTCAGATTTAGGAAGTTTGGCTTCATTTTTCAATTTGAAAGGGATTTGATGAAAGTATTTCCTTTTTCTGCAATTACTAATGCTCCTATTTTTGAATTCAGATGTGCTTTCAGTGCCATAACGAAGCTAATGAACGTCCCACGAATGGGTTGTTATTTTATTGTGATCCTGTTTTCCGACGTTATGACAATCCACTTCTTTTTCCTGGTATGTTCGTTGAACACTCTTCTCATTTCTCAAAACATAACCTCTTTACTGACAGCGGTGATTTCTGGTGGTTGATGTATAATTTTTTGAAACTCATCCGGCTGATTTCTGAAGACACCATACCCATTTGGATTTATATGCTAGATGCTCATTAAAAGCCGTTTTCTGTGTAAATGATGCTAGTAAACGACCTGGACAGATGAAAACAAGGGTTGATCATACCCTGTTTGCTGACTTTTGGCGTTCAGCTTGGTAACCAGCTTCGGTTGAGCTGAGCACAAACTGAAGATGCGCCCGAGTTAAACAAGCTGAGCACAAGTCAGCTTGTTGAAGTGAAGACTCCTCACATTGTCTTTAAACAATTTTTGTTGTAAATTTGAAATATTTAAAACCATTAGACTGCACGTTTGCCCACCAATTTTTAGACTGACATGGCTTTCAAGCACATGCGTGCTCATGCACATGCACATGCACACACACCACGCTTCATGCATATGCACACAGATATAGATGTGCTTGGTTAAACAAGCTTATATGATTCAAGATAACCAAGCTGGATGTTGCAATGTTTGGTTGGTTTAAGCTTATTATCTTAATGAAGCGTGTGTTAGGACAAGTGAGCTTATCATTTGCCAAACCAGGCTGAAGCACAAGCCAACTCTTTTCCGTGGTCAGCCCTGGCGGTGTATGGTGCATCTTATGAGATATAACATGATAATTTATTTTCTTTATTTAATAAAGAAAAATACAAGGTTTTGATTTGTAAAAGGCAGAGAATTAAAATATGGTACGAGATGCTACAACAATATTGTACAACACACCAATAAAACGGGTGAAAATGATAAAGGTTTATGACTCATCAATTCAGGTAATTATATGATACGTGATTATAACTCTGATATTCTTTTATTTTCATTCCAAAAGTATTGGAGTTAGCTCTGTTTAATGGATGCAACAGGTCCGCAACACAGGGAGCTGGATGGAAATTGGTAACAGCATCAGTCATTTTGGAATCATGAGTGCGCAAGTGGTTTTTGTGCTGTTCCTTTTCGCACTTACAAATGTATATACAAAAGATATCCATGTTGGGCTTCCTTATCCATCATGGAAAGCAAGATAACGAGTTACAACTTTCTTAACAATCAAGGTCCAGTTTGCCCTCTAATATCTGGAGATCATCTGAAGAGTCCTTCCTCCACGTTGTTGGCACAGTTCTGTGGGCTGTAATTGACAGTTTTGATCAATTTGTGCTTTATTTTTATGTTCTATCATTTGGTATACATGCTTGATTTTTTGTTGTTTGAAGCATGAACGCAGGAATTTCTCAACTCCGCTGATCCCATTGTTGTATTTGATCTGTTACCTGGGAAAAACGCACCTGGTAGGTTATACTTAGCGAGGTTTGGTTGCAAGAGGTAACCTACCTTTCCATCTGGTGGCTGAGGCCTTCTCCTTACCGTGTTGATCCTTCGTAATTTTGTTACCTGTCATAACAAATTTACTACTGCTTAGCTGTTTGACAATTTCACGGTAAGCCTGGTGGGAATCCATGGGTAGATAAATGCTTTGTGGAAGTTGAACACGCTTGCTATTTAATATGGTGAGCAATGATATATGCATCCAACCTATGGTGGGCCTCATGGCCATGCGTCATGTAGGTCATGTTTGTTTCATTCTTGTGCTTTCCAGTAGGAAAATTTTTCAAATGGGTTACAATTTTTGTTGGTTCTACCAGAGTGTCGTCATTGTTTACAGCTATCTCAATAGTAAAAATCTCTGATCCAGAGAGAGAGAGAGAGAAAGAGAGAGAGAGAGAGGTTGTAATCTCAACTGAATAGCTGCATATCAATTTACTCCCCCCAAAAAAACTGCATATCAGAATAGTCCATGAAAGAAACGCTTCATATCAGAGAGAATCTCAGAGCAGCAAATGGGTCGCCAAATTGTAGACAAAGAAAAGGCGACTCGCCCTCATAGTCAAATAAAGGCAAGTCACTGTCCACAGACAAACAAGAGTGCTCTCTCCCGCTGATTGAACTTTGAAGTATACAATATTAGGGAAGAAGGCACTCCTTTTTGTTTTATTCATCACTAAAAAGCAGCCCTAGCACACACACATATGTATATATATGGGTCGGAAAACGTAATATGTTCCATCCTCATGAAATATTTTTGGTGGTCCACCACGAATATGCATAGGGATCATTACGTGTATGTTTTTTTTACAATCTATACATACAAACACGCTGTTTCTTTATGTTCTTTTTAAACAGTTACAGTTCTCCTTCAGACACTTGGTAATTCTACCTATGGTATTCGTAGTCTCATAGAAAAGAGAGTATTTACGGTCAGTAACATCATCAAGGGTTCAGCGTTTCATGTTCAGGCTAAATCTTATGGAATGCCATGAGTTTAAGTGATGTCTAAGGCCTGGGTTTCTAGGACATGTCAGAACCGATTGATTGGTTCTTCCTAGTCGTAGGGGTCTACCCCATCCCAACTTTCCTTGCAAAACCAAAGCAAAAAGAGTTTGCGTAAGCCCAATTTCCATATGATTCTATGTTTAAATCTCATTTTTTGGACATGTTAAGAATAGGAAATTCCTACCAATTTACTTCGTTCAAACATAATTCAAGATCCAAAATTGACTGTCTAGTGTAGTCGCAATAGAAGTTTCCGTCGAGCCAGATTCAACTCTCAACCGGTCTTAAAATGTGGATTTGTACATATGGCCGTTCTTAAATATGCGATATATCATTAGCGTATACACATTTAGAAAAATAACAGTTTTGTACGTATGGTCGATATTTATTTGACTGATGATTAGTTTTAAAGTCCACTTTTCAATTGAGCAAGTTAACATAAGCTTAGTATTATACGAAAAGTTGACCCCTCTGCCCGAGGCTTCAACCAGTAGACGTACTGGAGACAAAGTGGTGGGGAGCAGCTGGCTCAGCCACTGACACACACAGCTCGGCTTTGGTCCTTTGCTATATAGTGATTCGGAGCCCAAGTACCTACCCGCATCTCTATTCTTTTGATTCTCCCCTCGGTACGCGTTAGGCCCATGCTTTGGTGTTCTTCTACGGCTCTACCAGCTGTTTCCCATTATACTGTCTCCTCTACGTCTGTTCGTCGGGGGCTTCGTTGGAGATTCTCCTCTCTTTTTTTGTCTTCTTTTTCTTCTTCTTCGATCATATTCGATGCACTTGAAACGGTGGGGGGTTTGATATCATGTATTTATTAAGTCACGAGTCACTAGAGAAATGGTGTGGGGTAATCACGGTAAAAAGAGAACTCATGTAGAGAGAAGATTCAGATGAATAGAAGCATCGGAATAATTTTTGGATTTGAACAAGGGTAAAATTAAAATCATGATAAAAAAGAGCGTGTGGGTAGTAAAAAAAGGTGTGCGTGTATCAATTTTAAATTTAGAGAAGTGAATTTTTGAATTTGCTTTTTATGGTTTAAAACTGCTCTAAGCTATCTTGTGATTTCAATTGTTATAAGTTTGGTTCACGTTGTTTGTAGATGATGTGAAAGACAGATTCACGTATAGGAAGTGATGTGGTTGCTGATTCAACAATTATATAATTATTGAAGTTAAATTTAATTAAAACTTAAATATTAAACTAAAATCAAATATAACTTCAATATCATTATATTTAATATTAAAGAATATTTAATAATTAAATATAATATAAATTAATATTTAAATATACTGATAAATATAAACTGACGTGACAAATGCTGATGATATACGTGTTTTTATAACAAATACAATTTTTTCAACATAACAACTCATGCTCGTATTTTCACATAAAAGAAAACCCTAAACATGTCATATTCACATACTAGTACTGTTTAGCAAACAAGTCTTCATATATATCCTTTGTCAAGAAGTTTGCTATCATATCTTTTGTAAGAAGGTAAGTGAGAAATATTTCATTCTTTTATACCATATCATGATATTTTATCATTACATGCTTGCTCCTTGAGTTATTAACTCCACTCTTTATAAGAGTTATGGTTGTTGTGCTGTCACAATAAATGACAATGGACTCGTTGGCTATATCAAGCTTTAAATAACAAATGAAACATCTTATCCAAATAACACCCATTGTAGTCATACTATAATTAATATACTCAGTATTTTTTATATGTAATGCTACATAATCCTGTTTATTCCATTACCAATAAACATCATCACCTTCAAACAAGAAAACTTGATCAGAAGTTGATTTATTGTCATTTTTGCTCTCAACAAAATTAGCATATGAGTATTCAATTATTTTTAATTCATCTGCCTAATAACATAATTTTAAGTTCCTTGTTCTTTTTAGATATCTCAAGATTCTTTTCATAACAATCCAATGTTGCTAATCATGATTACTTTGATATCTACTCATGAGATCAACAACAAAGTTGATATCAGGCTTTGTATGCAAAATAGTATACATTAAACTTCCAACAGCTTGAGCATAAAGAACATTTGATTTTTCTTATCCATCACATGGATATTCAATTTTACTAAGCTGACCTCTTTAACAATAGATGAACTTGCACTTACAATCATCCATTTTGGATTTCTTGAGGATATTCAATATCTCTCTCTTGACTTAGATATAACAATTTAGACATTTTATTATGAGTAATTTTTATACTCAAGATATATAATGCCTCTCTCATATCTTTCACCTCTAACATGGAGTTTAACTATAACTTGGTCTTGACAATCATATCATTATCATTATCAATCAACAAGATGTCATTTACATACAATAATAGGATGACAAAGTGACTTTCACTTATTCAAACATAGACACAATGACCTAACTGATTAGCCACAAACCCAAGTTTTACAATAACATTCTAAAAAGTCAAATATTACTAACGAGGTAATTGTTTTAGGTCATATAGAAATTTCTTCAACCTATAAACCATATTACCATGACCTTTAATTATAAAAGGTCACCATTCACAAAAATAATTTTTACAACTAGTTGATGTAAATAACCCTTTTGATCCTTTTGGTTATTTAATAAAGATATACCTTAAAGATTTACTATCTAGTTTATTTTTAGATTGGTCTAAGATTTTTACATGTGTTATGAAACTCCATTTTCGTAAGAAATTTAGGTACGGTTTTCTATAAGACCATAACTCATATGGTGTAATCAATACAACTTTAGAGAAAACCCTGTTTAAAAAATATAGGGTTGTAGTTACTATTTCTCCCTAAAATATCTTTGGTAGAAAAACATCAATCAACATCTTTAAGAATTAAGGCCAAAGGGATTTGTTTTTTCCAAGTTTAAAAGTTTAAACCATTCAGTTTTTGGGTTTTGACTAGTTCAAAAACACAAACTCTTGAAGTCATTTTCTTTTATAATTTAATATATTGACAAAATTTCTCAAAGAAAGAGTTTAACAACCAAGATAGTCTAGCAACCAAGACAAACCAAGACACTCACACAAAACAATTGGGAGGGATGATAGAAAGTGTCATTGAACTTCAGATAAGTGAAGCTTACCACGATATTATATCGTTATTTTGTGTTATGTTTAATTAGATTTCAATCGATCACTGTTTTTCTTTTTTTCTTTTGTTTTGTTTGTGTGTAGGTAATCCTGCCTAGAAGATGTTGAAGAGGTTTTGTGGCTTGACTACCTTAAGTAGATGAGTGTTTTCCTTTGATAGAGAACTCCTGATTTTATTTTTAAGGTATATGCATGTATTAATGATAACTAGTATATAATTGAAAACTCCTTATTTTATCTTTAGGGTATATGTAGGTGTTAATGATAACTAGTATATAATCTCTGGTTATTACAACAAATCAGAGACGGAACAAGAACATGCAGTCTAAAGTAAAATCATGATCTGCTTCATGTAATCTCTTCTATAATTACTTAGTGTTATTTTTCTAATATCGGTAAACCAACAATGTGTACCTTAAGCAATCAAACTATTGTTTTGGGTTGTTGATGATAAAAAAAGATTTGACACCAAATATTGAATTTAAATTACAACGGAGCGTCATAAATTACAATGGAGCGAGCTGTTGAGTTAAATGGCCTAACACGTAGAAAAGAATGAGAGGTTTTTTCAGAATTTTTTTTGTTCTTTCTTTTTATTCTTGTACACCTTTTCCGTTAAAGTCAGATGAACCTTTTCCGTTAAAGTTAGATGAATCCTGTAACGCTTCTTTTATTTAATTTATAAACAAAAATTATTATTTTTATTGAAGAAAACTGTTAATTTTAACTTTAGAAAGCAAATTTAAAAAAGAATATGAAAGAGAATCCTTCTTCCGTATTCCATTACTGAAAACGCCTTATGATCATTAGCTCCCGGAATTATCAAACACTACCATCCACCACTGTCACTATCCACCACACAAACATATCCACCACCCAAACACTTCATTTATGTGTTTATTATCGTTGCTTTCCCCATCACCAACTATCATCGCCTTCGTAACCACTGTCACAATCCTATTGATTGTTCCTTACTACTCTAAAACGAATTCATCCAAGTACAAGTTCATCTTTTCTTTTTTCTTTAAGAAAATTAATCTTTTCAACTTTTAAATATATTATCGCACTCCAACAAGTTTCGTATCTTTTCCTATTTCAATATTTAAATAAATCCCCTATTTAATTTAGTATATCTGCAAGGAAAGGAGAAAAGCTGCAGATTCCTGTTGGACATGGTGCAAGAAAAGCAGTTCCCAGGCATCATGTCAGGATTTTGAATTGAAATGTTATGGTGGCACGACCATGTCAACTCTCTCTCTCTCACACACACATACGCAAACGCAAAGCTTCTCTTTTTATATATTTTATTTACTCATGATAAATATCGACGGAGAATAGAAGGACACAACAATAGCGGAAGGCAACAGCACCAAAGATGCAGTAGGCTACCTAGTTCTTCATTAATTCCAAACTACGCAGAGACTAACACAAAGAAAGGAGGGTGCGGCAGCATTAGTAGTAGATCTTTCTTCATTCATCCACTCATCATTATCGTCATAGCAGCAAGGGAGAGAGGGAAGTTAAGGGCACTTGGGCTTCCCGCCGTGGGTGGTCATGTCGGTATAGCGTTTGCCACACATCTCCTTGTTGCCGGATGTGCCCGGAGGAACGCATCTGCACCTGTAGCAGCATGTGTTGCACACCCTATTGCAATGGTTCGGCCTCGAGTGCATCTTGCACCGAATCATGCACAGCCCCGGGCACACTGCATCAATCCATCCACCACAACTTATATACTTCAGTTGCACTAGTTAATCTCTCCCTCTCTCTCTCACACACACACACACAAAAACACATGCGCACAATGACACGAAGTAGAATACCGTTGACATCAACTGGAGGCAAGATATGGGGTTGGGGTGGAGAAGATAAATTCACTGCTGGAACAGTGCCCACTGCCTCAGCCTGCAGCAGACCAACATCAACACCTAACATATTTTACAATCTAAAGAAACTCATGGAGCTTTACTGTGTATATGAAACAGTCACTAGCTTGAATATTTCGTTATGTATATAGTCATTCCAATGGCATGCTTGACATGAACCATGGCCATACTAACCATGTCGCACAAAACAGTAGCATATAAACAATACACCAGAGAGAGAGAGAGAGAGAGAGAGAGTAATACCGTGGAGATCAAGAAGAGTATACCAACGAAAGTCAAAAAACGAGAAGTCATCAAAGATAGCTACTGATGGAAGGCTGCAAAGAACAAGAGACTCTGAGATGTGAACTTAGAGACTACTCTATGTATGTCTATAAAAACCTTACGTAGCTTACATATATATAGTATAGACGAAAACCGTCTGCGAGAGAGATGAGAGAAACACCGGTACTGATGGCCCAGGAAGGAAGGAAGAAAGGTGAAGTTTTGTCTTCATGTAGCTCGACAGATGGTCCGCTCATGAAAAACGACAGATGTTAGAATAGGACGTCTCTTCTTACACTATGCTGCTAGGCACGTGTTTGCTCACAGAAATGCATTGCTGAAACAATACATAATCCCATTTACGATGGAGCAAGCTATTCGCTGGCATTGCTGCCTTCGTGCAAGAAGCTGCCCTGTGCATAAACATACGTTCACTGTGGATCCAACTTGCTCTGACTGTGGGGAAGTTCTAAGGCATGATTTTGTGTATCATTAACATCTTTGTCCCTTTAAGAAAGAAAAATAAAAGTGACAGTATTGACATTACAAGTTCTAAGAACACACTAAAAAAAGAAGTTCCAATGAACTGTACATAGATTCAGCTTGGCGAGTCTGTGTACTTACAGATGCAGGGAGAGTCTCATTCCCCATACGGAATCCATGCAGAGGACTGTAGTTAGTGTGAGATAACGCTTTGTTTGGCATCAACGTTGTGATAATATCCCGGTATCAATATGTCTAGATCAGCTTATTTACAAGGAATTGTAACGCATTCTATATAATTTTCTCAATAAATGTACGTAGTATCCTAATGGGTAGTTCTTGTTGGTAAGTTTTGTTGCTGTCTATCGAAAAAGTGACCGGAAACTACAGGGTTGTTGCTTCTTTTGACTTGCACACACACACACACATTTGCTTCTGTTGGAAAGCTGAAGAGATAGCTTACACTTGGTTATCAGAGCCATCATTGGTGGTTTTAAGCAATGTCGGCAGTATCGGTTTGAAATGACTTGCAGAATGAGAAGAACTGGATCTGATTGGTCTGATGAACAAAGATATAACATAATTCATCACAATAACAACAATCAAATTTCAATTTATTGATATATGGGGAAAAACTCAGGTCAATTCACTACAAGAAAGTTCCAAATCTGTGGCAGTCACCTGCTACAAACGTTTCCAGGTTCAATGCCACCATAGAGCCTGTAAGAAAAGAAGGCATCAACTGTTCGCAAAAGAAAAGCTTATCAATGATACCATGATCGCCAGTGTAAGCATATCATATACATTTTCACCATCGAGTCTGTTTTCGATTCATGGCCACCACGATTGCTCCATTTTGCTTTAGTGATCGGGAATGGATTTCTTATATATTCAATTCTGACAAGTCTTAAATGAGAGAGGTTCTACTTGACCTTCATTGGTTCGTTTTCAGTCATCGACCTATCAACCCATTTCTCAACCCTTGAGGGAGGTTCCACTTGACTCAATGACATGTGAACCAGTTTCTCCACCCAGACAGTGTTAAGATTAGAAACCGCATTTGTGTTGCATGCAAATGTTCTCTGCGTTTGTAATTAATTTATTGATACTTGAATCAACGCTTCAATTACACGTGAGTGGACCAACAAGAAGAGAACAGTACTATGATCACATGTGAAGAACCATGCGCAATGCACTAACAGATCTCTTCATTTGTTTGTAGGAACAGAGATGACTCTGGGTTCAATTCCATGACATCTCTCTCTCTCTAAAATATGTGTGTCTGTGTGCATGCACGTACATGTGTTAGAAAACCAACTAACTACAGTGGGGTGTCTGTCCATTATTTAAATGGTCAAAAGTATTTCAATCTTACAACAAATTTTGCTTGAACTAAGAGGAATTAATTTTGTTTTCTTAGTGAATAATTTTATCTTTAACAAGCAACATGTGCTCATCTGACTAGATTCAATTGCCTCAGTTCAAATGAACTAAAAAAGCTGTACGCGAACAGCATACTATGCTGCTAAACAATTTAATTAACGTAGATAGCTAAGAACGGATGTAAGGGACACCCATCCGTGCACGCAGGTGCAACCAAGAGCGGACCAACACAAGTTGAGGCCCGAACTGAAAATTGGATATTATCTGTGACTCAAAAATTTCAGGGCCTACCACTAAAAGTTTTGGGTCCTTCTTGGGTCTACGAAATTGATACTCTAACGAGTTTAACTTTCAAGGGCCTAAGGGGGTTGCCCTAGTGGCTCTAACCACAGGGCCTCCCTCGAGTGCATGCATGCACACACACACAATAAGAGCATGCACATACGCACATATACAAGGGTGACGAAGAATCTTCTGTAAACCACTTTGGATCCGAAGAGTTAAAGGAAGACCAACAAAAGGGACATAAATAAAGGAAATATTAAAATGTTCCTAAAGAAACTTGTTGCAGCAAGCGTCTGGAAAGTTGATTCATGAATTCCTATAGAAATGTAGAAGAGGCAGAAAAGAGAAAACTTTAAGAACTTTGAGAAATCATATTAAGTTCGTAACTTCAAAAGACAATGGAAAACATAATTTATATGCTCTATTTTCGGAATTCATGCTCGCCTCCATGTTACTTTCTTTTCTGTTGTTGCAAGAAGAGGCTGAAGCCTAACACACACATACACCCTCTGGGAGTCGAACTCCCAATCAGCAGCAATGGCCCTAGAACACCCTGCCGCACGGAGTGCATAGCATGGTGACCATGATCTACAATAAAATTCAGCATCGTATCATCAAGTCGTAATACTATATGACCATCGAGCAAGAACTCACCTGGCTAGGGGGTCGGTCGACTCACAAGTCGAAGGTCATGAATTCGGTACCCAATAGCGTGCATCTAGCGTTGGCCACCACATTGCATGAAAAATAATTACCGTAATGACCATATCACATCGGTATTGTAGTCGTATGATACATACATTCATTGTTTAAACCCATTTTTGTGGATTCGATATGGATAACGATACAATCGATACATCATATAATATTTAACATAATCATCCTTCTTCCTAGAAAAGCTCAGTACTACATCTATCTAGGCTTGCGGTTTTAATTTTTAAGCTGTGCTGAAGGAGCCCACTGCAGCCAACTTGTTTTTTTGCAGATATCAGCAGGTGTAGCTTGTATGCCCAGTCTTAAATTGTCATATAATATTCAACGAGTTTTGCTCATTCAAGTAAAAGGGAGGACGAGACGTTCAATGCATTCATTTTTCTCTTCCTAAAATTAATTTTTTTTGCCTTCTCGACCATGTATGCCCAGTCTAAAGTGATTGGGCTAGCATGCCATTGAAACATATAGACAAGTAATATGATATATAACTCTTTAAATGGGCACATAAGAGTCGAGCCGAGACGAGTCAGACATGTACACAACTCCTCTTGCAGCTGAAGTATACGAGACAAGTTGTAGCTTCTCTCAAGGCTCACAAGACTAGTCGAGGGATGCCTTTCAGCTTGCCATGGGCTGCGAACAGCCAAACAACAAATAACTCACTCATTTTGTGGCTGTAGATGCAGCATGGCTGCCGTAGCTCCTCCCTTTTGCCTTAAATAGACACACATATCTATCTATTTCTCTCTCTCTCTCTCTCTCTCTCTCTCTCTCTCTTTATATATATATATACTCATATATTCTAATGCACTTATGTCCTAGTAAATTTAAACAAATCTCAATTGTTTACCTTTGACGATAGATAGTTGAAATTTGAATTTATAAAGTACAGAGTATACTTATGTTTTTTTTTTACAATCATACTTCATTCATGTGAGGACTTTTTAGTGATCTTGAGATTTGTTTAGATTTGGAGGAACTTACGTATGCCAGTATATACGAGTTTCTCTCTCTGTGTGTGTTTGTATATATATTTGAAGCAGAATAACGTCATAGCAACTCGGAGTACCTATTCCTAAATCTAGATTTTTTAGATGATATCTTATCCAAATATTAAGAAACAATCAGATATTTTTGTTAAAACAGTTTAACAGTGCATTTAAGAAAAGAATCTTACACTCAAAAGGTTTCTCTTTTCTCGCTTCCGATCCATTTGGTTAGAAGAACAAATCAGATTTGCTTCATCTGGCATTAGATTCATGAACTTTATCGAATGGTTTAGATATGAGAGTAGGTTTCTCAGAGTCCCCATTACTAATTTGTCTATATCAATTCTTGGAGATAGGTTCAACGCTCTCAATTTGTTCATACTGCAAATTCTCTTATTTGTTCTGGTACGATTTACGAAGCTTCCAGGAAGCATCATTCTCCTTTATCTTCACCTTTTTTTTTTGGGTTTCTTAAAGGATTATGCTTACAATTTATAAGTTGATGGCGGCAGCCTGTCACTTTCTTTCCCATTTTTTCCAAGATCCAGATACTGAGATCGTCGTCTTTGAAATGATAGAGTTTGTAACTACTGAATGCTCATGCCAATTATTTCCCTGAGAATATTGTGGATTACGTGGTTCGCTCCACAAACCTTCATGTAGTTGGATAATCATTTCAGATAATTATTGCAACACTTGAATCTCGACAACTCCCAACGCTCTATGTTCTCGTATTTACAGTAACAGAGAAGGAAAGGGAAAGAAGCAAAGTACTGTTCTGCTCTAATCTCACGTTTCATTTCCTTCTAATACTTTCTCGACTCCTTTCTTTAATGGGAACCATCTAATTTCTTACATCCGTTTAGCTGTTAACTTCCTTTATAAATACCCAAACAAGCTTGAACACGGTAAGCTGGTTCTACAGCAATTCCAGGCCAGCTTCAGAACTTCGTTCGATGAATTATGTTTCTTATTTAATCTTTTATTGTCTTTTATTGGTGTTGCATAAATTTTTTGTCGAATAACTTTGTTAAAGATTGAATTAATATAAGAATATATGAAAAAGTAGGTTCTCTTTGGTTTTGCGCATTAAAGAGCAAGACTAACACCACCCATTTCTTAGCTTTGATATGTAAAGTCGCTCCACTTATTCAGATACTTGGATCTGAATCCTCATCACAAGACTTAAATTGAGAAAGAGTATGGGGAGTTGGTTCCTCTTTTTATACCTACATGTGGAAAATCAATTAAGCTCCCCAGTGAGATAGTATACGAGGACCGAGGATAACAGATGGCCATTTTTTATTTTGTGACGTGCACTCGTGAAATAAGGAAAGAAGGACCCCTTTCCTAATTTTGAGAGATGACATTTTCATTAACTAAGACCATTTACAAAAAGAAAATGTTTGTCTCAAGCCTTCTCGTTGGAAACCGTGCCTCCATATCAAAAGTCTTGCAACGTTTGCTTTGAGATCTTCTCTCTGCTTCCGCATCTCACAGCTTCTTGATCCTTCACTTCATCTTCTTTTTGTACTGTTCCATGGAAAATTCAAGATGGTTAAGGAAATGCCGTGAGTCAGAAGAAAGCAGCTCCCGGAGTTTGGCACCTCCGTATAATCGTACCTCCGTGAACTACAAGGAAGTTTACCAATAGTAATATCACGTTGTTGAATATAATCTGCTTCCGAATCTGGATCTTCAGACTCAGCCATTTCCATTAATAAAAGTATTAGAGTTCTGGTTTTCATTTTCAGATTGTCTCTAACACACCGATTCACATGTTTGAATCTCTAAAAAGAGAAAGAAACTAGACAGCAGCACTTTAAAAGAGAAAAAGAGGAAGACCCCAAAAAATATGTTGGAAAATTTTATTTAATATGATTTAATTTTTTTTAGTTAATTGCTAATATGATACAAAGGCTTGATCTTCGTTTTGATCTTTCATACCCTTGTCTGCGTTTGATCAAAATCTCATTCATTTCCATCTGCTAAGACAAGATAAGAATGGATATGAGGTGAACGATGGCTTGAGAGCCACCAGTTCAGGTAGTGACCAACTGAACTTGTTCAATCAGTGGCGGATCTACATTGAGTCAAGATAGGGTGTTCACCATAATCAACTTAAGGTCTATAGCCTATGGTGGAATCCATTAGTTCCCTCTACCCCAAACAATTGAAGGGGCTATTTGCCCCACTCCAAAAGAGTTAGATGCCAAGAGTATTATTCGAGGCAGTCTCCACTAAAAGGAGCCATCTTTTTCTTGTTCCACGAATCCAATCTCTCACAATCAATAATGAAAGTTGAGCAAAAAGATACCCAGAGTATTCTTCAAGGCAGTCTCCTCAAAAGGGCGCCCAACCTCCAATCTCTCGCAATCTAGAGAAAAAAATATACCAAGGGCATCATGGGAGACGCATATTAATTGTCTAAAGAGGGGTTAACACATCGTTTGGAGCTCTAGTCTGCTGGGAGGCAGTTGGGTCTCGATTGCCTTTGGCTATAAATGTTTTAAAAGTGCTAGAGAAGATTCCATACTTAATTGTATTGATTCATACACCGATATTATATGATATGACATTAACATCAACCAATTCTATGGTATAAGGTAAAAGCACTTAGGCTATGGCGGAATGAGTCTTAGCCTTCAAATCTAACACCGGATTGCTCTAACCCACCAATGGGAACTGTTCCTTCGAGTCATAAGCATAAAAGAAAGGGACTTTACCAATTATAGAAGTCAATAGATAGAGTTTGGCCACATAAATCCTTAGTCACAATCGTATCTATCTTGTAAAATAAAAGTATTTAAATCCGAAAGTATTTTAGAATTCCACGCTTTGTTGCACTAGGAGTAAACTCGAGAACCATTCGAGTGGAGGGTCAAAAGTTCGATACCAGGGGGATGCGCTTCCAATAAGGATCTACGCGCGATACAGCAACTTGCCCTCCCAAAAAAAAATCAAGTCAATGAAAACCAAAGATATGCTAAAATCCGGTCAGTTCTCTATTAATATTCTACATACCGGTGGACTATGATCAAGATAGAAACAAGTTCCTCACTTTTCGATTCTCCAGTTTTGGTTCTATATGCAAGGAAGCTTCTAGAAACATCAAACCTTGAAGGTTCCAATGGCATTTATGTGGAGTTTTGGTGCATGTGTATTGATTTCTTAAAAGTTTTAATGCTTATAAAATTCAATCTAATGGCTACAAATTTAGTATAAAAAATTGTCCATATATTCCTATGGTTAGTGCATGATGATATCCCTACATACAGTTGGTATAAAGTAAAAGCTTGATCAATTTAACATAAAGCTCAATAGCTCACTTGGCTAGGGAGTCCACTCACAAGTAGAAGGACATGACTTTGATATCTGGGGCTAGACATGTTTGGTTTTGGGTCACGAAACCCTTTTGTTTCAGGTTGCCTGGGACTTAGAACTGGAACCGCGCCTCCCCAGGTTCAGTGTAGGTTCCGGTTTCGAAACCGCCTCCAGGATCAATTCATATTTTTTATAAAACAATTTGAAAGTTGAACTTCCCACCAACCACAACAGTAAGGAATGTCTTAGCATTGAGCTACCAATGAACGGGTGATAATGGGCGTTGAAAAAATATATAAAGCTTAGTTAGCAGCGGTTGGAAACAATTGGTTCTGTGTCTGTCGCTGGATACCATGTAACTAAACCGAAGGGTCCACGGTTCTGGGACTGGCTCGACAGGTTCCAGTTACCGCTGGTTCCGAACCAGCAATGTCTACCGGGGGCATCCATCTCGTTTTTTTTTGCCTCGTTATACCAAACAGAAAAGAAAACTTGGGTAAAATTATCTGCCATTAATATGAAAAATTATAAGTTGGAAAGATAAAGTTCCCAACTGGTTCATGTATCAATCTTTTTGACGTTTTACCTTTTCTTTTTGCATTATTTGGTTGTTAAAATTTTGCCTATGGGCGTTGGAAACTAGCCTACGGTTGTACCGTGGCCTTTATATTATAGCATGGATCTACACCAAGCGAGCTTGTGATAAGAAAAGTATTCCTATATAACTAGCAATAGCTTACATGGCTCGAGGGTTGTGAATTTGAAACCCAGGGTGTGCATCTGGCTTCAGCCTCTTCATTGTGAGAGAAAAGAGGGAAGGGGGTTATAGCCAACGGTTAGAGGGCTAGCCTTTGAGTCTTCACCTAAACAAAAAGGGCCGCAGTCTTATTTGCACCATCCTGTAAAATTCTATGTCTGCCACCGGATGACATTTCGAAATATTCACATTTAGAATGGTCCATTTGACCATGACTACACATAATATTAATCAAATAAACATTTTAACATGAAATTTGGGTTGTTGGGCAAATTGTATTGTTTCTTGAACGTTGGTTTATCTGCTCACTGTTAATTATGTGAATAAATTCATTATTTTACTCATATTTTTTTTTTAGAAAGGGGGGGCACACCCTGGTATCGTACCCATGGCCTGCAACTTGTGAGTCGAGTCCCCTAGCTAGGTGAGCTATCACTTTGAGTGCCATTTTTATTATACTTTGTTCATAAGAAAGTTGAGCCATTTTTACAATGTAAGACTGATTGTGTTTTGTTAACATCTAGAGAAGATGTTTGTGGTAGAAGTAAGCATATGAGAATGTGTGAAACAAGTTATAAATTCATTTTTGTAAAGTCGTGTTCACCTTTACTTTGAGGGACATGAGTATCGTTTATAAAGTTATAAAAGTGTTTGCATGGGACCCTGATCCACATGGAGGATCTGGATATGATTTGAATGGGACCCTGACCTTTCCATTTCCTTGAATGTGAATGTCCTGGCTCAGCCCATGCGAGTTGGGTATCGGTCTCTTTGTCAATTCGGTTTGGATCAAGTTGTGGGATCAGGCCCGTTTGGCCAAAATTCAAATCCCTTTTATGGAGCAGGTGAATCACAGTCCATGAGAATGGCCCGAAAATCAGAACCCATGAGAATTCCATCGCGGTAGTTTCGGTATCATTATCCAAAATAATGGAAAGAAAACTCTCTGCTTTCCTCCACATCTCCTGTTTCCCTCATCAGAATCCCCATACATCAAGAAAGGTCCAACTGCATGGATTTGATTTACAAAAGGATCCAATTTACCAATGTTCGGATCTACAGTACGTTTAGTCGTGCAAGGATATAAAATTGAGTGAACATGTCAGATTGGATTTCCATCAATCTAGATCCATTTGCAGGCCCAATGTCACAAACTTCATGCACACATGAATAGGATATTCTCGAATGTTGGGTTACCAGCATAATGACCGATAGGAATAAAAATGTTGAGATGGATGTATGGCTGCACGAGCTAAGTTTAGTTGTCTAATCAGACTATTATAATATTTTTGCTGCCAAGAGCACGATAATTAAACTAGATCTTCCGTATATATATATATATATGTACTTGCATCCACTCATACACTATTATATATATATATATATATATATATATATATATATATATATATATATATATATATGTACTTGCATCCACTCATACACTAATATATATGTATGTACATGCATACATACACATATATATGTGTATATATGTCGACAATTTTTTTGAAATATCATGATAGTAACAGTTTCTACAGAGTAGCTCTTAATCGTGAATGATGGAAATCTTATTTGTGAAATATTAATCACGACTATTATATTGCAACATTGCCATCTTAGTTTGATGACTTTAGAAAGTTGACTTTAAATGCTTTTTTTAAAAGAATAAGTCTGAAACTGGGGAAGTTCTAATGATAATATTGGTGTGTCCATAGATGTGTGTGTGTGCGTGCACGTGTGCATGTGAGTGGGTCTACTTACCTGACTGCACTCAATCTGTTTCAATTAAGCTTGTAAAGGTTATCAAATTTAACCTTCTGCTTATGCATTCTTTGTCGTCTGAAGGAATTGAAATTTCTTAAACCCAGCCCTTGATTCTTTTTGAGCTATCCACCTTGGCAGCAAAATTCACTTCTACACTAAGTCCTCCATCCTATGATTATCTTGATATTACACATATCCTTCTGTATTTTGTTGCAAAAATGGTAGATGGTTTCTGAACGGTGTCTTTTTTTTCCGAAATATGTAAGGCTAACAAGAATGTTTTTCTAATTTCTTCTTTCAGGTTCATGAAGAAATAGAAACTAAATTAAGAAATCACTCAATCAATAAACCTCGGTGAATATGTATGCTTTTGGGAGTACCATATTCTTCTCATCGTGACACCCAAGTTAAGATTTTGATGACTATTCGTTCTTTCCTTTTTGTGACTCTTGTTGACTTGCTTTTGCAGATCTTGTATCAAGCAAATTTCGTCCGGCTTCTTCAAGAAGTTTGCAACTGCAGTTCACCAATAAACTTTCTCTTCCAATTTTACGGTTAGCAGAATTGAACAGGAGGATTGTTCTGCATTGAGTGTCTCTCTAATTGATGCCTTCAGTGGGCAAACAATAACTTCAGCTCCTGAGTCGTCAGCTGAGGTGGAGAATGTGGTTCTTGAGGGAGATTTTGAAGGTGATAAACTGAATTGAACATATGAACAATTTAAAAATAATATAGTGCGGAAAGAGATGGAAGGGGGCAACTTCTTGGGGGGGACGTACTTTTGATTCTCAATCGTGGCAACGGGTTGACAGTTGACCTGGTTTTCACTGACAACTCAAGTTGGACAAGGAGCCACAAATTCAGGCTTGGTGCAAGAGTGGACACAGACCATATCAATGGGGTTAGAATCAGAGAGAAGTTGTCAGAACCTTTTTTGGTTAAGGATCACCGTGGAGAATGTGAGTACTCATGAATTGTGCAGCTGATATGTTTAAAACACATTTAAATTAACATTATTATGGCCATACCATATTACGTGGTATGGTACACCAATGTCACATATTGGTACCAGGATTAATATAATTCAGGTATCTTTATCTTTTCATCCATTTATCAGTGTGTATTACATCGTATCATGTAATATGGATGTATCTTATGATATGGTGTGTATAGATGACATTATCATGCCATATGGTATCATATCTTACTTTTCTTGTTTTTACAAGTTTGGGTTTTCCAAATCTTTAATAAAAGTTTTCTTCATGAAATCAAAGAAAAATAGAGTATCATACCATGTCTTATGATATATTTCAATATGTGCATTGTTAACTGGTACCAAGCATTATATGGGTCCCAATACGGTATTCACAGCATGGTTCAGTAATTCGTTCTTCATGAACTGCTTTAACTTGTTTTACAAGTTGTAGTGCTACTGCAATTCCTGCATTTGGAGTCACCTTTGATTTAAGGAAACCGCCTTAGCTTACATGGGACTATGCTTTCCTGGTTCAGCACCTCATGACACCAATACCATCACTGCCACAAATTTTGTCTCTGTCTAAGGAACTTCGTGCCAGTTAAACTTTTGAACCTGGCTGTTGCATCTTAAGCATGCCCATTTTCCGTTTTTGATACTTGATCTCAAAGAGGAAAAAAAATCTTATTTTTCTGGTAATCATCATGGCATCTTCTATATCCCAGTGTATGTTGTTCTAGGGTTACCTCTTCACTTCATCTTTAATTGCGACCTTTTGATGTATGTATGTGTGTATCTATGTGCTAGAAGATCTCAATTTTCTTCTCAAATAGGAAGGCTATGTATGTATATATATGTATACACACACACACACACACACACACACACATATATATATATATATACATATATATTATATGTGTGTATATGTATAATGTGTATGTGTACACTTTCTTCTCATGGTTTCCGTTTCATATTTCTTTCTATATAAATAAATATGTATTTTAGGTATTCCAGCTACTGCTTTGTAACCGCATCAAGTGTGAGATGCATGAGAAGCTGTAACTTATTATAGTTTCCATGTTGGAAACAGAAATTGTTAAGCAAGTCCTCTGAAGCTGGAAATGAAAGAACTACACAGATGTTTTAACTTTTTGTTTGACAGCCATATGCTTGGCCTAGTAAAACATGCTTGTTTGACGTTCTAACATTTCATGTTGGTTTTCTGTATTTTGGCGTTTTGTTACGGTTGTAGTAGGTCCCTGACTTTCTCTTATGAAGTAAAGGGACCACACTCTTTAGTAGCAACTCAAAATAATGATATATAGAATGAAACCCAATTACCTTTCACTAAACTCAAGTGGAATATATAATATACTACATTAGCCATATAGAAGAAAGTAAATGTTTTAAAAATGCTGAGGCTTTAGCTCTAGATATGAAAGAGAAAATGAAATAGAACTTTATTATGCATATCTTCTGCCATTTATGTTTGATGCATTATGTACTTGTAATTGTGCAGGTTGCAGCTCTATGGTGTATTTATTACCAGCTATTTTCCTCTATAGAGGGCAAAGGAGACTAACTAGGAACCTTTGGAATAGCTTGCATTGTTTGTAGGTTCTTTTCCTATTATGTGGCTTTTCAATTTCAATTGTTGCTTTCTCTTTCAGTGTACAAGAAGCATTATCCTCCATGTCTAGCTGACGAAGTCTGGAGCCTTGAAAAGATTGGGAAAGATGGTGCCTTTCATAAGCGTCTTAACCGTGAGAAAATTCACAGTGAAGAATTTTCTGACACTTGTGTATGGATCCTCAGAGACTACGGAGTGTAATTTTCATTTTCTATTCTCCTTTTCAGATGTAATGAAATTACTGTAAAATGTACCGTGTCTGATTTATATTGTATATGCTTTAAGATGTATATGCATAATGTACTGAAGCACAAATGGTGCTTTACGTTGGTTGTTTCATCGTCTAGTAGAAAGATCTATCTATTTTAATCGAAAATATGTCTTCCCTTTCTTATCCTTTTTGAAACTAAAGGTTGGTTAACTGTTAGACAAGCTCGAACTTGAATAAATAAACATAGCATGTGCTTGACAACAAGCCACTTCGCTTCCCTAGTTTTTGATACCTTTTCGTTTTGGAATTTATGGTTTTAGATAAAGTCATGGTACAATGAACATCCAATTTTTGTAAGTTCTGTTGACCTTTGCCTGAAAAATTATATTCCATTAAGGGCTTTTGATGTGTTTAATTTGGTTGATTTTCTTTTCAGATTTTAGGAAATGGTTCTTGATCATGCCAAGACGTGTCCACTTGATGGACAGACGTATGTTTATTATCCACCTTCTGACAGGAGAATGGGAATTGTTTTCAATGTTGTGGGTGGGCTGCTTGGGGTTCTTCTTGAAGGACAACTGGTTCCAGTAGATGAACTCACGGACGCACATAAGGCACTCTCTCTCTCTCACACACACTCATGCGCCCAAACACACATTTCTTTCGTTTGTTTACAAAAATAAAAAACAAGCTAACTGTTTCCAATACCATATCAGCTAGATGTGCAAAAATTAGTGAAAGTTGCACACCAGAACTGGAGTGAAGTTACCACTTATGATGGAGCAGTTATGCCTGGCACTTCTCTTCAGTTCTCTACTGCGAGCCTTTCTTCTTCTAGATCTCCATCTGAAGCTGCTCCACCCAGTGATTTGTCTGATCATCACAGTTGTTAATATTGATGCTCTTTTCTCAATAGCATCATAGAATCTAAATAGAATATGATTTGCATGTATAGCGTTTAGGGTTGTAGTGCTAGTAATACGATAATCCCATCGCTTTGGTGGCTTGGAAGTGTAAATACATACCATCATTCTCTCCGAGTCAGCTCTAGTGATGTTTATATCTTAAAATACAGTCTGCTGTTTCTAACTTGGGTGGTTTTTTTGGAAGCCGAAGGATCTGCACGCGCTGAAATGTTGCAATTGTGCGCAATAAAACAGAGGTTTTAGAAACCACTTCCTTGATATTGATATTATCCGCTATCGCCTGCCTTTTCCTAATTCCCTCTGCCAGGAGAGTGAACAATGAAAAGATCAAACTTTCATCCTTATGGTCTGCAACTGGAATAGCATCTTTTATGGGCATGTTGGTGATTGGGCATTCAGAGGTGAGTATCGTAGAATAATGTTTTCTTGGTGAAAAGTTACGCCTTCTCGTTTGAGGATTGATGAAAGTGCAACTAGTTCCCATTTCCAGCTTAACCTGAGCAATGATGGGCTTGGTTTGAATCGAATCATGCTAAATCTGTCAACCCAGGTACTGTGGGACTTGCAAGATTAAGAAATGTAGCTACTTGCATCAGTGACTATATGAAAAATAAGCTGTACCGGAGTCGCGGTTCATCTTCATCATGAGTGGTAACATCCAAAGAGAAAATAGTAGCATACAACATTGCCCAGAAAGGAAAAGAAATTATTAAAGAAAAAGATAAAGGAAAAAAATTTGTGGGTTCATTCTGAGATCAGTGACAACGTATTCTAGTACTTGGTGTGCTTGAGACCCAAGCTTTTGAGAGTCCGAGACCATCACACTTCACACCCATGTCTACTGGGCCTATTTGGTTGGGTTCACTGTTGTAGTTTAACAAGAGAATAGTAAGCCCCACCTTTATCTAAAAGGGTACTGTGGGTTCCCTTCTCAACGATGGACCCGTTTTCCAACACGACAATGGAATCACAGTTTCGGATCGCACTTAACCGGTGAGCTACGACAACGCTAGTCCTGTTGACCATGACTCTGTCGAGGGCTTCTTGTACAGCCTTCTCAGACTGGCTATCTAGTGCACTAGTTGCTTCATCTAACAAAAGTATGGAAGGGTTCTTCAGTATGGCTCTAGCAATGGCTATCCTTTGCTTTTGACCCCCTGACAATTGCATGCCCTTGTCTCCACACCATGTTTGGTAGCCATCCTTTAGCGCCTCTATAAACTCATGTGCATTAGCTGTCTTGGCTGCATCCAATACCTCAGACTCATTTGCGTTCTCCTTTCCATAAACAATGTTCTCTCTTATGGTCCCTGCCAACAAGATAGGCTCTTGGCACACCAGAGCTATTTCCTTCCTTAGTGACCTTAGATGGTATGACCTTATGTCCCTACCATCGATCATGAGCGTTCCCTTGGTTGGATCGTAGAATCTCTCAATTAGACTGATTATAGTCGACTTCCCGGATCCGCTTTTTCCGACCAGTGCATTCGATTTACCACATTCTATTGCCAATGAGAAAGATTTAAGGATTATGATGTTTGATCTAGATGGGTATGCAAAGTCCACATCCTGCAGCTCAATATGGCCTTGAATTTTACTGGGCTTGTACCCTTGAGGGTCATCAGGCTCGATTTCGGTCCGCCGATCAAGAATTGCGAAGACGGTGCCTATTGCGGCTGAACCCTGGGCTAGGTCCGAGGTTATGGCACCGGCGTCCGCTATGAGTCGGCCTGTTCTGACTAATATCATGAATGTTTCAAAAAGTTGCTTGGCACTTATATGACCATGAGAAATGAGCCTACCTCCATACCAAAAGTCCAGAGCCCAGGTGCAGGACATCAAGCTCTGGGACATACCGAGTCCAATTCCGGCATACCAAGACTGCCTTGCATTTTCTCTTTTGGCTCCGCCCTGTGCTAACTCAAACATGCGAAGGATTCGATCTTGTGAGGAGAATGTTGTCACTGTCCGAAGATTCGACACTGCTTCTGCAGCGATCTTGCTACTCAAATCCTGTGACCTGATCGCCTTCTCGGACATGTTCTTGAGGAGAACACGCCTAGCATAGAAGCACATTATCACTATAGGTTGAACTGCAATCATAACTGAAGCGAGGCGCCAAGATATGACCAAGCCCATGGTGCATGCTATGGCCACAGCAGAGAAGGTTTGAACAAGGAGAGCGATTCTGTCACCAACAAGAGATCTTACCTGCAAATTAATTACAGAACCAATACATTTAATTAGATTTTCTAGTCTTTTGAATGAGAACTTTGACTCCTTAGCTAAACATACTGATCTAAGCATGTTCTGGCATGATATATATACTCAGTCATCTCTTTGTTGATCTAGTTATCATTATTGGAGAGCCATCCAACGAGTGTGCAGCAGATTATACCAAATACATGGTACACTGGACATCTGTCAGCCCATCGTGAAGTTCGATTGGGCAGTATAGCAGTAGCTATTCTGAGGCTTACTTTCCCATTGACTTCAGTAGAGAGCTAGAAATCCCAGAAAGGTTAAAGTGCATACCACTTTGGCGTCTTTAGCAAGCCTGGCACATATGGTTCCACTGTTATTCTCTTCCTTGTCGAACCAACCAACTTCGAAGGTGAGGATCTTAGAGAGCATGTACTTGCGGATCCTCTTTGTCAGATATTCTCCCATGACTGCAAAGTTGTAGTGCTGAATTATGTTGGCAAGAAAGCACAAGACAGAAAGCCCAATGAAGATAACCGCGTACATCTTGACTTTGGACTTGATCTCTTCGTGGTCATGGAGAAAGTAGATGGAGATCATGGTGCCCTTTGTAAAGGAGTACAATGGTTGTATAGCTCCAATAGCAATAGCACAGATGCAGCCCAAGGTAGCCTCTTTCCACTCAGGCTTATTCAGAGTTAGCAACTTTCCAAATGAAGGCACTGGTATAGGCTCACAAGAAGCTTTGGTCATGACTTGACTTGGCTGGTTAGATGTGTTTGAAGTCATTGTGCTACATTCACTTGATTCCTGCATTTTATTGTTTATGGTGCCAGTTGATACACTTAACAAGCTTTCTTGGGGAGAAATGTGGTGAACTTCCTCTTGATTCTTCATATGTTGGAGTCTCACTAACGAAGAGTACAACCCTTTCTCAATCTGCATCAGTGAGTCATGGGAAGCAATTTCCATAACTTGGCCTCCTTGAACCACTGCTATGAGATCTGCGTTGCGAATTGTTGAAAGGCGGTGCGCGATCACTATAGTGGTTCGACCTACTCTTGCTTGGTCGAGGGCAGACTGAACCACTCTCTCAGACTCCGAGTCCAGTGCGCTCGTTGCCTCATCTAAGAGAAGGATCGAAGGTGACTTGATTATGGCTCTAGCAATGGCTATCTTTTGCTTCTGACCTCCAGACAATTGCATACCTCTCTCCCCAACCTATGCACCAATAAAAAATTTCAGGTATTAATCAAGTTTCAACACCAAATCATGCTTCCTAGAGATAACCAAATAGCCATGTAGCCATGCCTCTATACTATCTACAAGAACTAAAGAGCACTATAAAATGAGGCACCAAATGTGTGCATATGATTGCTTCATTTCTTAGATTCAAAGTGGCATGAGACCGTAGGAGATTCACAAAATCCACTGATATGACCATCACACACAGAGAAAGAGATGCTGCTATTACCTGTGTGTCATATCCTTGTGGCAACTGTGAGATGAATGTATGTGCATTTGAAGTTCTTGCTGCTGCTTCAATCTCTTCCATGGTAGCATCTTCCTTACCAAAAAGTATGTTCTCTTTGATGGAGGTTGCAAATAGTGCAGGCTCCTGGCTTACCAATCCCATCTGTGACCTTAGCCACTTGAGCTGAAGTCTCTTGATGCTCACCCCATCAAGGAAGATATCCCCACCAAGTGGATCATAGAACCTCTCTAGCAATGAGATCACGGTGGACTTCCCTGACCCGCTGCTTCCCACCAATGCGACCGTATTGCCGGCGGGAACCTTGAGATTGAAGTCATGGAATATGTGCGTATAAGGCCTTGATGGATAAGAAAACCTGACATTCTTGAATTCAATCTCACCCACTACACCCTTCAAAATCTCTCCTTCCATGTTGTCCGAGTCAATAACAGGAACTCTTTTTATCACCTCCATGATTCTTTCTCCTGCTGCACATGCCTCTGATATGTACTTGAAACTTGAAAGGCCAGACCCAAGTGCACTATCGAAAGAGAGAACATTAACACAAACATTACAAGGGCAAAACAAATGTAATGCATGTGCATGACGATGATCATGCAATTGCATGTATTTTACATGCTGAAACTACAATGGTGTGGGTGTAATGCATTTGAGTGGTTTTAGGCGTTTCTGTGCGGACTTGTATCCATACTTTCCTGTCGAATGAGCATTGTTTTCACTCTTCTTTACATACTTCAGGATGCAGTCGAGGTAAAACTGCTGTTTATGAAATAGTTATTTAGTATTGTAAGCAGTGATGCTTGAATTTGTTGTGTACAGATGCTTGACCTAACCCGATAAGCTCGTGGCGCAACCCGAATTGGACACGAAAGTATTAGAAATTCATGTTCGGTTTCGGGTATAGGCACCTCTTATTATTAACAGACTTTCTCTACACTTCTCTTGCCACCATTTTGGGACAGAGCATATAAAAGGAACAAGTATAGGAGTCAGTTTTATGAGAAAAATGCGATATCTGTGACGTCATGGTGATTGTAAGCCGCTCCTCTTCATCGTAATGGAAATAATATTTCTGGTCTTGTGCAACATCTTTGGAGGAGCCACGTAAGTTATGGGATTTTTTTTTTCTCTGGGCTTTACATTTTTGTTTTGTGAACCATGTGTGATTGTGTGTGCTTGCACATGGGCAACTTGCGCAACAGTAAGATTGTAATATTGTTATATTATCCATATTCACTATGTTACACTATACTAGGAATATTAGATCATATCGCCTTAAATGGTAAACACTGCAACGCATTAATGACAACAATATATATATATATATATAGATAGAGAGAGAGAGAGAGGGAGACCGTTTTGTGCATGGCTATCAATCTCTTTTTTTTGTATAGTTTCACCATTTTAATTATCGGTCGTTCTTCTATCATGTTTCACTTTTCTTCATAAAACCATTCTTTTATCAGTTAAAACTATGATTATCACACCCAACACTACTAACAAAAATGTAAACATTTCTATACAGAATTTTATAGTTAAATGGTTTTTGATAGTGACAATAACAATTTTAATCTTTCAACAGTGAAAAGAGTAATAGAAGACGACGGAGAGCAGCATGCGGTAATGAAATCATGCAAAACCAGGAATGACTAATGAATTGAGAGTGAACTATTAATCATATATAGGATCATGCCTGTTAATACTTTTCGAGATATGAATATAATAACATAACATTGTGTTATCTTTTTCCAAACTTTAATTTTATACGAATAATGAGTGAGCATGGGTGAACAGATCCGGTTTTCTGGTTTTCCTATCTATATGTACACGTACTTTTCTGAAGTTGCCATACCATACCCTTAGCAACCATTATCAAGAACTTTAAGCTTATGAGTAATTAAGTGGTGTGCGTGCGAGCGAGCGAGCGAGCGAGAGAGAGAGAGAGAGAGAGAGTACATTCCCCCAACTGCAATGGAGGCTCCAACAGCAAAGACAGTTCCTCCCTCTGCACCATGATACATGACAAGCCTGCTCCCATACCAAGCAATGAAAGACTCGATCACAAAATTAATGGCATTGCTTCCAGTGGCCAAGCCCTTAGCCAGCCCTTGCTTCAACCCCAGCCTCACTGGTCCATCCAGCGCCTTTGAGTAATCATCCAGTGCCTTCTCTTCTCCCGCGAAAGAGTACACCGTCCTTACTGAAGATATTACTTGCTCTGGTATTATTGCTTCCTTCTTGTATTCCTCTGCCATCTTCCTCGCCAACCCCGTTAATATCCTCCCGTACATGAATCCTGGTATTATTAGCAACACTACGAGAGGAAATGCCACTAAAGCCAACCTCCATAGTAGAACAAACGCCACTATGTAACCCCCAACAAACGTTGACAGCTGCGCTATTAGATTCGGTACCTGTTCATATGAAGGAACATACAAATATGCATGAGCTTTATGAGCATAAAATGGTGATCTAAGATTGTGGCATTTTGGTAGAGAAGGAAATTGAGAGTGGTTCTTTTGCAGGATACAAATTAAACATTATGTTTATCTCTGTTTCTGTTTGTTTCTTTCTCTCATGTGATCTTAATGTTGCATATTTCGTAACCATTAGGTCGTATTTACATAATGTGATTGAGGTTACGTTCGTTCCCCACTCCACATCTTGCTTGAGGACCATGCATCCCACTTAACAACTGCGAAGGTGGCTCTTCATACAGAGGAAAGAGCGGTTATATTTAACATTTTTCTCATTATCTTAACCTGATGTTGAGTAATATTACCGATCTTAAGATCTTTGTGTTTAACTGGGATGCTTTCGGCACCCAAGTAGTGCCATATGTTAATTGATGGAATCCCCATGCACCTGCTCTTATGGTCTCTTTGTCAAAGACGACGTTATTACATATAAAATCAGAGAGAGAGAGAGAGAGAGAGAGAGAGAGAGAGAGAGAGAGAGAGAGAGATTCTTTGAGTTCCATGGTAAAAGGCGCACGCGCACACGCATTTGGAAAGAAACTGCTCCAGTTGACCCGAGTGCTCTTCTCACTTATATGCAGTTGAGCACGAGAGAAACGGCTCATGGACCCTCTTCGTTGCGTGCATGGTTCCTCGAACTGTCACCTCAGCGTCCTTCTCCAACATAAATAAAAATGTATCTTTTCTTTTCTAAGGGCAAGAGATGAAAGGTTGTCTCCCTTTTTCCATGCTAGACTTAGTGGTGGGGCTTCCACTTTTTAACTAAAGATCATCCATCCTGTTGAGAAATATGTTGAATATAGGTATGTACCCCTCTCTCTCTCTCTCAAATCATTAATCCAGGTATAATGTAATTGCAGAGAAAATGAGACCCCCATCTTCTGTTATACCAGTAGTTTGTGTCTTGTGACCCACAAAGCATGCGGAGCATCAGTTAAGCTTTCTGAGGCACATTATTCGTAGGTCAGGAAAGACCTTAGTGCAGTTACAGTGCACCAAATCTAATTTGCTTTAGTTGTGGTGGCATCCACAATGATAGTACTGTGTTTTTAGTACCATCTTCAATGTTCAGCCTGTTGGTGGGACTTGACAAGATTTCCCACTTGATGTTCATGCTTTTGATGAAGCAATATCTGTATATTTAATGGATTGCTCCAGAATGGTGCGTTACTAAAGCTTTTGAATTCTAAGAATACATTCTAGAAGCTGAACGAATGTATAGCAATTTAACACGTGTGATTAAGTTAGCAACTTTGTATTTAGATATAGATGTGATTAAGTTAGCAACTTTGTATTTAGATATAACTTATGTTAAACTCCTTATGTATCAGGTACTCAAGAAACATCTTTTAATGCTTCACTTCCAGATTAAACTGTGGCTGCATGTCAAATGATTGTGACCCACAATCTCAAAAGATCATAGATTACTATGAACGTATGAGTTTTATGTTAACAATTTTGGAAGTATCTTCTGTTTTATGCTTTTGTTAGACACTCATTTGCAATAAGATTAGATATTGACATGATTCTTGATTGCGATTATGGAGGGACAACTCTAAGTTCTGACCCCGCAACAAAGCCATAACATTTTCTGTGGTTGGGCAATACAATCGAAAATCCTAAATAGGTCACTTCATACTTTCAGTTTACATAACTGAATCCAACAATTTACTATAATTTTTATTTTTTAAAATAAACAACGACTTCAAATGACACAGAATGATTTACAAATTATATAAACCATAATAGCAACTTTATAAGGACATCCAATAGGAGTTTGAAAGGTATTCCCTGAAAGGCAACTATTTTAGTAAATTACTATGCCTCAGCAGCAGTCATCGGTTTTATGCTTTTACTGTAATCTTCCTATGTGCAGCATATATGGAGAGTACATTGGAGTATTCTCAATTCAGTGAATATCACTGTTTGCACTTTGAGAAGTGCAAAAGCTGAATAAAAGCGTAGGGTGGCTTATCAAATGTCACACCTCGGACTCGCAAGTCCCATCGAACGCTCAACCGTGCATGCAGTTCGACGTGTAAGCCGGACTCTGAAGCATAAACAGAAAGGTAGGAGCAGGGTTGACTATCCAATGGATCTCTAGATCTACATCAAATCTCCAACACAGGAATGTGCATCACTCACTTTGCACCTTCACTGTGGATACCCAACGAAGCACCCACAAATGCACAGTGGAATACTGGATTCCTAGCCTTTCATCAGAGAGCCGACTCCTCGCCAAAGCACTATGCTCTTTTAGGCATCTTCTTTAATATAGAGCAACTAAACTTATTCTTTTATCCGAATAGAGTAATTTGGAAAATAATAATCATTTTATTCCACTAAACAATAGTCATCCAAGATATCTTAAGACCAAGCATTCCATGCATCCAATATACATATAGAAATAAAACCAATCATTAAATGTAAAAAGTAACTGGGAAAATTCGCATTAATAGGCCATTTTTCTGCAGATTAAACTGTTTGAAGTAAAAACTTAGATAAATCTACCATGTCCTTGGCTGCTTGAGAGAGAGAGAGTACATGACACACCGAGTGAGTGAAAGTTACCTTTTCACTGAGTACATCTTGAATCAGTAGAGTGTCACTTGAAACGTTGGTGATTACATCTGCTGTACTTGACACCTTGAGATCGAAGTAGCCTACGTCTTGCCGTAACACTGCCCTCAAATATTTTGCTCTCATTCTTGAGGCTTGCCTCTCTCCAGCTTTTGTCCAACAATAGCCCTCTTTAATCATCACGAAGTCCATGCAATTACATATATATGATGATCAAGAAATGCCTGCCGTTAGGTGACTAATAAAAATCCACGAATTAATCATGGTGTCATTGATTTGCTTACCTAGAAAAGAAGCCACCCATGTGCCACAAGCCATGTATAAGAGTTCCAAACAACTCTACAGCAGTGCAGAAGTTAGAAACGCAGAAAGCGATCATGATACTGAATATGTCATATTTTGAGAAAGTTCCAATAGATAGAATCATACGCCGCATCCATTGGCTATTATTAAGCATAGAAATGCTTATATCTACATATAATATTGAGCATAATAACGATAAGAATCCGTGTAGCTGACCCTACTGAATGTGTCTGCATGTGTGTGTGGTGAAACTGTGACACATTTCTAATAAGTTTTAATATTATAATTCTAAGTAACTTGGAGAAATAGGTAGCCTATTTCAAGGTCTTTCTTGATATTCCAAGCTTACTGTATTTCTAGTTTTTTCATAAAAAAGAAAATCCTCTTTGTATTGCAATTGAGTGATTGACACCCAAGTTTACAGGAATTTCTCCCATGTGTTTGTGTGTGTAGGGAGGTGTACCTTTGATATTTGGCTGGTGAACAACAAGGGATCAGTGGAAGGACCAGTGCCCAGCTTGTTCATGATGTTGCTGGTTAATGCGAGCATTATAGGCAAGGATAACCCATCACCAATAGCTCCGAGTAAGCCTGAGACCATAACACACATATCAATCATGTCTGCATGAGCGAAGATGGTGCATATGGAGCCCAATTTCTTGGACTCTCCGCCTTCTTTCTTCTTATCCATCTTCCAAAACCTCGCTGAGCTCTGTCTCCTCTGAAAGCGGAGCAACAATTGCTCCTTTTATAAACAGAAACAATATTACATAGGATTGCACCACGTTTTGTTATCCATTATGAACAAACGTCCAATTATTTATGTATGTGTGTGTACCCGTGCGTATCTTGTGTGTGTATGAGAGAGAGAGAGAGAGAGAGTCTTATAGCTTTATGGTGTAATCTTTGTTGAAAACAAAAGGCTTTTAAAGTTGCTCCACGAAGTAGACATTTATTCGATCCGTGGTTTCTTTCTTTTTTGATACTTTTTCTATCCAGCGATCAAGGCAGTGAGTTAGATTATGTCACTGCTACGTACCCACCTATGGATTTATCATTTTCACGAGAATCGAATACCGATCTGTTTACCAGCGGATTTTATTCCAAGCAGAGTCACAATATTATAGTTAAAGGCAAGTTTAAATCATTAGTTATTAGTGAAGGTTCCTCTCGCTGATGTCTAAGACGTGTTGTATGAGATTCCAAGGAACTCAGACCAGATAAAATAACTATAATGAATCTTTCACTTTTCAAATGGCAAAGCAGGAAAATAGTGTGGACGCACCCTATAATTTACTTGTATATATATATATATATATATATATATATATATATATATATATATATATATATATATATATATATATATATATATATATATATATATATATATATATATATATATATATATATATATATATATATATATAAACAGAGAGAAAGAAGAATAGTAATAAGTGCATAAATTTATGTAAATATTTTTATGATTTAATTGACATGATCAATGATCTAGATTTGAATTAAAAGTTATATATTTTATTTATCACTTCAAAAATTCATCTCAAACATCGAACACTAGAAATGTTCATGCAAGATTGCGTACCGAAAAACATTATATTTATTTATCGCTATCTCTCTCTCTCAATATATATATATGTATGTATGTATGTATGTGTGTGTGTGTGTGTGTCGACCAACAACTGAAGTAAATATTGACCTGCGTTAGGGTTGAGGCCAGCCCGCATAGTTGGGCCAACCCGCCTTGTCCTTGAAGGAAAAGATGGCCGGCCAGCCCATGGTCATGAAGGATCATGATTTGAGATGATAAATCTTTATTTGGATTGTTGAATTCTGCATGTCACACTAACTTTTGATAAATCATTTGAAATTAGTGATCAACTCTCAGTGGCACTCCTTTTCTATGAGAGTTGATCAGGACAAGGCGCTTTATGCGCTTTCTGATACATTGCACTTTGGTCTGATCTCAGATTCAGGGTCCACAAGCAGCACGAAATGGCACGGGTCCGCCATTCCTTTCTTCTGAGTGGGAAATAAGATTGGGTCTGACTAGGTTCGAACCAAGTACTACATGGTTCAGCTCTCAACCCATGGAGAGTGTGTGTGTGTGTGTGAGAGAGAGAGATTCCGGATTCTATTATCAATATGTTCATCATCAGATTGGGAAGGTGGCACTCATATTTGGATATTTGGGATGAATGATGAGCCGAAGGCGGAAAGACAAAGCCAGTTCTTAGGGTTGGATGGCTACCAGGATCTCCAATATTGGGAGAAAGAAAAGCTAATTAAAACTATGAACTAAAACTGAACAAAACCGGTCCCGGCTCTCGTTATGGTTGGTAACCATCAGTTCTGGTTTGAGTTCAGAAAAAAAAAACTAAGAATATTTTAAATTTCAAAAAATAATAAAAATAACATAGAAAATTATCCAATTCCATGAAAGGCAGGGTTCTGGTTCTATGAAAGGAGGGACCAATGTAACCAAACCGAAGACTACCTGCGTTCAATTACCATTTTGGATCTGGTTTGCCAGTTCCGGTTCTGGTTCAAATAGTGCCCTAGTTCTGACCGACCATGTCTACCTTTACCAAATAAAAAGAGAGGGATATCGATCCAAATTTGGAGTCGAAGCACATGTTAGCCAAATGGCATATATCATTACATGAAAAACCCATTTAGCCATAAAAGAGAAGTATATAAATCCAAACTTATAAGCAAATATATGTATTAGGTGGTGGATGGCTAGTAATTTAGAAACTCATTGCATGACGCATATCTGAAGGATACTCCAAAAGCTTTCTGAAAATAAGCATCAGGCATGGCATCACAGTACCATCGTGTTCAACTGATCTAGTTGCAGCCATGTAGATAGTCCACAAAAGTGAGTAACGGTAATATTAAGGGTGGCGTGATGGTGGTGGTAGAATCATGAGTATGAGAGAATGGACACCATTCTTCACTTTTCCAGCTGAAATCATACAAGCAACACATGATGGAAATGTGACGAGTCATACATCAGCTCTTTAGCTGTTTCAAGTGGAAATGATTCAAAGAAGAGAATACTATGTTTTCCCCAAATACCAACCTCTAGTTTCACCATATAACTATATTTATCTATATAAGAGAACCTAAGCACCATTAGATTAGATGTATCCTACTCCAACAAATCTCAATCATTTATTTCAAGAGACAAATAGTTGTCATTCAAATTTATGAAGAAAGAAGTGTAAGACAAATGAATTTTAATTTTAAAAATAAAAGTTTTTTTTTTTACCTTTTGAATTCAAATCTCAATAATTCATCTCTAAAAGCGTATGATATTATATATATAAGCTCTATATGGTATATGGTATGGTTGAATGTGTGCACCAAACATCGTTCGTCTTAACCTGAATTGATGGACTCCTTGTGCACAGTCTTTATGCTTCTACACAATACGGAACCAACGCTTCTCACTAAAAGTTCAATTTCTTTCGTTTTAGCTCCATAGTCACCATGATAGATAACAGCAGCCGATCCATATTGTGGCGGGTCGCCCATGTTGAAAATTAAAAAAAAAAGTTGAAATGTCGCAGTCACAGTGAGGTCGGTGACGATGTAGAAACCATAAAATAGGCTGCAGTTTAAAACCACAGTGAGTGCTAATCTGATGGCTTTAACCACGGTCACATACAAGTCTTTAATTTTCCAAAGTCTAAGTGAGGGAGGACTCAATTCGCCGGCAGGCCCGCCACTCAATGACGTCCGATTCACCTTTTCCGTAATGGTTCCATATCGATCAAAACGATGGGAATGGACCTTCGTTGTGCTGAATATGGCGTTGCTGCAAAAGCTCATCACACGCCACCTTTTGCATAAATCGATTCGAAAAAATCATTATCGAATTCTCCACTCAGGAGGCATCCGTTTGCACCTAGTGATCGTAGGTATCTCTTTTGTCAAAACTTTATCGATGAAAGGAAACTTTTGGCAGTAAAATATTATAAAGGCAAACTTGCTTGTAAGATTCCAAAAGTTATGTTCTTCACAGCCAATATAATAGTAAATGCGTAAAGAGCATCCGAACATATCAACTTGTTTTAGACTCTGAGCGCTCGTAAATATACCCTGTATCATACAAATACTGGTATACGTATATCGCACTGTATAACAAAATACAGTATGGCAGCTTATTTTGTTTCTGATAGAAGGGTTCATTATAGAAGCCCAAAGTTAAAGAACGAGAAAAATATTGATTGAAATGATAGAGTAAGATCGTAGAATTTGGTATGTAACATATAACAAGATATAGAAACCTTAATGCATTTCTTTTTAAGAAACTTAGATGGATTTTAGAGAGCATGATGTTAATAGAGTCAACCAGCTCAAGCAGAAAAGGTGTTCAATTCTCCTTCCTTTTGGTTTTTTTCTTTTAGTGCAGGAACTGTTATAATCTTTGCATCTACTTTTGGATCCATTGATTCAGATCTGAAAAAAAAAAGCTTGAAAGAAGCAATAATATCCATCAAAATACCTAGATAATGTGATATTGACGAGAGTAGGGGCGTAAAATTCAATCATGGGATCGGTTCGGGTTGAGTCATTTCGAGCTCGGGTCAAAAGTGAGTCGACCCTAACTGAGCCCCTTTCGCTTTGGCCATTTTTCAAAGCCAGACCTACACCTGAGTGGTTTTGGGTCATCCGGACCTAATTAAATTGACTGTGATCTGATTATATACATAAAATCGGTGAGTTCTTGCCGCCCCCTAGACAAGAGCGATTACACAAAATTTATGTGATAAGAACTTCAATTAGACAAGACTAAATCAATTGCGAGTAAGCTGGTAACAAGTTCTAGATGTAAGGGATAATCTTATCTTACTTCAACAAAATAAAAGTGAAAAAGGAAACTGGAAGGAAAGAAAAGCCCTTGATATTAATCAAAATATACTCCTCTCTAAGTGTGCCTCCCATTTCATATCCTCAAGAACACGTGAGGTAATTGTGTGTGTATATATATATATGTGTGTGTGGTGACTGAGTCTTGCACATCCTAGATCATGTTTGATGATCCAAATCCTCCCATTTGAGAGAATGAATAGTCTCTCTCTCTCTCTCTCTCTCTCTCTCTCTCTCTCTCTCTCTCTCTCTCTATATATATATATATATATATATATATATATATATATATATATATATATATATATATATATATATATAGTGACTGATCCTGGGTCATGTTTGATGATCCTAATCCTCCCATTTGAGAGATGAATAGTTTAGACTAGAAAAGTGAAGAGTAAAGGCTGAAAAAACTATGACTTGTGCTTTTCACTTGTCTAATTTAAACTATCTATCTCTTCAATCATACGGTTCTTATGCACCGGTTTTCCCATATACTCATATGTACCGGTTCTTATGCACTTTTGATGGTGTATAGTCATACCTTTCTATTACTTTTCTAGGACGTAGTATTATTTTTAAAAAATTTAAAAATAAAAAATCAATCATATTAATATATATGTGTATGTGTACGTATGTATGTGTGTTTGGATTCATTTATATCGCATTATCACCCGTGTGGCGATGAGGTGGAGGGATTTAATACCAAACAAGTTTGTGGAAGGATTTTTCGCCAAGTGAAAACTGCCTGCTATGGTCCATAAACCATGGGCAGTAGAACTGTCAACATCAATTTGCGTATGTTAACAAGTGAAACCAGGTTGTAAAGGTAACCGTGTCCAGTTGTTTTCCAACATTCAGATATCATGTCGTGAGCTCATATGAGGCCAGTCAACTAAGATCTGAAGTGAGAGCCTTTACGGTTAATAAGTTTTTAAATTAATGCCCAAGTAACCAAGGAAGCCCATTCCTCCAAATTTTAGATTTTGTATTCGAAGCAATTACTTAATATAAAAAAATATGAAAAGGGTTTTTCACAGTTAAAGGCAATGACCTCCATAAAATTGTTTAAGATGATTTGAACACGTGAGAAAACGGGTAAGAAAAACTCTCGTAAAAAATATGAGAAACTAGATAGTGAAATATTAAAAAGAAAAGAGATAGAGCACAAAAGTATTATAAAGAAATAATGAAGAATAATCTAGCTTAATATTGTGGTACATGATCAAGCTTATGAAACAAAAAATCCATCTAAGCAACTCCATCTATTACCACAAAAAGCTTAGTTGTTATTATTATTAATTCTATACATTTTAGAAAACTATTTATGTCTGATTTTTTAATTTTCAATGAGGCAAATGCCCCACTTTGACTCAATGAAGATGTGCCATTCTCTACGATGTAGGCAGAATAACTATAACGAATCAAGTTCCAGCCATATATGTCAGTGGCAGATCGAGAAAATTGTTTTATGTGAGGGTGAACTTTAGAATTGGGTTGGGCAGGTTTTAAATTTTTTCTGAAAATTTCAATACTTAATTCAAAAAAATTCAAATTATGAAACCGCCCTGCCACAATGTGGATCCGCCATATATATGTGTGTGTCTGTGTGCATGTGCATGGATTTTAAGGCTAGATGATCATTGCTTTCTCAAATACTTGTAAATTAAATCTCTTTAGTTTAAAACAACATCAAGTAGTCAACTCCTATGCTTACGAGCCTGGAGATTACATATACAATGCACTCAAGCCTACTAAGATAGAAAGGAAAAAGAAGTGATGCGTCATAGCAGAAATTGAGGTGCATACATTTCCTCATCAATTTGACCCGCAGATGTGTTAAAATCGCGTTGCTCATTCGTGACGAAACTTACTTTACACCGACGGCGACTTAACTTGTTCTTCACATTCTAAAAGTACAGAAACTTTAATGACCTCCATTGCGGTGAGAGCTAATGTTTGTTGGTTTGTTTGACACTGCTGCATATAGAAAAGAAAACTGATGACTGGCGGATCTAGAAAATTTAAAGTAAGAGGAACCAAGATATATGTTGAAGTGAAACTAACATGTATAAAAAGTTATCAATTAAAAGAGTATGTATTCCATCAAAATATAAGAAATAATATATATAAATATATATAATATATATATATATATATATATATATATATATATATATATATATATATATATATATATATATATATATATACTCAGATGAATAAGAACAATATGGTGATTATTAGATGCATATTTTAGCGTGTGTTGTATGTTAGGCTTCAACTCTTTCATTGCGAAAAAAAGAAGGTTTTGAAGACAAATAAAATAAAAATTGGATGCAAAAATATTGGACCTATTTAGGTACAATAACAACAACTAAGTTTTTTTCATACGAGGTCGGCTACATGGATTCTTTGTTTGTTTGTTTTTAGAACCCATGGTAAGTTCGACAAAGTTTTATGCTAGCTATTAGAAGCCTAACGCAACCTTCCTCCTTTATCTGGGCTTGGGACAGTCCATGCAAGGGTGATCCCTTACACCAAATAGGTACTTGAAAAATATATTAGACGATAGATTGAATGTAAAATTGTGTGTGAACAAACACCGGGCCAAATAGAATTTTGTAGGGTGCACTAAGGGGACATGTTTAACACATCCAACCTCTACAAAATCTAATTTGGCCAGGTATCTGTAGACCCATATAATATTCTGATCATATTTTCATAAATAGATTATATAGAGTCGAGCATGGCACAAGGAAACTATTTAGGCAAAACCCAATTCCAACCCACTTCACTTTAGATTGAGATTTAATTTCAACCTAAAACGTTAAACAACATTAGTTTTCTAAATATCATTGAAAATTTTCAAGCTTTTTGTACAACGGGCAAGTCTGAAACATTGACATCCTTCTTTTTTTTATTGACAAAACTCACATATATATCACAAATGATTAAGTCTACATGGGTCTTCCAACTGATTCACTTAAAAAAGAAGGTACAACTCAGATCATTTATATCATAAATGCTTTTATTAGATTTCAATGCTGACAAAATTGTCCATGTTACTATTTCAGTTTCTCTTGCTCATTCACATAGGATCAATATGAGAAAACACACTCAAATAATTTAGCAGTAAAATTAATAACATAAGCAACTTAAGTGAAGAAAATAATCAATGACAAAACACTTCATCATGTGTCATTAGTCATTCCATCTATATATATGATTCCAACCACAACAAGTATCATAAGCTACATATAAATGGTTAATATTATTGATTTAAATTCAAAATAGGAGTATCACTTAGATATTTGATACCATGAATTAGTAATAGAGGTAATCAATCTCGTAGCCAAGAAACAATTGTTTTCTTGCCTTCCGCCTTGATTGTGTATCACCAACGAAAGAGAGAGGTTGGTGAATCATCATCACCTGCGGTCTAGGACTCCGACACGACACTTGGGGGAGAGGGTACAACAACAACAATAACAACTAAGCCTTTTCCCATACTAGACAGGGTTGGCTACATGAATTCTTTGTTTCCATAGAGCTCTATTATGTGTCATATTAGCAGTTAACTCACAATAAGCTAGATCATTCTTTATTATTTCTTTTCAACACTTTTGTGGTCGTCCTCTACCTCTTTTAATACTTTCCAAATTTAGTTTTCTTACCTTCTTAAAGGTTCTTCTTCTGATATTCTTTCTATATGTCCAAACCATCTTAAACGATATTCTCTCATTTTATCCTCTATTGGTGCCACTCCTAATTTGTTTCTAATAACCTCATTATGTATATATCTTTTCTTCTATGACCACTCATCTATCTCAACATCTTCACTTTTGTCACCGACTCGGGGGAGAGGGTAACATAACATATTGGTTCCAATAGGATCTTTCTAAAAGTCCAATCTAAATACATAATTAATATCATTAAAGGGTTCAAAATATTAGCCTTTTACAGATAAACATTAACAATTTAATAAATATCCAATTTCTTTCTCAAAATTATGAGGGTGTGATATTTCAATCTTTTTCTAAATTCAATATGCAATTCAAGTCTTGCGAAATTTCTAGGAGGACTGCCCCAAAGACGGTCATGTAGGTCCACCACTGTTCATATCTGAATTGAGTTTGGCAATGAAGCTTTCTTTTGTTTCTCGACAGTACAATCAAGACCATTCTTGAACTGATTCTATTCGAAATGGTCTGTTCAAGCTGATTAGATATGTCAACGGTCTTTGGATTAAAACCTCAGCTTTTAATGCACAATCAGTGATCGCTCACCTGGCTACGGGTCGACTCACAAAATGGTCTGTTCACCATGCATTTGCTACCCGGGGCATGCATCGAGCTTCGCCTCCCAAATGGACCAAAATCAAAATGTCAACCTTTTCTTTTCTTATTGAACAAAATCTCAACTTTCAATTATATCTGTAGGTGCTGAATTTTAAATTTTCTAAGAAATTTCTTTTGCAAGTCTGCAATTAAGTATCAACTAATAAATGTGTTGATTTTCATTAGAGCATTAATTCCCTTCTGCTCTGTAGCCAATCTCTATCTGATGAAACATGCATACTTCAACAGTTAAACTTGAGCCGTATAGTAAATGAGTTAAGTGGTATTGACATAATGTAGTTAATATTTTGATTCTTCCACCAATATGGTACGCCAAAATTGTATAGTAGTCTAACATACTGAGTCATATGGTGCAGATTATACAGATGTCATACGAGAGGAATTAGGATGTGAATACTCCATGCTTTGAAAAATGAAGGAGAGAATATAGAAACAATTAGAAATTATGGAGTCGTCTAGTATGATATACTCATGAAAGACCCACGGCAATCAGTCAACTAGAATTATGAGTATATATTCTCATAGGACCTTATCATTCCTCTATAAACAATAACAACTTTAAGACAAGAATTGCAAGGTTTAAAGAGAGAGGAATCCTTGTAGTTCTACATCGAGGCCATCTAGAGAAAAATTCAATCAAAGATTTACAAGAGGGGATCCTCCTTATATATCGAGAGCATTCCTCGAAAAACTGAAACAGTTGCGATGATAGATACCCTATTTCGTAATATCATGTAGACCTTAGGGATATGAATCAGGAAGTTTTTAAAGGAAGGGGAAAATGACAAAAGATTATGGACTTCATAAGAACATTTACACAAAATGACCTTTACTAGGTCATATCACATCTTTGGGCATTAATATTTTCAGCTAGATGCATCAAGATTTGCCTTTCATAAAGAAGGGCCAGACCCAACTTAGTTGTGGACGTTGGTCCTGTTCTGCAATTTGACAAGGGAAGAGTAGGAACCCCCTTTTGCCAACAAAGCATTATGAGTCCCTTTCTCCACAACCCTTCCATTTTCTAACACAGCAATGGTGTCACAATTTTGGATGGTGGCCAGCCTGTGTGCTACAACCACGCTGGTCCGGCGAACCATGACCCGGTCTAGTGCCTCTTGTACCGCCATCTCTGACTGGCTGTCTAAAGCACTAGTGGCCTCATCAAGTAACAATATAGATGGGTTCCTCAATATGGCTCTGGCAATGGCTATCCTTTGCTTCTGTCCTCCTGATAACTGCACCCCTTGGTCTCCACACGGCGTGTCGTATCCATCCTTCAATGTCCCGATAAACTCGTGTGCATTGGCAACCATGGCTGCGTCTAATATCTCGGCCTCTGATGCATTCTCCTTGCCATAGACTATGTTCTCCTTTATAGTTCCAGCAAACAGGGTAGGCTCTTGACTCACTAGTGCTATGTGCTTCCTTAGTGACCTTAGGTTGTATGACCGAATATCTCTACCATCAATCTTTATTGCCCCTTTAATTGGATCATAAAATCTCTCTATCAGGCCGATGATCGTCGATTTCCCGGATCCGCTTTGGCCGACCAATGCCGTCGATTTGCCTACTTCTAGTCTAAGTGAGAAAGATGTGAAGATGGTGATGTCTGGCCTAGATGGATATGCAAAGTACACATCTTTAAGCTCTATTTCACCTCGAAGTGCTTGAGGCTTGTACCCTTCCGAGTCATCAGGCTCGATCTTAGTGTTTCTGTCTAAGATTGCAAATACTGTGCCAACTGCATCTGAACCCTTGGCTAGGTCAGTGGTCATGCTACCAGCATCAGCTATGACGCGGCCGGTGCTCACTAGGACCAAGAATGTTTGGAAGAGTTGCTTGGAATTTAGGTAGCCCTCTCTTATGAGCTTACCTCCATACCAGAAGTCAAGGGCCCAGGTGCATACCATTAGGCTCTGTGAGGTGCCGAGTCCAATTCCAGCGTACCAGGATTGCTTGGCAGCCTCTCGACTCGGTATCTCTTGTGCAAGCTTAAACATGTGAAGAATCCTATCTTGTGAAGAGAAAGCCGTCACGGTTCGAAGATTCGACACGGCCTCTGCTGCTAACTTGCTGCTTTCATCCTGTGATTGGATTGCCTTCTTGGACATGTTCTTTAGCAATGTTTTTCTTGAATAGAAACAGACTATTATCAATGGCTGCACCGCGATCATGACAATGGCGAGCCTCCATGCGATGACCAAGCCCATGGTGCAAGCTATGACCACAGCAGAGATGGCCTGGACCAGAAGAGCCATCCTATCACCAACAAGAGACCTTACCTGCAGAAAACATAGCAGCTAGTTATTTCTCTGTACACTAACTTGCAGTGAAACAAAAAACTGGTAAGCGTTATTGTTGTCGTCACTTCTGACGATGCAATCCTAATGGCACTTGCAGGTACATACCACATTAGCATCTTTGGCTAGCCTAGAGCATATTGCACCAGTGGAGTTCTCATCCTGGTCGAACCAACCGACCTCAAAGGTTAGCATCTTCGAGAGCATGAGCTCGCGGACCCTCTTCGTTAGAGACTCACCCATTGCTGCAAAATTGTAGTGTTGAATAATGTTTACCAAGAAGGAGAAGATAGACAAGGCAAGGAAGACAAGTGAGTATGTCCTGACTTTTGACTTGATCTCACTATGGCTGGGTAAGAAGTAGATTGAAATCATGCTTCCCATGGCATAGGAGTATAGTGGCTGGATGGCCCCAAATGAGATTGCACCAAGACAACCAGCCAGGGCCTCTTTCCATTCTGGCTTGTTCATCAGCAACAATCTCTTGAATGAAGGAACTGGAAGAGGCCCAGAAGCCTCTAGTACGACTTGATCGGTTTGCACCGATGCAACCGAGTTTATCGAGCTAGACCTGCTGAACCTTTGCATCCTGCCACTCATGCTACCACTTCTTGAAGATACAATGCCATCTTGAACAAATGAGTGCTGCTCTTCTTCCTCGTCCTTCATCTGCTGGAGTCTCACTAGTGAAGAGTAAAGACCATTCTCATTCTTTATCAATGTGTCATGTGATCCAATTTCCATCACTTGGCCTTCTTTAACCACTGCTATGGTGTCCGCGTTACGAATCGTCGACAACCGATGCGCAATCACAATGGTGGTCCGACCTATCCTTGCTTGGTCTAGAGCTTCTTGAACTACCCTCTCTGATTCTGAGTCCAGCGCACTCGTCGCCTCGTCTAGCAGAAGAATTTTCGGTGACTTGATTATGGCTCTGGCTATGGCGATTCTTTGTTTCTGGCCACCAGACATCTGCACACCTCTCTCCCCAACCTAACATTGAAACACCAACAATGTCAATGACAGAAACCATGCTAAATCTATACAAGCAAATATGAAGCACAATAGTTATGTATACTGGTTCAGTTCAAACTTGAAAATGACCTAGATAGATTCTTGTGTGAAGAGATTTGCTGGAAATTTCAACCCACAGCACAGCGACAAAGATTTGATTTAGAAATTCAGTATCCAGCGGCTAAGTTTGAGACTGAACCAGACCCAAATTCGAGATTCATCTCCAATTGCTACGAACATATAAGCTAAGGCTAATTGGATCTGGATTATGAACTCATCAAAGAGTCTAATTGGGCAATTGATGAGGTATAGTACTGTGATTAAGATCCAAGAATTGGCTAGCCCTGATACATCTACATGTCCTCTGACTTCTCTCTATGTGTATGTGTGTGTGCACGCATGCACGAGTGTGTGCGTAAGGGCTGCTACCTGTGTGTCATATCCTTGTGGCAATTGTGATATGAAAGCGTGTGCATTTGAAGCCTTGGCTGCTGCTTCAATCTCTTCCATGGTAGCATCTTCCTTACCAAAAAGTATGTTCTCTTTGATGGAGGTCGCAAATAGTGCAGGCTCCTGGCTCACCAAGCCCATCTGTGACCTCAGCCACTTGAGCTGTAGCCTCTTAATGTTCATCCCATCAAGCAAGATCTCTCCAGCAAGTGGATCATAGAACCTCTCTAGCAATGATATCACCGTGGACTTGCCCGACCCGCTGCTGCCCACCAATGCCATCGTCTTGCCGGCCGGAACCATGAGATTGAAGTCACTGAATATGGGTGTGCCTGGCCTTGATGGGTAAGCAAACTGAACATTCTTGAACTCAATCTCACCCGATATGTCCTTGGGAACCTCTCCTTCCATGCTGTCTGAGTCGATATGTGGAATCCTTTTTATGACTTGCATGATTCTCTCCCCAGCTGAGCTTGCCTCCGAGAAATATTTCAAATTTGAAAGGCTTGAACCCAGTGCCCTGTGTGCAAAAGGTTGGACATAGGAATGACAAAAAGATGACACAAAAACTAACAAGAACAAGCCCCCCTCTCTCTTTATATATATGAGGATTATGATGATTTAGTTACATCTAAGAACCTAAATAATAATGCTGGAAAATAAAACCGAGCTGACCATGGTCCGGTCTGGATTTGGTTTGTGTTTAGCTTGCTAGTGATCTAGATGAAGAGACGCCAGCTGGTCTGTTAAGCAATCTGAGCTCCTATGTGTTTGGTTGCGCATGTGTGTGTGTGTGTCGGTGCGTGGTTAGGTGCATGCACTAAGTCAACTTATTGGGTTGGTATACATATTAATTAAAATTGACTTCAGTAACAATAAAAGATTTATAAAATTAACATTTGACTTATAGGAGGAAAATGCAATATATTTATGAAAGCTGTAGACTGCTCATCTAACTGGGTTCATGTTGAACATGAACTCAGCTTCCCCAGATATGTCAATGTTACAGGTTTTGGGTCAACAGTCGATTCTGGTTTATCTGAAATCGGACATGTCTAATTGAGACCGCGGTACCAAAAACGAATGTTTCTATTTGAGACCGCTATTTTAAAAAAAACTTTTGGCACGTTAAATTTTATACACATTTATTGTGAAATTCACATCGGGGCACCTTAGATACGCTAATTTTACGATCGCTGCCTAGATCGAACTTTTATTACATTATGTTTTCAAGATATTGCACACGCTGACAGAACCTATGAATGGTCCAGTTGACTTGTAGTTTATTGAAACCCTAACCGTTTGTTGTCATTTAAATGATTTTGTACTTTTCAAAATGATAAATCTCTCTCTCTCTCTATAGAAACCATAGTCCATGCGCACACTAGTTCATGCTTAAATCTTCATAAAGATCTCAACCGGTCCACTTACCTACAAAAAATATCAATGCACTTCCTTATTTTAAAATTTATGTCACTTATGAAATGGTTAAGATCTTTAAGAAAGTTTAAGCATTAATGGAGTGACTGTATTTACCAATTTCTCTCTCTCTTATATATATATATATACATATATATATACATATATACATATATATATACATATATACATATATATATACATATATACATATATATATACATATATACATATATATATACATATATACATATATATATACATATATACATATATATATATATGTATATATATATATGTATATATATATATATATATTATGTGTGTGTGTGTGTGTGTGGTTCATGCTTAAATCTTCATAAAGATCTCAACCGGTCCACTTACCTACAAAAAATATCAATGCACTTCCTTATTTTAAAATTTATGTCACTTATGAAACGGTTAAGATCTTTAAGAAAGTTTAAGCTTAAGCATTAATGGAGTGACTGTATTTACCAATTTCTCTCTCTCTATATATATATATATATATATATATATATATATATACATATATATATATATACATATATATATGTGTGTGTGTGTGTGTACATACATATATATATATACATACATATATATATACATACATATATATATATATACATACATATATATATATATATATACATATATATATATATATATGTGTGTGTGTGTGTGTGTGTGTAAGTCAATTTGAGGAGTGGCTCAACTCAATTTGAGGCCTTAAGCAAAAATTGAATGCCATGTGTGACAAAATTTTGGGGCCTAAGTCTAAAATTCCGAGCCTAAAGTTGAAAGTTAAATCTGAGACCTAAGGCGGTCGCCTTACCTGTGAACCATCCATGTTCCGGTTAACCCAATTCTAAAAGCACAGGCCCTTGAGAGGGGGTTTCTCGGAGAGTGTTAGCTCAACGCTAAGGTGCTCTAATGTCATTGTTGTTGGTGGGGCGTTTGACTCTCAGAGAGTGTGTGTGTGTGTGTTGGGCTTCGGTCTCTTCTTGTAAACAAAAAAAAAAATCAACAAAGAATAAAGTGTATGTTTATGTGTGTGTGTGTGAGAGAGAGAGAGAGAGGGAGAGGCACTCACAGTCCACCCACAGTAATGCTTGCACCAACAACAAAGACCGTTCCGCCTTTAGAGTGATGGTACATGACCATTCTGCTGCCATACCAAGCCATAAAAGACCAAATAGCAAATGTTATCCCATTGCTCCCAATGGCCATGCCCTTTGCCAACCCTTGCTTGAGACCCAGTTGCACTGAGCCCTCCAGTGCCCGGGAGAACTTGCTCATGGTTCCACCCTCCCCAACAAAAGAATACACTGTCCTAATTGACGATATCGCCTGCTCGGCTATTATCGCTGCGTTCTTGTACTCTTCAATGATCTTCCTTGCTAGCCCCATCAGTATCCTCCCATACATCAATCCCGGTATTATCAGTAAGATCACGAAGGGAAGTGCCACCAATGCCAGCCTCCACAGCAGCACAAATGCCACTATGTAACTCCCCACAAATGTTGTCAAATTCATGATAAAATTCGGTACCTGTTATCGAATATAGACATCAAAACAGACATTTGCATGTAAGTGCATGTTTTGGCAACAAGTCGATCCAAACATAAAAAAAACAGCAACAACTAAACCTTTTCTCATACAAAATGAAGTCAGTTACATTGATTCTTTATTTCTATAAAGCTTGATCATATGTAATGCTAACATTTAATTAACTCAACATAAGCTAAATTATTCTTCTGCCATATATTAGAAAATAGGTGTTTGGAAAAAGTGGGTTTCTATGTTGATGCCCAAATCCAATTTATTTTAATTGGTAGGATACATGGCATTTATATATATATATATATATATAAAGACAGATAGTGATTGGATCCTGTCTACTATTAACGTTGCTCATTCATGTTTGACCTTTTAAGGACAATAATATAATTACATTGTCACACATATATAGAGAGAGGGGGGAGGACTATAATACATTTATTTATAATGTTTTATTACTGATCTTTTTCTACCGGGGGGGGGAAAGCCTACCACAAAGACACACAAATGCACGCCATGGTAATGGAACTCACTGCTAGCATTGCGGGAGTCAGAGAGCCTTGCCAACCGAGCTGATGCTTTACGTGTAGTTTGATTATCTTTGACATGTAAATAGTTGTTCTCATAATACTAAAGGATCATCTTTTCTAATTAATTGACAACCTGGCGCTAGGCAAACTCTTACCAAATAGGCACACCCCCAGGTATCGCGCTCAAGATCTTCAAACTTGAAGGTTCTTTCAAAGTTGACCGATAGCAAGGACAGACGCTGTGGCTATACCCAGTATACTTAATTTGTTGGAAGCATCATCGACAGATTAATTCTCTATACATTGATTTATTTTGAGAAAAGAAAAGAAAAAGTTCCATCCGAATGACAAAAGATTTGCCAACTTGTGCCAAGACATGCTTGTGTTCATGAGTGCGTGCATGCACTCCAAGATATAACAGAACTAATTGTTAACATGGCACACGATCAAACTTTATATAAACAAAGAACTCATGTAGTCAACTAATTTAGAATAAAAAAAGGCTTAGTTGTTGTTGGTTGCGTGCACCCCAAGATACATCTTGGTGCTCGATAAATGGATGACAAAGTGAAGAAGATGACTTTTGAAAACTACAAGAACTTCATAAACGGTTGCCCTCACATCATGACATCTTCTTGAGTTGAGTTTTCATGTGAATAGTCAATATTAACAATGGCCATGATCGATCCGCTCCTATTATGTTCATGTGCTCACCCGATTAGGGATTGACTCACAAAGTTGAAGGTCATGAGTTCGATACCAAGGACGTGCATCTAGCTTCGACCTCCGGCCATTTGCACCAAGTTAATAAAACACCCAATAGCATTATTCAACTAAAAAATCATTGTTTATATAAATTCTTAATGACAATCTCGCTGCGAATCAATGCACATTATATTAATTTAGTGTTATAATCATGATGCAGCAACTAGTATTGGTTATCTTTTGTAAGCCACGTGCATTCATGGCTTCTTTACAGAGTGGATGTCACATCGTGCACTAGGATTTGTCTATGTCCAACTAGATGATCATTTCATCTAAGTTGCACGAGCCCCATGATCCGGCCATATGATCCACCCAGTGTCCCTACGATAGTGCCCTTTGTGACTTCATTTCCATCGTTGAATGTATCAAACAGCAACTATAGAGATCCATTTGTATATGGGTCATGTTGGGCAGCATATATTTCTAGGAACCCACCTCTTGAAAGACCCAGAAAAGGTACCCTTATCCCTCTTTTGTTTCCTTTTGATTTTTAGATGGGGAACTTGCCCAATGTAACCAAAGTTATGATAATTTTCGATTTGAAATTCTCTAGATATTATGACTTTACATAACCATAGCTAGACATAGCCGGTTCATAACTGGCCTGTCGGTTTGAACTGGAACTGAACTCTCATGAACCATCAGTCAGACCCACTTAACCGTACTTAGAACTGTAACTGAACTACATATGGTTGTGGTTCCTCCTCCTATAAGAGTCAAACTGTAACCGGCAACTCTAGACATGAATCAAATAGGGTGGGATCAGGTTGGGTTATGGTTCATGTTTCTGAGCAAACCAGTTTCACGCAAGCAATGCTGTGACATGGACCATGTTCAGCATAGCATTGCTTGCTTAGAACTTATGCAATAACTTTAAAATATAAAAGGATCGTTTAATCTTAATTGTTCTCTCTACTATGAAATTGCCCCTTGAGCAAACAATGCTTCTTTGTGAGTCTTTAGCAGGCCATATAACAGTTCTGTAAACAGTCAAGAAAGATCGGGTCCAAATCTTATATATTGTGTATAAGAGAGAGAAAATTGGATTCGGCCCACCTCCTATGCTACCCACTCATATCCACTTTTATTTTTTTAGAGTATGAGGGTAATTAAAAATTTATAAGGATATTTATAAAAAAAATAAACAACAAACTTATGACACTCGTACCATAAAAAAATTAAAAGACGGATATGAGTGAGGTGGGGATCCAATCAAATCATATATATAAGATTCATAATTAAGTTTTGGGGCCTCCACACATTAAGCAAATGAATAGTATATTACCTTTTCACTGATAACATCTTGAATCACCAAGCTATCATTTGCAACGTTGGTGACGACTTCTGATGTACTTGAGACCTTGATATCAAAATAGCCCACATCTTGCCTCAGAACTGCCTTCAGATACCTTACTCTCATTCTTGTGGCTTGTCTGTTACCCGTTCTTGTCCAACAGTAGCCCTCTTCAATGACAAACTTACTTATCTCAATACCCAAAAGAATTAAAAGAAAACAGATTAAACTTACATGGATTTGATGAGATAATCATGCTTGAGAGGAGAATTGGATTCTCTCAAGTCAAAGGATTTCGTTTCTCATGTTTGTTTAAGCTGTGAAATGGTTGAAGACCATATCAAATTCATAGTTTAAGCAAACCTTCGAGTCTTTTGATTGACTTACCGAGGAAAGCGGCCACGAATGAACCAACAGCCACGTATAAGAGGTCCACACAGTTCTACACCCAAAGAAAACAAACTTAGAAAATCAGCATAACCCAAAGGAGATGTTTGTTTCTTTGAAGAAATGATAAGTAATCGACACATGCAAAGTTTTATAGATCAATTTTTTGGAAACTAACTGTTAGAAGAAAACCTCTTTTGAATCTAAATTAATTCTCGTTAACACCGATCCTCTTCTTTTGCAGAATTCAATGGTCATGCACCAGCGCCTACTGCCTGTCATGCTCTGCTTCTCAATGGGCGCCGGGCGCCGGCCATCTTCTGCTTCCCAACGATAGAGAAGGTGTCATACTAATCTCGGAAGCTGGATGGGCGATTAGGGGTTCAAATCACGACTTTGCACAAGCCATTGCCTAGCATAAACTGTGTGGACAGAGTTTCTGCCCTCGGGATTTTCGATGCATGCAATCATGTTTCAAAACTCGGTTGTGGTTTCTAAGTTACAAATCAATTAAAAAATGTCAGCGTAATATAGGCCCTGAAGGTAAAGATCCTGCCGTAGCTCTATATTTCCGGCGATTTCTCTATCTAAACCAAAACCAATCCTTCTTCCACACTAAGTGAGATCAGCTTTTACTTGCTAGAGCAGAGTGACCGCAACCCATACAGGGAAAAGGGGATGCCGATGATTTTGATCTCCACTACAAGAAGGGTGCTTGTAATTGGATTGCCGCCGGCAGCTGCAGTAGGTGGTTCCTCTGTGTTCAAAAGAAACGCCGAAGCTGTATGGTGCATACGTACCTGGTTGATTTTGCTGGTGAAGGATGAGGGATCCGCGTAAATTGGGCTGTCGCCGAAGTCGTTCATGACCTTGCTCGTTACTAGTAGCACAATGCACAAGGACAGACCATCTCCAATGGATCCAAGCAAGCCAAGAAGCATGAGCAACTTGTCCACGGAGTCTGCATGCATGAAGATGGTCCATATTGAACCGCCCGTTCCCTTGGAATCGGACTCACGATCGTGTTTCTTTTGGCTCTTGTCCATCTCTCTCATTTTCTTTTTCATGGCCCGCTTGTGTATTTATGGAGATTCATAAGAGAGAGAGAGAGAGAGAGAGAGAGAGAGAGAGAGAGAGAGTGTATTCTAGGCAACTCCTCTCCCTGCCTATTGACTTTTCAGGCAATTTGTTGGCTCATCGTCACCACTGACGAATTGTGTACATAGACGTTCTATAGAAGCTATATGGCGTGGTTTCTAGTGTTACTCTGTGTGTGTGTCACACACACACTAGAAAGCAACCATCGGAGACGAGATTTCTCAAAAAAGGAAAAATTAATTTTCTACTTAAGATAAATTGCAGGTTCAATTTATTTAAAGTGAAGAGGATGGTTCTAGTCGAGAAAAAGGTGAATATGATTGGAGGTTTAATTAAGGGCACTATTTGATCATTTATATATTCTTTGCATTTATGAAATACGTACATACATGGATCATACATATACAAATATATGTATTATGTGTGTGATTTACCATTTTAGTGAAGAATCAAATTAATTCTATTGTGTTAAAGTTGAATTTATGCCAACACATGGAGTTGGAAAGGGTGGTTAAAGATTTCCGTGTAATGTCTGCTGACGAACACATTGGTTTGGATAGACCTGGTTCTCAACCTGGCCATGAACCAACTGGAACCGAAACAAGAACTAGGCCTAAAACCAGATACCATTCAGATTGGTTCCAGTTCCACTTTTCATGAAACTGGAACCAGCGGTTCTAAATTCCCCATTTCAGAAATTTTTAAAAAAAAATAAAATTCAAAAGTTTTAATCTTTTTAGCGGTTCCAAGCAGTTCAAGACTCAAACAAAACCACCCTAGACCTAAAACTGGAACCGGCTCCAGAGTAATTTGGTTACGTGTCCAAGATAATTAAAACTAGCAGTTTGGAATGGCCGCTTTCGGTTTATCCGGAACGGGCCATATCTAGGAAGTAGGATATGCAAGACGGCTTTGAAGATCAGTGGTGGTGATAAATAATTCAACGCATAACGAAATGAAAACATATCATACAATCATCGCTCATCAATTGCTGAAAGCACAGAGCAAATTTGGAGCACGAGAATAAACTAATTACAACATTTGTTATCGTTGCAGTAATATAAATGCTTTTGAAACACCGTTCAACGAACTCTTTCTTTTCCCCTCAAAATCTGACTAATAAGATGGGACTTGGATAAACTGCTTGGTTAATGGCCTGGATTCGAATTATCTTAATCTCTTCTATCTCGTATAGTTGTATTGGCCAACATCTTGTCTAACTCGAGCTTTTATATATATATATTGATTGGATCTTGCTCAATCCTTACCATTCATTGCTTTTGGGTGATATAAGTGTACCCAAAATACTTCGTATTCTTTCAAACCTCTTAAAATTTTTTGAAGTTACACTTATGTCATCAAAAACTTCGCCTATGTAAGGAATCACCTTTGCATGGCAGTCCCATGCCCAGAAAAAGGAAGAGGGTTGTGTTAGGTTTCCGACAACCGGCGTAAAACTTTATCGTACTTAACATGGATTCTAAAAAAAAACAAAGAATCCATGTAGCTGACCCCATCTAGTATGGGAAAAGGCTTAGTTGTAGTTGTAGTTGTAGTAGTATACGTATGTCATTAAAAAATAATGGATGGAATGAATGAACATGTCAAAGGTCAACAGGATTAAGCTTTCATTCATTTATATATATATATATATATATATATATATTGATTGGATCATGCCTATAATAACACCTATCAACTCATTGCTTTTGAATAGTGTGAGTATAATTTTAAAGAATCTTTAAAAAAATATGAAGAATATTTTAATTATATTCATGTCACTTAAAAGCAATGGTTACGTAAGAGGGAAGGTTTCACTGCGTGCAGGATCTATTCACTATACATATATATATATGTATATATACATGTATATATATACATATATATATATATATATATGTATATATACATATATATACATATATATATGTATATAATGTATATATATATATATGTACATATATATACATATACAGATACATATATATACATTATATACATATATATACATATATATACATGTATATATATGTATATATACATGTATATACATATACATACATACATACATACATACATATATACATATACATACATATATACATATACATATATATATACATATACAGATACATGTATATACATGTATATATGTATATGTATATACATGTATATATGTATATGTATATATATATATGTATATATATATATGTATATATGTATATATATATATATATGTATGTATATGTATGCATATATGTATATATATGCATATATGTATGTGAGTGGGTGGGGCGGTAAGACCCATAATTTTGACAAACGTGTATAGAACATACTTTTAGTCAAATCTTATGTGTATGAATAATATGCACATATTTAGCAGGAAAAGGTCTGTAATGCTATATGATTTTGACTTTGCCCCTTGAAGAACCGAGAACTCAAATTATTGTAACATTCCATGATCTTTTAATTGTCTCTCCTGGCTAGGGGGTTGAGTACTCGAAAGAACCTTCACGTTGAAGGCCTCGAATTCAATGCCCAGTGGGTGCTTCGTTCTAACAATCGTCTGTATAACCTCAGAATACGTAGAAAAAAAAAATCCTAGAAAAAAAGTGCCAAGAAATTGTGGTACTTCAATCCAGCCGTCTAGTTGCATTTGGGAGAAAAAGTGCCAAGAAATTCTGGTACTTCACAAACTTGAAAGGTGAGTGCCAATGTAAGTTCAAATCTACCTAGACGAATCCCTTGAGGTCTGTGGTGCCGGCCGTAGATGGGAAGGCCTACGGCGCGGTGCGACACGAAAGACCATGGGTGTGAGATACCAACTTAGATGTTTCTTTGTAATATGGCTCGGTCCGAACCGATCAACTCGATCAGATGCCAAAGGGTCTTATGATAAGGTCTGTTTATATACCTACGCAATTGAATAAAGTGTTTTGTTGTAATGGTTTTGGATTGATCCAAGTATCTGTCTTGCAAAGACTGAAATTTTGAAAGGCTCCTTGCAAAACGGGTACAACCCAGCTAAGTTGCATCGGTGTGCATTTGACCCATTTTGCAAGAAATGGAGCCGTTGGTTTTCAGAGTACATGCCCTCAGCACGAACCGTTCGACAAGTTGCCTTGATTGGGCTCGGTTTCTTTACTAGTAGCGCTGGTGCTCCTCTGTATACAATCTTATACTTACAATAGGCCTTGGGTCAGGAACCTTGACATTAAACTTTTGATGATACTCCGAGTTACTGATAAAGATAACATCACACAAAGAGCCCTAGTTCACCTCGCTAAGAGGTTGACTCATGGTTGAAGGTCATGAGTTCAATACCTGGGGTGTGCATCCGGCTTTACGCAAAGAAGAAAAACATTTATCCATTCATTTGGCCGGTATCGTGTATGTGAAATCGTGAGATGGGGTACTGCACCCATAACCATCTCGAACAAGGCTCTGCCTTATCTTTAGGGAGAATGGCAGCAGTGGCGATCGAGCCCTGGCCATTCGTAGTGGAAGCCGCTGTTTGTCATTTTGCTATTTGTAGGTTTGTAAAGCAAGTATCTGAATTCGGGTTTGATATAGATCTGGATTTAAGTTCGCCCTTGCAACAAACAAATTCATAATGAAGACATAAATATGGGTTGTTCGTTTCTTGTGATCCACAACCAGCATCATACAACAACAAAAACTAAGCCTTTTCCCATATTACATGGGGTTGGCTACATGGATTCTTTGTTTTCACTGAACGCTATCTTATGTCATGCTAGCAGTTAACTCAATATAAACTAGATCATTCTTTATTATTTCTTTCCAATACTTTTGTTATCATTCTCTCTTTCTAATATTTTCACAATCTAGTTTTCAATATTTTCTTACACGATCATCCTTGGGTCGTCTTTCTATATATTCAAATCATTTGAAACGTTTTTCTCTCATTTTATCCTTTATTGGTGTTACTCTCAATTTGTTTCTAATAACCTGATTATGTATACGGTATTTCCTTGTGTGACCACTCATTCATCTCCCACAGCCGGCATCATAAGACGTATAAATAAGAACCCATACTGATTCAATTATAGTCGCAGATCTTTATCACATGTCAACAAGTAACCGTCCATCGTCTTCATTGTAAGATCAGACAGACTTCCGTGGTGGATTTAAAAATTCGATAGAGCAAATAACCTTTTGAATGGTTTAAGGTGAGGTGAACTATATACTATGGATCTCATCATGAGCTATAGGTTTTAAGTTGATTTTTAAAATTTCGGATGTTGTGGACGTCCCACCTCTTCTCAATATAGATCCGCCACTGCTTCACCTCGACCATTCATGTCACCAGTGCCAGTGATTTCACCATAGCTGCATGCCCACACCAGCATCTAAATGAGTTCATTCAAACACCCCTTTTTCCATTTTATTTATATAGTAATTACCACTAATAAATACCCATTTGTATTTTCTTATTCTAGAAGTGAACTTGAACCAATCCAAAGCAGTCCCTAACACGGCTGAAACTAAAAGAGAAAGTAAAATGATAAATAAATACTTTTAGCTATGATTGTTAATGATACCAAGTGAATAAAGTGAGGGAATCAACAATGCCAAGTGCTTCTTTAAAAAAAAAAGGACCAGGGGTTCGAGTAAGGATGTGTGTGTGAGTGCACAAAGGCAATTATGCTTGTAATATAATTTGTCAGATCACAAACTTTCGATTCGATTAGCAACTTTGACTCGGATTCGAGATTTTTCTAAACAAAATTCCTTCGATTTGTTGGAGAGAAATCAGCAAGAATTTTCTAACACCGACCATTCTCCCAACTTGTTAATAAAAGGGGCTAAATAACACCACCACGGTCCCGACAATCATTTTTAATTGCCAAAAATTGAAATTAAAGTCACTAATTAAAGAATTCAATAATATTCTCTCTATATATAAATATATATATATAAAGTACATTAAATGTAACAAAAAGTACATTAAATGTAAAGTATGAACAGTACAACTGTATTTTTAGTTTCTAATTCAAATCTCCACCATTGATAATGCGATAGATTTAATTAAGTAGATTTGAGCCTGAACTGATATGAAGTTTCACAACTTTTCCTATATATAATTGAATTCTTAAGTTATGCCAACCGCTTATATTGGCATGTCACTTTCTTGCTAAAAGCGTGATTCCTTTGGTCATGCAGATGCAGTGGCTGGCCCATGGGAGATAGTAAAAGAACAGGAAAATGAAAAGCAAAAGAGCATCTGCCTAACCTCATCTAACGAGTGTCCTATCGTCCATTTTATATATATATATATATATATATATATATATATATATATATATATATATATATATATATATATATATATATATATATATATATATATATGTGTGTGTGTGTGTGTGTGTGTGTGTGTGTGTGCGTGTGTGTGCGTGTGTGTGTGTAAGATTATTCTTTCTATAATGAGGGGATACCCAATCAGTTTAAATAGGTGCATTTTGTTTTTTTCTTTTTAGTACTTGTGATTTTATTAGGGACCTCATTTACGGGGCACCGAATCTGGATGATGTAAGGAATCGCCTTTTAACAATTTAAGGGCTCATTGGGCCCAGAACTACAGCTTTCTTCCAATTAGTTCTAAGAGATGGTGTAGTTAGTAATTTGCCAATTATTCTAATATGACTTTAATTAAATTATTTATTAATTCATTTATTGAAAACTCGGCTTAGGCCTAAGGCTGGTAAAAGAGCCGAAGGATTCAAACGACCATTGTTTTACTACCAAGTCGAGACAACAACTAAGCAAACAGCCTCTCTTCAGAAACGTTCACAAATAGCCATGCTTTTACTAGCCGAGCTGGACCAAGTTGTAAGAGAGATTTCTTTCATCACCCAAAATAAAACTTCATTTATCTAAAGTGTTCCTTTGTGGAATAGTTAGGCAAATGGATTTCGGTCCTATTGTGTTGGCCTTCGATCGGAGTAATGATTAAGAGGGACAGTCGGGGGCATTCGTATTTCATAGTCAGAGGTGAAATTCTTGGATTTATGAAAGACGAACAACTGCGAAAGCATTTGCCAAGGATGTTTTCATTAATCAAGAACGAAAGTTGGGGGCTCGAAGACGATCAGATACCGTCCTAGTCTCAACCATAAACGATGCCGACTAACTATTCATTTACCCCAATACCCGAGTGGAATTACCTCGATGATATGAGCTTTCACGAGCCAAATTGAGTTCAATACCATGTTCATGTTCAAATCATGGTTTAACAAACCGAACATAAAGGAGCCATAGACGAGCCATACTGAATTGAAGTACGAGTGCCTTGGTTCATTTAAGGTGTGTTTGATTTATGCTACGAGTTTATGAGACTAGAAGTAGAAGCTTAGACCCGACTGGTAAACATGGTTTCGTGTTTGATTCTAGGTTTTCGTGCTAAGAAGAGTAGTAACACGAGAAAGAAGGGAGCACTTGGGTTTTTGTGCAAACCCGCTGGTTCAAATCTTATGCCCACCTCCTCTTGGTACCAAAGTATTTACTCAAATTGTGCTGATGGAGCCACAGTTTCGTATCGGTAATTGTTTTCGGTACAAAAGGAACTTGAAACTACGAGCACCAAAAATCAAGGTCCAATTCCCTTAAAACCTTGTATCAAACACACTCTTACCAGCCTTACTTGTGCCCTGACCATCTTCGAAATCATGCATAGGCCCCAAATGATTGTGTTATAACCAGAGGGGTCTTATTTTGGGTTGTTAATCTCAACCCACTCGTAAGACAGTCTTTATTTTGGATTGAGTTACATAATCCTGCCATCAAAGATCCAGGGCCAGTTCGATTAGCAAGATCGGGATGTGTATTAGTTTTATACTTATTGAACTCTTAAACAAGCTAGGTCATCTTTATTTCAAACTAATCTTTCCACATGGCTTCGCTCATTTAAGCAAGGTGTGCCAAAAAGAATGAAACATTTCAGTAAATATTCACTAACCTAGTTATGTTAATTATCATAATTTTTCTTTTCTTCTTTTTTTTTCTTTTATGCACGATGGGAAGGCGAAAACGAGATGCACGCCCACGGTATCAAATTTATGACTTCCTTTTTTGTCATACACACACACGCCCACGGTATATATATATATATATATATATATATATATATATATATATATATATATATATATATATATATATATATATATATATAGGGTGCTCTCAAGACACATACTCTTAGACGTAGGCCAACGGTTGTCACATTTGGATGGTAATTAAAAAAATTGAACGTAGGCTGAGCTTAGTGCGTTTCTTATAACACTTTATCATAATCACTAGATATATTATATAAATTCAACCAAACAAATATGGGCTCAGTCTCGTGCAATGTGCATCCAAGCCAGGACCATTCTTTGACGGCATTTAGATTTCATATTACTGAAGCCACAGTTTCTAGGACATTCAAATACGTTTTCCCACATGCAAAGCTTTGTTTGACCATCATTCTCTTATTATTTATATGTGATTCGTTAAGTGGGGTGCCATCATCTTTATTTAATGTTAAAGTTTATAAGAAGTACCAGTGTTATGGCTGGCATTATAAAGTAAGTATCTCCATTTTCTCTTGAGAGAGAGAGAGAGAAAGTGATTGGATCCTCACCACACGTGTCCAACTAGTGCCTTTTTAAGATACAAATTTAATAACATTATTTTTCATATTTTTATAAAAACCTTTAATAATTTTTAAATTATATTTATATTATTGAAAAACAATGGATAGGCATAAGTGAATATATCATAGGTGAACAAGATCGAGTTGATATATAAAGAGAGTGGTAGTCTTATATGCATAATTTTGCATATTTCATAATCATGTATATTCTCTTATTTCACATGATTTCATTGTTTCAATCACTCATTGTCATTGTCCACCACCTTCTATTATAGTCAAAATCACCACCGCTGACCCCCTTTTACGTAGTTAGCTTAACTTGTAAAAGTAGCTTTAGATCATAGAGAAGTAGCGAAAAGTGGTAGAGGACACTGATACGTAGTTAGCTTAACTTGTAAAAATAGCTTTAGATCATAGAGAAGTAGCGAAAAGTGGTCGAGGACAGTGATCAATGGTTGAAGCGATGAAACCATTTATGCTCCGCATATAAGATTATTCCTCTCCTTTTCTAGGCTATGCACACAAACACAAATACATATATATATATATATAGATAGATAGAGAGAGAGAGAGAGAGAGGAGGGTGTTCACCGAATGAGACAATCATTAGTGCAGGAGTTGGGTGATTGGATGTCATAAAGGTGAGACCCACAGCTGAATCTGAACTGTCAATTTTGAAGAGATATTCAAAATATCGTGGGTTGTAAATGGCACAAGAATTTGATGCCAGGGACTAGCTTTTGGTCCTTGTATTTTATCTAATTTTATTAGAGTGAGCTTCACCACTTTCTCGTACGTGGCTGAGTTCTATTGAGGAACGCCAATAACATAGAGGCAAATAAAATCCATGTAGAGAGAGAGAGAGGGGATCATTTAAGTATATAACACAAGGTTGAATTTGCACTAGGTTTGGTTTAGTGTAAGCTAATATTTTTAGGAAATTCTTCAAGGTTGGAGATGGGCTGTGCCACATGTTTGTGGTGTAGCATGCAGGCAAACGAACACCAGGGCGCACACTAATTTACAGTGTTTATTGTAAAAATATGATCAATAAAATCTTCAGCTTAGGTTCCTTTTTATTTATATCCAGACCATACTAGTTACACTCCAGTATCGAAGTCCTGATCTGTCATTGCAAAAGCCCAATCATTAGCCAAAGAGGAGTCTATATCATAAAAGCCTTTTGATTTGAGGATCTTAAGCTCAATGCCACTATGATTCAATCATGTACATGTGACTTGTGAGTAAGGTAGAATCTGATTTATGTCAAGTCTAGTGACGTTAAGGAGCTATAAATCTAGGGATGGAGGCACATTTACATATATACATTATAATATTATTTGTATATAAGAAATAAAATGATAAAGTCCTTTATGAGTATATACTCTATGATCTTGATGAACAATAGATGATAGTACCTACAACATGAATGTGTTCTTACCATATGAGAAGGAAGTAATCTTTTTGGCACCATTTTTTATGATTCATCAAGAACAATCAAACAGTGGTCCTCCAAGAATATATACACACACGTATATATAATACAAAGGAAGTGTGGAATATACTAGCAACATTACATACTAATATATCCAAACAAATTTCAATCTCCATGAATTGTTGATATTGGAATTTTAAAAACAAAAGGTCGACATGAATTTTTTGTAAGTGTAATTAATTAAAAAATGATTTTTTACTTCTTTAATTCAAATCCCAAACATCTATCTTTCATATTGAATGATTGGGATTTGCTTAAATACATTAGTATGTGATCTTCTTACTATATTATATATATATATATATATATATATATATATATATATATATATATATATATATATATATATATATATATATATATATATTCCAAGAGTTTGCTTCTTTCCTTGGCATTCGTTCATGGTGGGGAGTAGAAACCAGAAAGCTTTTCGACTTAATGGAATGCATAATTCAAATCTCTTACTGTTGCATGTGGGCGGCTGCATCACTAGCGTTAGCACATTAGGCTTCTTATGCATATTGCGCCTTTTCGTGTGCCGCTACGATTCATTTCAAGCTTTCTCAAATCATTTTCATGCAAAATCTCGCAATCTTTCCAACTTGAATGCACTGCAGCGAAAAGCAGTGGCTCATGATGTCATTATGAGTTTTGCCATGCATGCATATGACATGCATGGGTGATGGCCTCATTCATACGATGTGACATACCACTTTCGCATGAAGCTCCCCATGCATGAATGACATTTATGGGCCCATTCACATGACATGACAAAGACGTTCACCATCTAGTGTTAAGTTCCCATGGGGACATGCATAATGCACGCATGATGGTCACAGTGCGGGCGCCTTTTAGGCATCAAAAGCCCATGGTATATAAAAGGAGGCCCATTTGTGTCTTCAGTGAAGGGGCTATCCTTCTTATTACTATAGGTGGTGTTGAACCCCACCGGGACCATTTTTTTTTCCTGTAATCTGGTCTGGTAGGGCGGTCAAGGGGTTGGGTTACGTCCAAAGTAGGTTGACCTGGACCCAAACCAATCTTCCTTTACCGGTCGGGCTTTGGTCGATCAGACTACAAACCCAATGTGTGTGTGCATGCACGCTCACAAGTGTTTGTATGTGTATATAAATGATGTGATTCTTGCTTAGTTGAAGAGGATATACAAGAGAGAAATTGGAAGACATGTATACCTTCTACTGCATTTCATGCACTTGTCTCCTTTTGCATATATATATATATATATATATATATATATATATATATATATATATATATATATATATATATATATATATATATATATAGAGAGAGAGAGAGAGAGAGAGAGAGTGTGTGTGATTCGATCTTGCCCACATTGATCTAGAGAGATCTTAAATTCAAAAGCAATAAGTGTGTACTCATAAAGTATACCTAAAAAATACATATTTTTTATTTTAAATTTCAATAATCCACAAGAATGATTCATAGTTTTGATATGCTATTACCTTAAATTCAAAAGCAATAAGTGTGTGCTCATAAAGTACACCTAAAAAATACATATTTATTTTTTGCTTTTAAATTTAAATTTCAATAATCCATATGAATGGTTCATATTTGTTTTGACATGCTATTACCTTAAGTCTGCTGATATATATATATTCGTTGGGATCTTGGTCGACTGGTACCCAGCCTGAATTTTGGCAGATTGTTTTTTCTGACCCCGACCCTACCGAGGATGCCTAGATCCCGACCGGGCGACTAACTTTTTGGATCGGATCAGGCCGGTCTATTACGAAATTATCACCAGTAGGTTTCGGGAAGCAATCAGGTCACCAGAAGCGCACCTCGTAAGTGCAAAAATAGTGCTTCCCGGTTGTGGGGACCTTGCTTCTGTTTTACGGAGAAGTTCGCTTTCTATAAAAGGGATATCATATTGCTTTCACTGTGATTCTTTTTCTCGTGCTCTTTCTTTTCATATTCTTACTTTCCCATTGCTTCTTGTTTGGCTTCTTTGATTCTCATTTGCTTCCTACTCAGTTCTGCTTCCACTTTTATATTGCTTTCAATTCATGATGTGTGATCACAGGAGGAAAGACTTTTCGATCAACGAAGTTTTCAGATAAAAAGTCTCGAAGTCACTGAAGATGCATGAGAGAGAATAAAAAGGATGATACTGCTCGTTTCTGCTATATTGTGAAGAAATCAGATTTGTTTTCGGAATGGTATTGAACTCATGACCTTCAACTTATGAGTTGGACCTCTTGCTAGATTAGCTAGTGCTCCTTTTTTTATTCATGCAGTCACAGAAAAGATGGTAGCCACTTGCTCGCATTCCGACGGATTAAAAAAACTGAACATATTTTTTGAAAATGTTGTATAAATCTCGTCACCAAATATTTTATCAACTTTGCCTTGCCTCGAAACAATTTCTTGGTCGGCCACTCGATCGAGATCCTTTGAGGGAATTTGGCAGGAAAAAGGAAATATGAGCATGCACAAGAACTCGTACGTTTCCACTTACTTGAAAGTTTAACAATATAAGTATTTTATCTATTATTTTTATCAAAACCGAAGGTTTACAACTACCCGCCCGATAGATACCCACTCCTCCTACATGAGGCAGATTCTCAAGAAGGAAACCCTATGTATAAAAACTTTTCTTTTAGAAAAAATTGGGCCTACCCCCTTGGGTGTAGGGTTTGATCCTCATGATGACCCGTGGGACAGGATCAGACAGAGTCTAATAACAAGTTTCCAATGCTGACAGATGCTGGTGGGTGGATTGAAAACCCGTCCCATTTCCATCGCTATTTACAATCAGACAGTTAACATCAAATTATTATCTCACTCAAGAAAAGAAAACTCAAGGGATAAAGCTGGTGGGTGCCATCTCAAAGATAGTTTCTGCTGCGTACCAAGCTAAAGCCTCTGCCACTTTATTATTGGCTTTTGGGATTGTCTGAGATGAAAACTGCAGAAAGTTAAGCTGCAATCATACAGACAAGTTCGCTAAGTATAGTGCCATTATACGAGGAGTTTTCACTTTCTGGTATTTCATCAAATATATGCTTGTCCTCTCCTTCCAGCTTCACTTTCGTGTACTGTAATTCCATCATCCACTGTAAACTTAATGTTGCCGCAGTTACTTGAAGCCTTTGAATATCAACAGATTCCTCATTTTATTAGCCTTTCCATCCATGGAAACACCTTTCCGATCTCTAATCACACAATACGCATACCACTAAGTGTTATTTCTTCTATTTACAACAGCAGCTCACATTTGTTTCCACTGTGGACCATGGAAACACCTCTGTTATTTTTCATGTTCTTGTTGATGCAAGTTCCTGGTTTCCAACATTTATTTTGTATGAAACACAGGAAAACCACAAGTTCAGTTCCAGGTCCACTTATTGAGGTCCGGAACTGAAGGTTTGAAATCGACAATTTTCCAAGTCATTTTTTTGGTTTTTGGTTTTAGAATCCTACCCTTGTTTCACGGTTTTCAGATAAAACTAGAACCTTGTTGAACCATAACCAGAAGCGGCAAACCAGACTTGAAACTGTACACCAATTCGGTTCTGGTTTTGGGTTTCAGGGTCCCGGTTTACCCAAACAAGCTAGGACTACACAGAGGACATCAATCCATGCTTTTAAATCTGTATGTTGGTATTTTTTGCAGGTGAAATAAATTTATCCGGTATATATTGCTTTTTTATTCAAAGATCTCAACGATTGATGTTCAACATTGAATGATTGAGATCTTTGAGAATGTTTAAGCATGGATTCATGTGTGTGCATGTACTAATTTATCTCTCTTTCTCTCTCTCTCAGTCTTTCTCTATATATATATATATATATATATATATATAGTTTTTAAATTTCATATTTATATGTATATATATACTATATGATATGTATAGATGTATAGTTTTTTATTACATGTATATATATGTAGTATATATCATATATACATATATATACACACATGCATACACATATATGTATATATACTACAATATATATATATATATATATATAGTTCTTCAATTACATGTATATATGTATAGTTTTTTCCATTATATATACACATATATATACATACACGTATATGTATTATTATATGTATGTATATATGTAGTACATATATATATATATATGTATAGTTTTTTATTACATGTGTATGTGTATATGGCTTGTTGAAGCCTAAAATATTGTGACTGGATTTGAATTTCAATCATATTTGGATCGGATCTTATAGACCCAATCTAATGGACCTGTAGTCCTGCAGGCCAGCCTGCTGGCTCACGTCGCCCCCTAGGGCTATATGGTCAGGCCATTTGGTCCTGCTTTAAATATGGGCCTGGTTAGCAGTTGCGTGCAAAGAACCATCAACTTAAAGGTCAAGAGTTCAAAGCCAAGTTGAAGGTCAAGAGTAGATATGCAAGACATTTCTACTTGCTAATTCTCTTTCAATACAAAATGGGCAGTAGAACAGGAACCGAAATAGGCAATTACATGGTTTCTGATGGACCTTTGACAAGTTCTTCGGCTTTTGTTAGCCTGTGAAACCATACATCTCATGTTTGCAAGTGTATTAGAGCTACAGAAATGTATTTTTCAAAAGTAGAAAACCCGTGTGAAGACCACCCTCAATGGTGTCCATTGAGATGATACGATCACTGTTATGGGCATTAGCTGTCTGGGCAATGCAGGTGCACGCTATTGTGCAGTCACTGGTAAATTTAGTGTGTAGTCGCCAGCAAAGAACTTTGCTGATCACTTGGTTCGTGTTGATTTTTCCTAGTGGCTAATAATTTAAGCACATAATTGGCTCAGGGAAGATGAAAACACTTGATATTAGAGTAGAATTGAAGGTGATAATGGTATATTGAGGAAATTTGATAAGAACAATAGATGAGGAATAAGAATTAGATATCAAAGAGAACTGAAAATTGATCGCTTCTTCCGGGTTTAGTCGAGCATGGCCCAAATCTAAGCATGCTTTACTGATATTCATCGTTCTCTGATGCAATCGTGTATAAATAACTAATTATTCTATGGTATGTTTTTCTAGGATTCAAAATTATTTTAATATATATTCATATATAGAAGGTGCTTCTGCTGCTATTGTTACTACTTTAATCATTCTTTTGAGCATTTGGTTTTTACTTTTCCCGAGATAAACTTGAAGCTGCCTGATGCAACTTCTCATAGGTTGCTTCTCTTATTTTTGAAGTTAAACCCAAGAATACCATTGCACGAATGCTTGAACTGTCTGTATTTTCGGGGGAAAAGGATTTGGTGGTTCACAATTTTGGTGTATTGATATTAGACTTTGAACGTCCACCCAGTGCAACTGGTAAACAATCATACCTGATGCTTTGAGAACCATCTCCAGATATTTCATATATCAGGAAAAACAAGCGACTTAGGAAACTCAAATTAGTTTCCTGTATATGAACGCCACAATTAGGTTTAGTAATTCGAGTAAATTGCATGATTTACTCAGTTCTCCAAGAATGAACAACTTCTCTTCATAACCTTTGTTGTCAATTACAAATCAACATATTCATTCTGCTATTGGGTTTAGTAATTCGAGTAAAAAATTGCATGATTTACTCGGTTCTCCAAGAATGAACAACTTCTCTTCATAACCTTTGTTGTCAATTACAAGTTGACATTCATTCTGCTATGGGGTTTAGTAATTCGAGTAAAAAATTGCATGATTTACTCAGTTCTCCAAGAATGTGCAACTTATCTTCATAACCTTTGTTGTCAATTACAAGTTGACATTCATTCTGCTATTGTGTTTGTCTAGAATTAAGACTCTGGTTTGAGTTAGGAAACTTTTTGCTTCTTTTTGGGTATCTCTTCTGTAATAAATACATTCAAGCTTGTGACGTGAATTGCCGTGAGGGAGATCTTTATAATCCAAGTGAAGATGTTTTGAGTTGAGAACATGAAGGAGTTTCGTGATTTGATTTTGGACTGTTGTTGATGATTGAATAAGTTTGTTCTCCCCGCCCATAGAGGGGGACTTCTCGTATTTGGTTAACTGTCAAACAATATTAAATCAGTGTCATTCGTTTCTTGTCCTTCTTTCTTATTTGTAGGCCTTTACTGTCCTGTCGAATGGATTCTCATTGTCTTGTTTTCTCCTCGTTACAGATATTTTTACAGATATTTTGTTTGCTGGCGTTCTAGATCACAATAACAATCTTCTTTTGGTTCCAAAGCAGGCCCTTGAGCTAGATTCCTCCACTATGTAAATCTAATGTCCATCGATTCCATTAAAAGGCACTCAAGATTCACATCCGCTTAGCTGCAACTTTTGAAGTGCCTTCGAAGGTAATGATACCTCCACTACAGGGATGAGTTTCCAGTAACCATATACGCAGAGACTTCTTTTCGCTCAGAAGTCGTTTGTTGCCTTTGAGAGTTCCTCTGCGTTACATGAACTCTTTTCTACTGAATATTTTTAAAACACCCTTCTTCATCGTCCTGTTCTTCTCTTTCCCTAGTTTGGAGATGATTAAATCTATCATCAGAGACTCCTAAGCAATTCTCTTGTAAGTATACATAAAAAAAAGAGCATGTAGGTAATAAGATTTGAATCAAGCAACAGTTATGTTACTAAGAACAAATACTTAGAATATCATATTCTTCCATTCATCGAATGCAGATGCACATACATGGAATCGAATGCCAGGGAATCTAAATGCTCTAACATAAAGGAACTCCTTGTTGATTACCAGAGTTTCTTTATAATCTAAAAGTTCAATATACGGTGCAAGGAAGCCATTAATTCACGTGCTTACGGGGTCTAACCGACTGTTGTCTGACACGTATCGTATCTCATATTGCTGAGCTCCATGATACGGGCGTATCGTATCATATCGTACTTTAATATTAAAAATAGGAAAATATTTTAAAAAAAAAATTAGTAAAAAACCCGGAAAAAAAATAAAAAAAAATCAGGAAAAATTAAGAAAAATCTGGTAATTGCTTTGAATTCATATAATTTACATATTTTGAAGCAAAAAATGAAATACATTTACATTTTATATATTATAAATTTGTATTAGGATCTGAATAATCTTCATCTTCTACTTGATGAAGATTCAAAGTTTATCATCACTTTCTACTTCAAAATCAAAATCTTCATCTTCTTCATGATGTTGTTGCACTCCTTTCAAATTAATCCATGTAATGTCTTCTTCGGTTAAGAGTGCATTTTCTTCGTTATCTTCCATAATCCACTCATCTAATATATCAAAATTAACAAATTGCTATATTTGTACATGTAGTTGTCATATTTGCTAATTTTTATATGTGAGTAAAACGATGAGCTCTATTTCTTTGATTATTGAGTCTATGACACCTCAGTGATGTGATATTGTTACTTGATGATATCCCCTTTCTCTCTTACTGGAGACTAGCTTTTTAACTAATGCTTGAGCTCCATTTCTCACTTCAAGTAAAGACACACGCATTGATCATATTCAACTCAATGGAAGTCATGTAAGGTGAACCCTAAAATAGTGAAGTTGTAAAATGCTCACTCAATGAACCGAGACAACCAAATTGTTCTTCATTATTTGCGATTTCATGAAATTAAAAACTGGTAGCATAAATATACTTAAAAATTGGCAACTGAAAGGAAAATGATTTTGTCATAATTTTTATTTGTTCATAAATTATTCTTATTCAATAAATGAAATTATAAATCCGAATTTAAATGTTACATACACATCTTGCAATCCCAAACAAACGTATTAGAGGATACCTTGGAGAGAAGTGAAGAGAGGCGAAGAGAGGCCACAAACCTGTAAAAAAAAAATTGGAAAAAAAATTGAATCTTTTTTTTGGCGTATCGCCCGTATCGTACAATACGCTCCATATCGTGCAATACGGCCCATATCACACGATACGAAGCGATAAGTTCTGTTTTACGATACTCTTAGGTGCTCACGATACGATACGTACGATATGGATAACACTGGTCTAACCCATAAAGAGATTGGGAGTTCAATGCCTGAGGTAGACATGGCCAGTTCTAGGTTTGGTTCCACTATTTTCATTTTCCGGAAAGCTGCCGGACCAGTTCTAAACCAGCCATGTCTAACCTCAGGTGTACAAGTGATAGGGTTCAGCCCGACCCCAAACTTGCTAGCACAGAAGAGTTCGATATATGTAAAACGAGATTGCATCCATGACACGGGAAATTCCAAAGTTTTTGCAGTATTCCATCGCATGGCTGGTGTTTTATAGACCTATTTAATTTTTTTGGTTTTCATTTTTGGTTTTTTGGTATAATGGGAAATTTGAAGCCCCATGCAGCCCGGGGTATCGAACTCATGACCTTCAACTTGTGCATAACCTAATAGCTACATGAGCTTATTTTCGTCCACCTCGAACTTGTGAGTCCGCCAGCAACCAGTCGGACATGGATTTTAGCAAGGTAAGTTTATAGACCTCAATCTGGGTCCAAGTGGGTCTATCATGAGCAAAATCATACTCAATAGGTGTATTAATGTCAAACACACGCTTTATAAAAAAAAATCATATACTAGTGAAACCGGAACAGATCTGCACAAAAGTGACAAAGAAATGGACTTTCAGATTAACCTGTTTCACACGTGAACACGAAACGACTGAAAACTAGGACATAACACGAACATGATCCAGACAAAGTAACACAAAGATAAGTGGGCTGTGTTTGGTTTGACATGTTTTAACATGAATATGTGTTTGTGCGTGCATGCACATGTGTATGTGCCATACGGCATGAACATGCCGGATGCACAAATTTGCTATTCCTAATACTCAGTTTTCAGGGGGGCGGGGGGGGGAGTGTTTTCATATTGTTGTCGTCAGAATTAGGGGTGTTCACGGTTCAATTTGATTCAGTTCTGGCTTCAACCTCGAACCAAACCGTTACTAGCGGTTCTTGGTATTTGGATAACCGAACGAAACCATGGCATGTTCAAAACAGAATTGAACCAAACCGATGGTTTCAGTTTCGTTCAGTTCTAAACCACAGTTCTTGATATAATTAAACAAAAATCTAATAAAAAAATTAATTTAATATCATGTGATCAATGACCAACTAATAGATATTAAACTCATAAGAACAAATATTACACTTGCTCGTAGCCAAAAGGCTATGAAAAATATGTCTTATTGGGTGCCCAACAATGATTTTTATAGTGATCAACCCATCCTTCTCATTCTTGGTCGATAGGGACCAAATTCAGCTATTTTATACTTAGTTGGATTGGGTTTGGTTCTCATGGTGTGGTTCCAGTACTAGAACCATAAACCGAACCGTTGATATTTTTTCCTCTTAGAACCGAACCGAACCAAACTGTTCGGAGTCTAGAACCAAACCAAACGGCCAGTTTGGTTCGGTTCCAGCTGATCCGTGAACACCCCTAGTCAGAAGTGGTGACGAAATTTCAACCTTACTCGTATGAACCCATCCATTTTGGGTGCCAAGAATAATTTCCGGATCTTAACTGTAATTCAGATTGGATTTGCAGTTGATGCAAATTTTATACATTGTTGGTTTCAGATATTAGTTGGATCTTGGATCTTACGGGTCAAACCCCAACAACCAATGGATCCATTTTCTGTTAGCAGGGTTCAAATCCAACCCATTGTCATCTCCATTTCCATTGACTGCCCTGACTACATTTCTATACTAAAACAGTGCCAATCATTTCAGTAGGTGATCGGATGAGCCATACAATCCGTCTCAAGCACAGCCCGAAATGTTTGTGTTCCTGTCTTCCCAAAAGTACCTGAAAAGAATCAAGTCTTTTTTGGGCCGACCTGCTCTCAACATGCAGGCAAAAGGGAACGGCGTGAACACAACCCAAAACACAAAGTAAAACACAAAAGACAGACAGAATGCAAGACACGAACACAACCCAAGCAAGTCTCTGCTTTTCTCGACCCAAAGTGACAAATAAGACCAGGTTGTGTTCGTGACAATTATGGAAACATGATGGGGGCATAAAAATGCCACTCCAAAAGTCAAGCCCGTGGTTTCGGGTATGTTTCTTGACCAGGCCTGAAGCCTGGTTGACCCAAGACCGGGCTTTCAACCTTCAAGTTTTCAAACCCATTTTTTTATGAAAAAGAAAATGTTTTCCAACTGACACGAAAATTGACCACAAGACTTTTGAAAAAGAAGCAGCTTATTAGAATAACAAGAAGTTCGAAAATATATTATTGGTAAGAAACTTCTATTTTTAGGAAGAAAAAACATTTAGTTATATATATTTTTACAATAAGAAGCCGAAGCATAACACACACATGCGTGCGTGCACCAGAAATGGAACTGATGGCAGAGACCGGAAGCACTAGAAATTGAGCTAATGCTTTGCAAGCGCTAGGTAATTCCCTAAATCTCGATTCTCTCTCCACTCCCTCCCCCTTTATATATATATATGTGTGTGTGTGTGTGTGTGTGTGTGTGTGTGTTTTTATGAATTGCATCTGCCGCATTGATTGCATCCTAATACAGAAAGAAATAGAATAAAAACTTGAAGACCCAATTCTCTTAGTTTCATTAAAAATAGTTTTTTTATTCCAACCTTTAGAAAACATTATTAAACAGCCAAAATAAATATCCATTCCCAAGTTTGAAATTTTTTTGAGTGATTTGATTGTCGAACAAATTTATTTGATCTTTGAAATAAGTAGTCGGGACAATGAGTTCAAAACAATTTTTGTATGGTTCATAACTATAAAAGGAGATTGTAATTGTCTATTAAAGCTTGTGGAATATGGGCATAAGAAATTATGCTAAATCCCGACTGATCCACAGTTCACATAAAAAGTAAAAAGTTATTTTTCAAGAAACTACATTTTGTTAACTTTTACGGTTGAGATCGTTGATCATTAGACGATCCATAACATAGAGATATGTATACATACATACATACATACATACATACATACATATATATATATATATACACACCACCTTCTCATTCTACTGAAGATGTGCGGTACTTTGATAACCACCGTTCGATTAGTTGGAAGGAACGGTGATGACATATATATATATATATATATATATATATATATATATATATATATATATATATATATATATATATATATATACCACCTTCTCATTCTACTGAATGATGTGCGGTACTTTGATAACGACCATTCGATTAGTTGCAAGGAACGGTGATGATGATCATTGCAATGTTTAACATGGAAAGCCAAGGTTATATATCTATGGATATATATGTATAAAAGAGACAGAGAGAGAGAGAGAGAGAGAGAGAGAGATGTGATCACGCACTTGTGTGTGCTTGCCCTACTCCATCACCTTTCCGCACTTCAACCATACTCAGCACCCTCAGATGCCTTTATCTACATTGAAGGAATGGAACCAGAAATTTTATCCTAGGGGGTCGAAACTGTATCGTAATTATCATATACGTGCTAAACTTCGAAAAAACAAAAAAGGTAGAAAAATTGAAAAAGTCACTTGACCGGAACCTGCACCTAAAGCCAGTCACAAAAATCATCAATTTATCGCACGGGCCAAATGCACAAACCATCTTAATGCTTGGCAGTAAGAATCACAAGATAGAAACCTGCATCTTTAACCACCTTTGATGCCATGGGTTCGCATCAAGAGTTGATGGATGGAGACGCTTTAGAGTCTCACTACTGGTGCCGGCGGTCAAATCCCCGACTATGTTCATTAAACATAAAAAATAAGCTTTCTCTTGTATTAGATGACAGCAACTATTAAATCATTTTTTATTATTTTCTTTCGGTCTTCATATGCGAAAATGAAATAACATAATAAGGAGTTCGCTTGCTACCGTTTCAGTTCGGCTGCACTTAGTAACGAAAGGATCAGTCTGGTAACGGAAGAAGATAGAAAACTTGTGCTGGGATAACTGAGGACCATGATCATCATTATAAAAGCTAATGTTTGCTTCGATGTATTTGGTAATAGTGGTTGGTAGATCTCCAAAAGTGACGAGTTGTATCCAAATCTTTACCTGGTAAAGGCCGACCATTGTTATATTAGATTTATTCCTTCCTGTAGGAGACAAAGTAGTAACAAGAGGTTTCCAAAATTTTAAGGGGCGCTATGGCCTACACTTTTGCAACATGATCAGTAGTCATAATAAATGAGAGTGTCACATAAGAGCAACATCAAATCACTATATATGTGTGTGTATATATATATATATATGAAAAAATTGAGTGATGCTCACTTTTAAAAATATTTTTTATATTTATCTTTTGCTTTTAAGGATATGAGTGTTATTTAAAAAGTTATGTAAGTGTTTGGAGGAAGTTAAATGATACCATTTACTTTTAAGAGAGAAATTTATAATATAGTTACATTTGGATTAGTCGAACTAGGTGATGATCGTATTAATGATAGCAGTTGGTGCCACAAATGTGTGAAGGGTGATGGAATGTGGCTTAGGGGATTCTTGAGAGTGAGAATTGCTAGACTTTTCATTCATGACAGACTATTCGTGCTAAATTATATTTTTGGTTTTACTTTCTCACTTTTGAACTCAACCATTCAACTCTCCATATAGGTTTTGGCTATGAGAACCTCATAGTCACAACTCTCTCCACTAGATCAAGAGCATTCATAAATTTTAAGTCTTAGAGTTCCCTACATGGTCTTCTTGTGCATTTAAAGAAAATGAAGTATTTCCTTAAAAGAAGAAGACGGAGGAGGAGGAGATAAACTAACAACATTAGCTCAATGTAAGTGTTCTTTTCGAGCCATTGCTCTAAGCAGGGAGTTCACTCCCACGGTGCACACGGGTGTGTATGTGGCTTTGTCCTTCTTTTTGTAAAGAAAAAAAGAAAAGAAAAGGTGAAATGTTGGAGCTGAATATTGCCTTGCCTGATATAAAACTTCAATTTGGTACCATGTGATTTCACTGGCTTTTCACTTCAGTGACCACTATTTTTCTTTTTAAATGCTAGCAATATCTACATTTTGCTGATGTAGGGTGTACAAGTAGTAGTTTTGTTGACGTGTACATTGCGTGGCACCATGGTGCCATGTCAGCTTACACGTTGGGTTGGAGTTTCAATTAACTAACTAGTAAGTTATATTAATTAACGAATTAATTTAAATTATAATATTAATTAATATAATTATAACATTAAACTAATTAGTAATTAAGTTATATTAAATGTAATCTCAATTCATTTAAATAATTTATTATCTAATTATTTAATTATATTATCATAAATCATCTTAAATAATAAAATCTTAGTATTAGATAAATGAATACAATTAATAGTACATTGTTTAAAACATAATAGCATTATCAACATAAAATTATAATTTTTTAAATATTTTTTTATATTTTATTAAGTTAATATTTGTTACATCTAACTAATAGAGTATTTAGCATAATGTTTAGGAAATTTTCATGTGGGTTCCATGTTGAGTCGGGTTTGGGTACCACTTGAACCTAACCCAACACAAGCTTTTTGGGTTCGGTGTGGGTCGGGTCTGAGCCGACCTAATTAACCTATATTCTATACCCAGACCTAACCCAAAATTTGTTTGTTGGATAATAATTATGTTAATATGTTAATAACTAAATATTAAGCAAGTGCAATATAATTGAATATTATGTTTGTTGGATTAAGTATTTTAAATGATATATAATTTTAAGATTTGATTTATTATGGTGATCATGATATTATATTTTAAATAATAAATTACTAATTTTTATATTTTAATTGTAATAATTATTATTATTATTTAAAATAAATAGTTATATGATAAAGTTATATAAAAAACTTAACTCAAAAAGAAGGTGAAAGAGATATTTGTAGGATAGATAAGGTTAGAGATAAGAAAACTAAAGATTTTACTTTTGTTAGATGCATCAAAGATGAGGATAACAATATTTATTAGTGAATGTTGATATAAAAAATAGATGAAAATTTATTTTTATTAATTTTTTAATGAAAATTTATTTTTATTAATTTTTTAATGAAAATTTAGATATTAATATTAGTTAGGAGAGTTAGCCAAATTAGAAAAGTATATAAACCATAATTTATATCGACATATTCAAAAGAATAAAGTCAAAGAAGCTCTTAAATATATGAAGATTGATAAATATGTAGGACCAGATAATATTCCTATAAAATTATAAAAAATCTTATAAAAGATGAGGCTCACTTGGCTCACAAGATTATTTAATAAAATATGAAGAACTCAAAAGATACTCAAGGAATGGAGAGTGAATACACTTATACCCATATATTAGAACAAGGAAAATATTTAGAATTGTTCAAATTATCGAGATATCAAGTTAATGAGCCATATATAAAATTATGAAAAAGAATTATCGAAAGTAGGTTAAGACAAATATCGAGAACAATAGAGATCCAATTCAGATTCATGCTCAACATATCTACTATTGAAACTATTCACCTATTGAGACGTTGTATGAAACATTTTACAGCAAAAAAGAACATTCATATAATATTTATTAATGTAGAAAAAACTTACGATAGAGTGCCAAGAGATGTTTTTTGGAGAACCTTACAAAAGAGAGGCATCCTATTAGCATATATAAATCTTATAAGAGACATATACGACGGTGCAAAAACTTGTGTGAAGACTCATGAAGGAACGACATACTCCTTTGAAGTTAATATTAGGTTAAATCAAGGATTAACTTTAAGTTCATATTTATTTATATTGGTCATTGACGAGTTTAAAAAATATATTAAATATGAAGTTCCTTATTGTAGTTATTTGTAGATGATGTTGTGTTAGTAGACGAGTATGAGGAAAAAGTTAATAAGAAATTTAAAACTATGGAGAGAAGCATTAGAAAGTAAAGGCTTTCGACTTAGTAGGACAAAGACAAAATATATGGAATGTAAGTTTGATCATTTGGGTACTTCAGAAGACACAAAAATTAAGATTGACACACATTGCATACCTCATAATGAAAGTTTTAAATACCTAGGATCAATGTTTTAAAATGATAGACGAATTAATGGAGATGGTATGTATAGAATTAATGCTGGTTGGTTAAAATTGATAGGGGTATCAGGTATTCTGTGTGATAAGAAGATATCATTGAAGTTAAAAGGTAATTATTATAGAATGATAATTAGACCTGTTATGTTGTATGATTATGAGTGTTACCCAGTTAATCATTAACATGTGTAAAAGATGTCCCTAGTAGAAATGAAGATGTTGAAATGGATGAATGGTCAATTATGGAGAGAAGTGTTAGAAAGTAAAGGCTTCCGACTTAGTAGGACAAAGACAAAATATATGGAATGTAAGTTTGATCATTTGGGTACTTCATAAGACAAAAATTAAGATTGACACACATTGCATCCCTCATAATGAAAGTTTTAAATACCTAGGATCAATGTTTTAAAATGATAGAAAAATTGATGGAGATGGTATGCACAAAATTAATGCTGGTTGGTTAAAATTGATAGAGGTATCAAGTAATCTGTGTGATAAGAAGATATCATTAAAGTTAAAAGGTAAATATTATAGAATGATAATTAGGCGTGTTATATTGTATGATTCTAAGTGTTACCGAGTTAATCATCAACATGTGTAAAAGATGTCCCTAGTAGAAATGAAAATGTTGAAATAGATGAGTAGTCAACTATGGAGAGAAGTGTTAGAAAGTAAAGGCTTCCGACTTAGTAGAACAAAGACAAAATATATGGAATGTAAGTTTGATCATTTGGGTACTTCCGAAGACATAGAAATTAAAATTGACACACATTGCATCTCTCACAATGAAAGTTTTAATTACCTAGGATCAATGTTTTAAAATGATAGAAAAATTGATGGAGATGGTATGCATAGAATTAATGTTGGTTGGTTAAAATTGATAGAGGTATCAAGTACTCCGTGTGATAAGAAAATATCATTAAAGTTAAAAGGTAAATATCATAGAATGATAATTAGACCTGTTATGTTGTATGATTCTGAGTGTTACTCAGTTAACCATCAACATGTATAAAAGATGTTCGTAGTAGAAATGAAGATGTTGAAATGGATGAGTGGTCACACAAGAAAATACCATATACATAATGAGGTTATTAGAAACTGATTGGGAGTAGAACGAATAGAGGATAAAATGAGAGGAAATCATTTGATAAAATGAGGGAAAATCGTTTAAGATGGTTTGAACATGTAGGAAGATGACTAAATGATGCTCTCATAAGAAGATATGAAAAATTAGATTATGAAAATGTTAAAAGAGGAAGAAAACAACCACAAAAGTGTTGGAAAGAAACTATAAATAATGATCTAGTTTATATTTAGTTAATTGCTACCATGACAAGTGATAGGGTTTTGTGGAAACAAAGAATTCATGTAGCCGACCCCATCTAGTATGGAAAAGGCTTAGTTGTTGTTTTAGTTAAGTCATAAAGTAATCAATAACTAATTAGTATTTATTAATTAATGGAAGTGCTGCATGATATTATAAGGTTTATATTGGTGTGCCGCCGCATAGACATGTGCAGCCCTTGTCCACAAAAACTTATCAAGATCAGCAAATGGCCTCTAACTGAGTTGACGGGAAAAACCATGGTTGCTAAAATGACAAAAAATAGCATAGGTCAATAAAGGCGATTAAGTCTAAAGAAAAGCCGAAAATGGGTTGTGTTTGGACTGACCTGTTTTCGACATGAACACGAAATGACATAACACGAGTGCAATTTCAAGAGTCCATGCATTTTCGCATCCAGCTTAAGTAACACGGGAAAACCAGGCCGTGCTTCGTGACCTGTTTCTAGCACGACACGAAAAAGTACGATCCGCCACAACCCGAAACAAGAAAACGCTATTCCTATTTGAACCGTGGTCTAGAGTATTTAAATTCAAGTCATATATAAAAAGCTGCGAAAACAGGTTATGGAATCTTTCTTTCCGATATGTTTTTCTCTAGTTGGTTGTCATGGCTTTCGATATATAAAATAAACTTTATACCAGCAACTGATTAAAATAATCACGAAATACTTTTAGACTCCTCTGGACACGTCACATGATGCTTCCATTCTTACCCAGGACACGTAACTAATAACTTGTTTCAGTGGAATAACCGTGTCCAGGTTCTCACGTTGTGTCGTGTCCTGAATAGGCAACATTCTTTTATGTTTAGGTTACAACAGAGAGACCGAAGCCAGAATGCACACCCCACGAATCGAACTCACGCCCTGTGTTTAATGTAGTGCCAGGTGGGCTAACGCCCTGAGTGCTCAGTAGGCATATTTAAAATGACATCGGAATAGCGTGTCGGATCTAGGACACGGTTCGTGGTTGTGCTGCTGAGTTGTCTTAGCGGGTGTCAAATGCTGGTTCAGGTCATTCCGTGTTTGCGTAGAAAATAGGTTTTACCGAAAGACGACCAGATTTTATTGCATCATTTCTTGCGAATACAAGGACTTTTCGTATTGTGTTCGTGTTGGGTTTTCGTGTCAAACTCAAATCAACACCCTACGATCTACGGATGGGCCTGGAACTACACAAAAAGTTCTACGACTCAAACAGGTCCTAAGGCCAAGCAGACCCTCCTTGACAGTGCCTTACCCATTTCCTTATATCATATTTGATTCTTGATTTTCCAACTCAAACATGACCTTTCTAGATAGCTATGGAAGATGGCATTTGGGAAAATAATTTCTCATGCTCTATCATCATATGTTGTTGATTAAATGTGACGATTTTGTGTTTTTGGGTCATGTTCTTGTCAAATACTTGTCAACCTGAACCCAACTCAATCCTTTTTAATGCATGATATGAACGCAACACAGGTCCCTAACACAAATCCGGACTTTTCACTTCGTGTACATGTATACTTTCGTGTTGCATATTTTATTACCCAATCTCAATTTTGTTCTTTCAGCCAGATTGTTTTTTTGTTATTTTGTGTTCGTGTCGTAAATACATCAGCCCAAACACAACCCGATATTTCTCTTACTTTGGGTGGTCATGAACAGACATGCATCACGTGTACCCCCGACACGAACATGGACATCTCAGTCATGCTTGTATTGTATTTCGCATTGCCTTGGACACGAGAACAGAACCTAAATGGGTCTGGATCGTTTTGGAACAAACTAAGATCCAAAAATAGCCAACTTGCTACGTAAAATCAATCATACTTAGATTCTCACAAAGAGCATCTGCTCACTTTTCCAGGGGTTTTACTCACAAGTTAAAGGTCATGATTTCGATACTCAGAGCGTCATGGCCTATGGTAGACTCACTTTACGACAAGATGAGACACGCTCTTCACCCAAAATCTAAAAAATTATTTGGTCCACTATTATATATATAAAGAGATATAATTGCTTTATGCATGTGAAATGTATGCACCTCACCCGAAATATAAGTGAGCCCAGCCCAAAAGAATTCATGGGTCTGTCATGGGTCTTCTCTTCTGCCTTCCATTATAAGAAAAAAAAATTCTTAGATTCTTGCAGTAAACAAGCATCATTTTGATGTAATTCTTTGTTATCTATTCCAACTCACTTTCGTAAATCTCAATATTCTTTTCCATGTATGTAATCTCGTTTTCTTAACTCTGGATATCATTAAAGGATCCAATCCAACCGTAGATCTCATTATTTATAGCCTTTGCCGTTTATCACGTAATGATATAACCATCTAGGCAAATCTACACTGAAACCTTTTATTTATTGAGTACACCAAAGCCTAACACACAAGCACATGCACCCTGTGGGAATCGAATTCTCCACCAGCATCAACGATGCTAGAGTGCCCTGCCGTTGAGCTATCGCTCTGGGTGCAACCTTCTATTTATTTAAGAATCAATATTGGTGCACACAGAGTGTTACCTCGTCGAGCAGGCGACTCAAAATCACAAGATGAAGGTCATGACCTCAATATTTGGAGTGTGCGCACCTGTCTTTCGCTGTTGCAACCAAAGAAAAGAAAAAGAGAATTTATCAAGTTTAATTTATGGAAATTATTATTTAGAGGCACCAAAAAAAATATTTTAGAAACAAACAATTTAAAGTTATACAAATCGCCCTCTTAGACGGTGACTCACAAGAACCTTCAAGTTGAAGGTCACTAGTTAGCTACTCTGGGGCATCCATATTTAGTAAGGTCTGCTTGGCCCGAGCTTGTCCATAAAATGAATCCATAAATAAATAAATAACTCTATATCAAAAAGGATCCGATCATGGGTTTTTTACCAATTTTACTTACCATCTAAAAGTGGTGGGTGCTTAACATCTCGAACTTCATAAATCTCTCTCTCTCAGACACACATGCATGCAAATGAACAACTTTTAGTTATGTTGTTCTAAGATAATTTACCTTCAAAAGCTATTTTGGCCAATGGAGGGTAGAATAGATGTGCATTGAGCATTCACTGCATGAAAAGAAGATAGCATTGAAGTCAAAAATATATAAATATCATACAAATACTTTAACTCCAATATAAAAGAAAACCTTTAAGACCTATATACATAATATATATATATATATATATATATATATAGAGAGAGAGAGAGAGAGAGAGAGAGAACCTCGCATATGCAAGCACTGTTACATTATAAAATATCCACACAGATATCAATTGTCTATTTTAAGAGATTGCTTGTTGAGATTTGAGTTAAAAAGCAGATAATACATGTACTTTTGCATGTATACTTGATCCGCACTTGTAGTTTTTGTTTTTTAGAATTTATCTCAAACACCTATTATAATGGATGATTGATATTTTTTTATATATACTAGCATGTAATGTTGCTAAATCCCAACCATTTGATTGAAAATAATTTTTGAATTAGTATGTGTAAAAAGTATAAATGTATTTGTTACTCTTTAATCTTAAAAGGTCGTTCTCTTTGATTTTACAGTTGAGATTTATAATGATATGATACGCATATTATATATATATATATATATATATATATATATATATATATATATATATATATATATATATATATATATATATATATATATATATAGAGAGAGAGAGAGAGAGAGAGAGAGAGAGTACACATGTGTGTTGTGAATCTAGTTATGAAGGTGTGTAGAACATGTTTGTGAGGCTGAAGGTTTAACATACACAAGTGCGCCCCTTTGGGAACTTCCCACCAGCAGCCAGGGCATCAAAGAACCTTGCCAGTTGAGCTATTACCCTGAGTATGAGTTGTTAGTATCTTCTTTATTCCTTATAGTTTCCTTTCTTAATGATAAAATTATAAGAAATCCTGCTGAACTTCCTTATTAACAGCAATTCGGGTAAACTTGTTCAAGACAAAACAGGCCAACCCTGACCCAACCCGTTTCCTTGTCTGCTCAATTTGCATAACTCTAATCTGATCTGATCAGGAATTTGGGTCACTTCCAACCGGACCTGATTTAAATAAAAGAAAAATGTTTTTATATAAAATAGTGTTAAAATCACCAAAAGGAAAAAAAAGGAACCCCCAGTGAAGGAGCTTAAGGAAGACAAAGAATTTTAAAAAAGAAATAAAACTTTGACAAGGAAAATATATTGAGAAAAAACTCGGATGTTTGTATCAGGAAAGACCGCAAGCTTGGGGTCAAAATCGTGTCTTCGTTGTTTCGGCTTGACCTGGACCCGACCCGAGAGTGCTGAATCCTGAACCAGACCCACACTTTATGATCCAGGAAGTGGGTCGGATTGTAGGGTCAGGTCTCATCTCGACCAAACCAAATTACGTTCAGTCCACTCAATCATCTCGGCTAACATGGTCTTTTACATATATGTGCATGACGGCTATACATAATTAGCCAATTGAGCTCAGACTAGCCAACCCGAACCAAACCAACAGTGCTCATGCTCGACTCGTAAGCTTAATGAGCTAGCTCGTGTTCGGCTTGTTCATATGAACGAGCTGAGCTTGGTCCATTTTCTAGCCGCATGAGCCTAGCGAACGATAGCGACTCCTGAACCGTTACGATTATTAGACTGAGTGGGTCACTTCTGAAATTGATCTACACCGTCCAGTCTCATGATAAACGGATCCGATAAGCTAACTTGGATAACGAAATGTTCCCTAACTACTCACAAGGCTGACATCATACGCGAGGCGACTACCCATTTTAAACCGTTGATCGCCAGATCAACGGTCAATACAGCGACACGCAGACTTCTATAGCATCACCCCTCGCACCGTCTTGGACATGCAACACGAGTGCTACTAAGGAAGAATATTTGCCGTCCGATTGCAATTAGAGGGACAAGATCGGCTTTGACATTGTCTATATGAGAATGGCCCCTTCGTATGATTCGTCTATACAAACCCTAAAAGCCTTCGGAATGCTGATTCAGAAATGTATTTCAAAAGAAGTGACGTTAATACCCTTATCAAAAAGGATATTTATAAACTTGCCCAAATAAAAACGGATCGGATCTCTATATAATTCTGGTGGATCTTGAGTTGCATATCGCGGTAAGGTCCAGATCGTGTTCGCTAAGACACAACATGATTATGTATATAAAGTATACGAAAGTGATCAAGACCCGTAAACTGCATCAGGATCTGAATTTCATTTTGTGTATATGATTCTTTTAACATTTCACAATATTTTCATTGAAGTGTAAAAAAGAATTCGTAAAATTAGATCAATATATCAAACATGTTATGAAGACTATTCAAGAAAAAGTTGGTGCAACACTAACAAAAAATGAAATAAGAACATATATCTTATATGATTTATACGACTAAAAAATGGGCAAAACAATAGATTCAATAGGATTGTTAAGATTTAAAAGAAGAACAAAAGTAGGAAAGTTAGATGACAAACACTTCGAAATTGGTATATATCAGTTTTTTAAAGAAAACAATGAAGCATGATTTTTTTCAATTTTTAAAAGAAAACAATAAAGCATGTTTTTTTTTTCGTTCGGTTCAAGTTAAATACGAATATAACACAAGATAAAGCATAATGATGGTTATGAGTATTTACGTCGCTCTTGGTGGGAGAAAAGATTTTGCTTTAGTTGGCTAAGAACTCTTCTCAACGTTACTTGAGGAAGAGGGAAGCCCTTTGTACTATCCATATCAGTTATATATTACATTACATCGGTGCGAAAGGGGTGGTCCAAGTTTGAAGTTTTCTCCAGTGCCAACGCTTATTTTTTGGTACTAAGATATACCCATACCCATACCCATACCCATATCCAGTCAGATACTGATCCAGTAGATGATCAAGATCACCACTCCGGTCCGAACCTGAAACTGGATTCGTTGTCCATTTCAAATACGTTGTATTTGGTGTGCTATCCTTTAAAATTCAGTGGGTATCTATGCGATTGCGCATGTCATATACTTCTTTATTGCGTCGCTTGAATTTCTCATGCAAAGAAAATGACAGATCATGTCCTCTACCACCCTGGGCCGGGACTATGTTCGAGCCCTTCACGGACCATGACCCAGCCAACTAGCCAAACCCGCTCAAATTTCATAAACCTACTTTATTTATGCTAGACCAGACCCAGTTAGTCACTTTAAATTCACGGCCGTATAACTGATCGGTGATTACTAGCGATTCCGGCTTCATGTGATACCATTTAAGGGACTCCAAAATGGTTTACATGTGACTAAGCACGAAACTAAGGGGCTAACAAAATACGGACCGAGACCGAGGCACATCTTACATGGGGTTCACTGTGAATGGGCTAAACTTGAGTATAGAGTTGACTCAAACCATGCCGCTCTTGTCAACGAGCCCAGAGTTGGCTCGGTGCGATAGTAAGAAAGGTTTTTCTGTGGGTAAACTTCATTTAAGTCCAATAAGGTACCCGTATTCCAGAAATCCCAAATTATTTTATTTCAATAGCTCGACACTTAACTACTAAGCCCGCTACGTCCACACGCTTCGTGTTAATGTTCTTGTGTATCGTCGGGTATTTGGCAATTAATAGAGTTCTTATGGTGATGTTTAAAGTAGAAGTAAGGTGGAGGAGTCATTTGAAATTCGGAAATTCCAGTTGTAGGTAAGAAACGGCTCGCATGGCTCGTATGAAGACTCGTTTACCCTCATGAAAAGTTCATATACCACGTATATCCCCCTTCTCAAATTTACGGGTACCTTTTTTTTTCCCTATTACCTTCTGTTCTGTTTCTCTCTCTCAGTCTCTTCCTTCCGATTGTCGCTCTTCTCTCTCAGAGGTGATCTTCTTCTTCTCTCTGTTTGTTCATTGTCTTTCTCTTTCATACTTTCTTGTTGTTCCTGTAATTTTCTCCCTTCTACAGATCTCTCTACCTGCGTCTCTCATCTGATTTTTCGTTTTTTTGCTTTTCTTCATCCCCGTTTCGTTCGATGACGAACGCGTAGGGATTCACTTTTTTCACCGGATTGAACGAAGTTGGAAGTGAATCTCTCTCTCTCTCTCTCGCTCGCTTTGTATGTGTGTCTCTCCCGGTGGTTAGATCTGCAGGACCTTCGGGATACCGGCAAGAATTTGGACCAACGGCGACAGACGGCGGGGATCGGACGGTTTTGTGCATCGTCCCGGTCGGAGCAGTTGGGTTTGCGGCTAGGGAGGAAGGACTACGATGATAGTTGCTGGTTTCATGAGGAAGGTTTTTTTCTGATCTCTCCGGCGATGAAGAGGTCACGGGAGGAAAGCTACATGAGTTCTCACCTCAAGCGTGCGGCTCCTGCCTCGCGCGGCGAGTCGTAAGCATTCTTCTTCTTCCTCTTTCTTCTTTTGGAAAATTAAATATTTTTAGAAACTTTGATTTCCAGCTAAAGGCTCTCGTAAAGTGCGATTATGAGGTCGAAATGATCATTTCTGAGATAAATATGGGGTTTGTTTGCGTTAAACTCTAATTTATTGGATCTTCTACCGGCTGCGCTTTGGTTGTCCCAAAAATTTGTCGTGAAATCAACTTAATAGTGGCAACAGCCCGTTCCTGGGATGGTTTCAATCCTTTTCTGGCATGTGAGATTTCGTGACTTTCTTGCCATTAGTTATGTAGCCGTTGATTTGCGAAGAAGAAGACGTTTTCGATATTGGTATCTTAGGCCAAGAGTAGGGTTTTGTATCCTTCTCTTGTTGTCTTCTAAAGTTGAGCGAAATTGGAAAGAAACAATTATTTTGTGGTCTTTGGGTCTTAAAATATGAATGATTTGATTTCCGTCTCTTAATGAGAGAGAGAGAGTCCCTCTTTCTAATACTCCAGAATCCGGAAGCCGAAATCCTTTCCGCGTTTATGTCCTTCGCATCTTTGTGATGTTTTCCTGTATAACAAGCACACTGGCCTTCTAAACCTTATTCAGAGACCCTCTTACGATTAAATAGCTATTCTTGGTGATAGCAGATAGTTTATGCATAGCTCTCTTCTTTAAAAGTAAGAGGTACGCATCGGTGACTAGGTATTTTCATGAAAAAGACACCTCCATCTTCTTATTGGGATCCATATCCAAGAAAACATGCATAGATTGCTGTTCTAATATGTGATAAGAACAAACCGATCCATTTTCCCCCTGTCGTGCAACCCTGCTTTTTGAACCAATGGAATTTGTACATCCAGTTTATTGGAAAACTTGGTCCATTTAAAGACTAGTTTTGTATGAAAGTTCGGCCTTGTAGTTGGAGCAGATCTTTGAGGGGTTTTATCATATGATGGCATATTCTTCGTTCGGTGCTTAAGTTTCATTTTGTGGTTCTCATGTATATTTGTTTCTGGTGTACAGTAATTATTGTATTTATTTCTTTATCTATTTGGTGGTGTTAGGTCTGGTGGACAGCCTCAGATTTCTGGAGGAGCCCAAAAATTAACAACTGGAGATGCTTTAGCTTACCTGAAAGCAGTGAGGGAGATGTTTCACGATAAGAAGGAAAAGTACGACGAGTTCCTGGAAGTGATGAAAGAGTTCAAAGCTCAAAGGTAATGCTTTCTGCACAGAAAAGTCGTGCATGTGTTCACACAAACACAAAAATTGAATCTTGGAAAGGAACCCTAATTTGCAGCAATTATTTCAGGATTGATACGGCTGGTGTTATCACAAGGGTTAAGGAGTTATTTACGGGGCATAGGAACCTCATTTTGGGTTTTAATACATTCTTGCCTAAGGGATATGAGATCACCCTCCCAATGGAGGATGAACCTCCTCCAAAGAAGCCTGTTGAGTTTGAGGAAGCTATCAATTTTGTCAACAAAATAAAGGTATTCTCCTGTTCAACCATCCATGTTGTTTTAAGGCAACGATGTATGCCCCTTCTTCCAACAGTATGCTTCTTTTTGATATTTCTTGTTTGTTCTGCAATGTAGACTCGCTTCCAGCATGATGAACGTGTGTACAAAGCATTTTTGGAGATTCTGAATCAGTATAGGAAGGAGAGCAAATCGATTACTGATGTGTACCAAGAGGTATAGTTTTTAAACACGATGGTTCTCGTGTGCTGTGGATGAACTTTTGGTGGTGAAGTCTTTCATTTTTTGACAGCTAGCTGTCATCATAATCTTTTGAGAATGCAACAAATTGATCTTTTGCAGGTCGCTTTTCTATTTCGTGATCATCATGACTTGCTTGAAGAATTTACACACTTCCTACCTGATACAACAACTGCAGCTTCGGTTCAGCTTTCTGGAAGACATATGTCAGGAAATCTCATTCGCAAGGATGAGAGAGGCTCTGGTATGGGTTCGATAAGGCATATGCATGAAAAGGTACTTGATCAATTCTCTGTCCCGAGTTCTTCCTGATCTTGTGTTTGGGATTTCCTTTGATAGTGACTTGTGCTTTTGGTTTCCCAGAAGGAGAGAGTAGCTAATTCACATGCTGATCGCGATGCCAGTGTTGATCGCCCAGACCAAGAACATGACAAAGCTTCTCTTAAGATTGAAAAGGAGCAAAGAAAACGAAATGAGAAGGAGAAAGACAAGAATGAGAAGGAAAGAAGGTATCACGATCAAGATGATAAAGATGTGGACCATGATAGGGAGATGGAGAATACAATTCGCCTTTCTCAGAAGAGGAAGGCTGGTAGAAGAACTGATGATGCAATTGTTGATCCATCACAAGGAGGAGATGGCACTGAAAACGATGGGTTTCATCAAATGCCATCTTCTTCCTTTGAACAGAAGCTTGCACTAAAGAGTGAGTTACTTTAGGATTTCCAATTAGTTTCATCTCTTTCCTTTGCATGTGCTTCTCTCTATTCTTGTGCCTAAGAATCTAAACTCTCTTCTATAGATTGCAGAATCTGTATCGATGTTTAAATTGATGTTTCTACCCTTTTATGAGGGAAGAGGTTATCAACGATAAAAGGGGTTAAATAAGCACTGTATTCCAAAGAGTGTCATTTGATGATAGGTTGAAACAAACCCTTACTATTTTTCTTCTTTCGTCTCTCAAGCCTAGTCAGTTGTTGCTTTATTTCTGGAACAGAAACAGTTGGTATAGGAATTTCGTCTTTTTAATACTTTAAATTTATTCACTATGGCACTTCTACTTAATCCAGATATTCTGGTGAAAACAGATTTGTTGTTATGTTACCCCTTTTATCTGTTGTCTTGTGGTAGTGACATCCTTTGTTGACATTTGAACTTTATCCTGTATGTGTAGTCTGCATCTTTTTAACCTGTTTTATGAAATATAGCATTCAATACCCTATATTTAGAGAGTCAATCCAATTTAATCCATGTCAAACTGCAGTTTGATGCGACATTTCTGGTCTTTATTTATTTAAAGCTTTAAACTAACCACATATACATTATCTAAAAGTACCACTCATGATAAATGTTGTAGTGTGATGGTATATGTGAACCAGTTGACACAAATAACGTGTGAACAACCACATTGACACCTATTAGTAGGTACTGCCTACCTCTTGTCTGCCTTCTCTGCTATATTACATATGTTGAGGACCATGTCACATGGGTGTGGGTGTGGACACGGGTGCGGGATACGGCAAATTTCAAAAATTTTGGGTGCGGCGACACGGCTAAGGTATATAATATTATATATAACATATATAATATTCAATTCAAACTAGAGCAAGTGAGACATCAATTAACATAAGTATATGACAATAGTAAGTATACAACTTTATATTAAAGCAAAACATGTAAACAACTACTAATTTCATCGTAATGTAGAAATCAACTCAATTGATACCCTTTTCCTTTCCTATTGTCAGCCATTTTTAGGATCAACTCAATTCACAATTTCACAATATGATTGAAAAACAAAAACAATATTAATAGTCATAAACATATCATGTCAAATTGTTAATAGTCAGTTGTAACATTGATATAATTGCAAAGACAATAAGCAGAAGACTATCGTGTTACACAGAAGTGTTGAATAGTTACACAGAAGTGTTGATCTATACACAATGGCTGGACATGAATATGAAAATAAACATGTAGATAAATAAATAGATGATCTAACTGAATATGTGGCACCATCAAAGAGGAAGGGTTGGCTGGCGTGAGAGGCCAAACAACGTGTGAGGCCATCGAAGAGGTGGCATGGGATGCCGTCAAAGAGGAAGGTGGCTGATTGGCATGAGAGGCCGAACAACGTGGGAGGCCGCCGAAGAGCATAGGATGCAATCGAAGAGCATGGGAGGAGAAGAGGAACGACTACTGGACTTGGATGCGAAGAGGCTGAACGAGATCCTTTTATACCAGATGACCTAAGGAATTTGGACACATATGGACTCCAACACGTTGACCGCACCCAAAATCAGCTTTAACACATTGACCGTGTCGGTATTTCACGACACCATGTCAGTGTTGCACCGACATGGTGTCATTGTTGGTGTCACACCGGTGTCGGGGCCGACACTCCACCTCCTAGAGGTGTGTGTGACATAGGTTGAGGATGTTTCCCCTTATATTTTGAATTGGCAATTGTGAAAGCATGAGTTCTTTTCTTTTGAAGGACAAAAATTGCTGGTTGAAGTCTATGCTCTTGGCGTTGTGTCTGTTGTATATTTAGCTAGTTGACTTTATAGGCATTACATGTATGTATATCTGTTGGCATGTGAACCATAGGCCCTTACTTCTTTTGTGTTTAATGATCTAAAATGATGGTGTATTTCTTGTGTTTCATGATTTATTATTTAGTAAATTTCAACATCGTTATGTAACATGATGCTCTTCTCCAGGCATGTATGCGCCACAGTTCATTTTCTGTGATAAAGTCAAGGAGAGACTGGAAAATGGGCGATACCAGGAGTTCCTCAAATGCCTGAATATCTACAGTAGGGAGATACTTACACGTTCGGAATTGCAGAATTTGGTAATTTGTATTTTCTGATTTTAAAATTTGCCTAATTTGAGTTAAGAAGATATTTAGGAACTATTAGAGCGCTACAAGTTGGAAAAGTTGTTTTTTTGTCTTATTACCTGAATGTGTCTTAGTTGGTTTGGATCGAATCTGATGGTTCGAAACCAGTCAGATCTGGATCTACATTAGCTTGCCTACTTATTGGGGGCACACTGTATGCTATTCAAGTAGGAACATATAGGAAAGTTATGGATTTGGATCAGTTCCTGAGAGTTACTTCTGAATCTGGATCCATTCATTAACACTACTCAATTATATACGACTTTTACATGTACATGGATTTGGGAATTAACTGAGTTCATTTTTCGATTGGCTATAAATCATCAATCAAGTTAGGGATCATTTACTGCTCTTGGCTGAAGTAAATAAGCATATTCATATTCATTCTTCTCCAAACTCAATCGGCTAACATCTGTCAGATCGTGCAACTATTCAAATTAGTGTTGCAGTATCATAAGAAGTCTAGTAGCCTTGCTTGCAATGAAAAGAATTGCTAAGGTAGACATGATAAGGACAAGGGATTGATACTCTCTCTGTCTCTCTCCCTGCACATTCTTGGTTTGTGTGTGCTTGTGCGTGCATACATCAGTAATAGAATTACTTGCCCTTTTCATACCTAAAGAAAGCAGAAGACTTGTGGATGTGTGTGTATGCACTAGTGCATTGATCTAGAGAAAGTTTGTGTCAACTACTTGCTAATAGGTCAACATTTACATGGACTAAAGCTAAAAAGCCTTCTAAAGTCCCTCAAAGGTGGTTGTGTTATTCCAAGCCATGATTGGTGAACATTGATGTCACTTTTCCCTTTTTGTTCCTAAAAAGATTTGCCCTTTTTGATCATTGGATTTCTGAATGTTTATCTTACTGTTCATCAATAACTAAGATAATAAATGCATTTTTGAATTTTAGGTTTCTGACTTGCTTGGAGATCACCCAGATCTTATGGAAGGGTTTAATGAATTTTTATCGCATTGTGAGAGCATAGGTAACTATTGAACAGTTTTACTTTGCGTGGATTTATCTGCTGATAATTTTATAGTTGTTTCTAAGCGGGCATCCTTTATGCAGATGGGTTCTTTGATGGCGGCTTTAATAAAAGTGGGCATAGTAAACCCTTCTTGTTGCCTATCGTTTTGGCCATTTTTGTGATTGTTCATTTACCGGAACTTCTCATGCACTAAATCAAAGTGCGTGAGATATTTAACTTGGTGTGTTTCTTGGTTCTAAATCAAAGTGAAAATATATATTATGCAGAAATATTAGAAGGTCAGTTGTCTAAGAGAGCAAAGGCAGAGGACAGGGAAAAGGACAAAGAACGTGACAGAGATGAACTAGAGAAAGACAGAGATCGTGAAAGGGACAGAGATAGGGAGAGGCAAGAGCGGGCATCATCTTTTGTTCAAAAGAGTTCAGTATCAAATAGTAAAGATAAATATACAACCAAACCTATTTCAGAGCTTGACCTTTCTAATTGCCAAAGGTGTACCCCTAGCTATTGCGTCCTTCCAAAACATGTGAGGGGACTTCTTTGTTCTCTTTATTTCTGATTTTCTTTTGATTAATACTCTTTATGTATTTATTTGTGTTATTCATGCTTTATTCAAAATGATAATTCTTTTGTTGTGTTCTGCAACTCTCTTGTTTGCATTATTTTGACTACCATGTTTGCAGTATCAACTACCCCCTGCAAGCCAGAGGACAGAACTTGGAGCGGGAGTGCTGAATGATGTTTGGGTCTCTGTTACTTCTGGAAGTGAAGACTACTCATTTAAGCATATGCGAAAGAACCAATATGAAGAGAGCTTGTTTAGATGTGAAGATGATAGGTAAAATTCTACATGAGAGTATGAGACATTCAACTCTGAAGTGCATTTGTTTTTTCTGTTGATTTTTCAAGTTAATGTTAGTTTAGGCATCCAATAGAGTTCTCAAAAAGGTTAAAAGTTCTGAAAAGAAAAATTCCTCCACCTTCTGGTCAAACCTTCAATTGGCAGTTGCTTTGTCATTTCCTTAAAATAATGCTTAGACACACCAATGGGCTTTTATCTTTTAAATATCATTGTCTGACATTCATTCAATTTGAGAACGAGCTCCTCATTTTTCTTTAGGCCTTATTAGCTTCATCCTTTTAGTACATTGTGCTGTTTTCTACATCAATTTTAGTCATGGACTCTCTGTAATGAAGATGATACTTCAACGGATTGAATGGAACAGCAGCAACACAATATACATATTGAACAATCTCAAGTCACCAAAGGATGACTATAAAATGCCTTAGAAAAGGCTAGAACAATACCAAATGCACTAAGAACAAGAGCAAATACACTCAAATAATGTGTATAAATCAGCCAAAAGGCTTAACATTTATTATATACAAGGTAAGTATTTATAGAGTGGACAAGAAAGGTAAGTATTTATAGAGTGGAGAAGAGAAAAAGGAGAGAGAGTGGCTGCTGAAAGTAGCCGTTGGGTCCCCCTGGTGGCCCTGATGGCTCTGTTGGCTCGGGTGGCCCTGGTGACCTTGGTCCTTGATTACATGTACGTACACTTTCATAATGAGAAAAATACAGTAAAATACACAGATAAATACATGTTTTTTAAGTCTCATTTATGAACCTAACCACAGGTAGAGCTTAATAGTTTTTCAGCAAGGTTAACTTGGGCTATTTTAGTTAGTACTTAGTAGTGTACAAGATGTACAACTGGTTTCCCTATAGCAATGAATGCTCGAGCATTTGCGTTTGTAAACCGTAGGATAGTTAAGCGATGTCTTCCCAGGTTAGCTGGTTGCATTATGGTACTTTTGTTTACTTAATCATATTTTTCCTTTTAGGTTTGAGCTGGATATGTTGTTGGAGTCCACAACTGTCACCACTAAGCGTGTGGAGGAGCTGTTGGAGAAGATGAATAGCAACTCTTTGAAACTAGATGGGCCAATTCGGATAGAGGATCACCTGAACGGTTTGTAACTGGAGTAGGAACCTTTTCTGTCCTAAAATCAAGGTTGTTTCACTTTACTAAACCTCCTTTGTTTTTCTTTTTTAGCTATAAATTTGAGGTGCATTGAGCGAATCTATGGTGATCATGGCCTCGATGTGATTGACTTGTTGCGAAAGAATCCCAGTGTTGCATTGCCTGTTATACTGACCCGCCTGAAACAAAAGCAGGAAGAATGGTCCAGGTGCCGTTCTGATATGAATAAGTTTTGGGCTGAAGTGTACGCTAAGAACTATCATAAATCTCTTGATCATCATAGCTTCTATTTCAAGCAGCAAGACAAGAAGAGCTTAAGTACTAAAGGTGGGTCCAATTTTTGCATCCTTCGAATGCATTCAAAATTTTATTTCTACTTTCCTCTGCTGTATGGTCCTTGTTCAACTATTACAGTGCTTCTAACGAAAGCAATCAGATTTATTTATCCCATGCATTTACCTTGACTAGGAGTCTAGAGTATGAGGTTTTGGGGAATCATCTGAGGATGCCATTTGAATTGTACATTATGCGAGACTCTTTTGTATTACAACTTCAAAGATCTCTGAGAGTGATATCCATTTTGACGTTGACTTTATTTATCAGATCTCCATGTCTGCCTCTTACATGCTCCCACCTGCTTTATTGTTAGCTATTTCCACTTGCTGTTTGAAGCATGAACCCATCATAATAGCATGGAGCTTCATAGTTAGGAACATATATGTGGGATCATTTGGTGATGCTTTGATACTTTGTTATTGATTGTCGTATGCCTAGTCTTTCAGTGATGCAGTTACCAGTTACTCATTTGTTTGCTTCCTGTTAAGTCTTCTAGTGTGCCTTTCTGATCGATTTTCTGATTTCACTTATGCAGCTTTATTGGCTGAAATTAAGGAAATCAATGATAAACAACATAAAGAGGACGATGTGCTTTTGGCAATTGCTGCTGGAAATAGGCGACCTATAATTCCCAACCTTGTTTTTGAGTTCACTGATCCAGATGTTAATGAAGACCTATATCAGATCATTAAGTATTCGTGTGTAGAAGTATGCCCAACCGGTGAACAGGTGGATAGAGTGATGAAGATATGGACTACCTTTCTGGAACCCATGCTTGGGTTCCCTCCTCGACCTCAGGGTGCAGAAGACACTGAAGAAGGGGTTAAGTCAAAGAGCGGTTCTGCTAAAGGTAGTGGACATCGTCCTGCAGAAGGTGAAAGCAGTCCAGTTGCTGATGGTACAATCAGTAACTCAGTGAGGGCAAATTCAAATTGTGTTGACACTTTGCCGATGGAGCATGGAAATGCCTCAAAGGTGAAGTTAGGAAATGGAGAGCCTGTTGTTAAACTGGAAGGTTTTAACGATTCAGATTGCTCCACACATAAGAATGAATCTTGCACTGCTCCGAAAACAAAGGTGCAACATGGTGCTTCTCTGGCCAATGAAACGTCTGGAACCAATTTGAATGGTGGATGTATTGACCAGCTTGCTGAGGCTACTTCTCATGATACGAGGACAGAAAACAATCAGGGGAGACCTGTTCAAGAAAATATGTCAGGTTAGTACTATTACATGACTTGGGGAAGTCATTTGTTCCACATTGTCAGACCTCTCTTTATATGAATGTATATGGATGCAATATAGTGCTCCTTGTGCTTGACAAGGTTCCATTCTTCATTTTCAGAGAGTAGATTCGAGGATTTCGTTGTATCTAAGAACATTACTATCATTTTTCTGTTTTACTTTTTTGTTCCTGTCCTTTGTTCAAAAAGAAGAAGAAACTTCTTGCATTGCGTTTCCTTTTACGTTGCATCCTCTATGACTGATGATACAACCAACTTCATATTTCCAGGCTTTGCCACTCCTTTGATGTCTCCCTGTACCACCACAGTAAATGCAGTTGAACCTAAGCATAATGATGGAGTTCCTCCGGAGGTAAGTATTGCTTCTGGCTACCTGACCTGCCTCAAGCGGAAGTTCTTAATTTCGGACTATGAGCTGAGTTGCACCTACATTCTGTGGCTATTGCTATTTTCATTCTTTCGTTTTCAATATGATAGGGTGGGGAACATAGTAGACAAGTTGTTATACCAAAAGATAAATGCATGACTGAGAACAAGGGCAATGCAGTGGTCAACAAATCTGAGGATTCTGTTGCTCATAACAATGGTAAAGTAGAGAGAGAAGAGGGTGAGCTATCACCAAACGGAGATTTTGAGGAGGATAATTTTGCTGCATATCAGGATCCTGCTTCTACTGCAAAAGATGGTCCTGAAAGTAGGCAGTATCAAAGAAGGTCCAAGGAAGCTGAAGAAATTTGTTGTGAGGCAGGAGAACATGATGCTGATGCTGATGATGAAGGGGAGGAGAGTGCTCAGAGATCAACTGAGGACAGTGAAAACATGTCGGAGGCTGGTGAGGATGTTTCTGGGAGCGAATCGGGTGATGCGGATGAGTGTTCTCGTGAGAATCATGAGGAAGAGGAAGAGGATGAAGACCACGATGATGCCAAGGCAGAAAGTGAAGGAGAAGCTGAAGGCATGGCTGATGCTCTTGACGAAGGAGAAGGAACATCCCTATCTGTTTCTGAGCGTTTACTTATTCAAGTGAAACCTCTAACGAAGTTTGTGCCATCAACATTACAAGACAAGGACCAGAAGGAATCTAGGATTTTTTACGGGACCGATTCATTTTATGTGCTCTTCATGCTTCATCAGGTAAAGTGATACACTTCAAATTTTATAATTGAAAAAGACATTGTATGAGAGGATACAATCAGCAAAGATTAACTCATCATCTGCTGAAAGGAAATGGAGGGCTTCAAATGATACAAGCTCTACTGATCAATATGACAGGTGATATGCCTTGGAAATGTTGCATTCTATTACAAATTTGAAGATACATGTGAATATCTATGCTAGACTGAGGGTCTCCTTTATGCTACAGGTTCATGAATGCCCTGTACAATTTACTGGATGGTTCTTCTGATAATACAAAATTTGAGGATGATTGCCGAGCTATTATTGGAACTCAATCATATGTCTTATTCACATTAGACAAGCTGATATATAAACTTGTTAAACAGGTCAGATGCATGAATTCCTCTTTATTTCTATCTTTTGCGTACCATTCTATCTTTCTGGCCTTGAAAATATGTCCTCTTTTATTTCAGCTTCAAGCTGTTGCCACTGATGAGATGGATAATAAGCTTCTCCAACTATATGCATATGAAAAATCTGGGATCTAACCAGGACTTCTGTTTCAGCAGGAACAAGAAGAAATATAAAAGCAGTGATGAGTACCTTTCTTTTTGTAAGGCAATGGAAGGTGTTAGAGTTGTTAATGGTTTGGAGTGCAAGATATCTTGCAACAATTCCAAGGTAATACTTATTAGATACAGCACCAGTTGCACGATGGTTAGGCTTTCTGTTATTTTTGTTTCGAGAAAATGAGGACCAGACAATGTTATGAAGTAATTGATTAATTTGCTCAAATTTCAATCTCATTTACCCGTCTAGACTGACAAATGCCCTTCAAATACAAATGCCACAGGCTTCCTATGTTCTGGACACCGAGGACTTCCTATACCGCACCCGAAGGAAAAGAACAAGTATGCGCAACAAAAATTATTTGGGTCAGGAAAATGTGAAATCTTTCAGTACAAAAATACAAAGGTTCTACAGATGGCTTGGTGATGCATAAAGTGGCTTCTGATCGAGGAGGTTGGTGCTCAAGATCTTTTTGTGCTTCATTTTACCTTTCTTGGTTGGTTTACCACATTGACTCGACACAATTCTCCAGCACTCCTTGTCCATTTGCTTGTTTTGCTTTTCCCTTGCACGTCTAGATGCTTCTTTCATGCCCCTGTTTATTGTGTACATGTCTACAGGTATTAGGAGTCGGTGTATTTGCGTGTGAATATCCTGTATTGTCTTTAGTGACTGGAATTTGGACCCACACGGCTTCCAGTTTTTATTTATGATGGGTGCTGGAAGTATGTCCTTAACGGCTATTAATGCATTCAGAACCACGTTCTGTATGAGTAGAACCAGTTTATCGGCAAGGATAGGTCCTTCTCTGTGCCAAAATGGATCTTTTGGTCTAAGGCCTCAAGAGCATGTTAATATGAACTTGTTTTCTAGAACGCATAGGTGACTAAGAACCGTTGCGACCCACCATAGTGGGGTATAAGGTTCATTCTGGGTGGCCAAATTGATTCACTGTAGGTTCGAATGATAAACCCGCTTGTCTATGAAACCATATGACCAATTGCTCTTCTTTGTTTATGTTGATTTTTCTTTACTCTTCTGCATGTAGGATTTGGATGGCCCATGATGAATCTCAGCCGTGCCGAAGAGCGAGGTTGTTTGGTGTTCTCACAGACGATATTATTAGGTGCTTTCTCGCAGTTGTAGAGTAAAAGACAGGGATCCTTTGGCGGTATGGTGCGATTCTTTGGAAAGTCAGAGACTAGCCGCTGGTGCGGTAAGCAAACCCGAACTTCCTCCCTTTCATCCTACTTCCTCTTATCCTATGCCGAGGAAAATGGGCTTCACACTCGCTCTGGCGGAATAACAAGAAACAGGTACTATTCCTGAATGAGTGATATGAACATGTTGTTCGGCAGAAGCCACGGATGTGTATATAGCTTTGTAATGTAACGCTGGTGGTCATTAGTCATCTGTTTAACCGACCCGAAGATGCAAGTGTATACAACTATGTATTGGCGAATATTGTTGTTTCCTTTCTCATATATGTTTCTGCTGGAGGTATCACTTGCAGATAATCTCAGAAAAGGCACCTTCTCTAGCTCATTCTCCCTATATATATATAATATGAAAACAGAATCATGTCCACCAATTGTTTTTTGGTGGCATGAGCAAACAACTAAGGTTTTTTCATACTAGATAGGGTTCGTAACATGGATTTTGTGTCATGTTAATAGTTTTGGTTCCATTAGAACTTGAAACTGAAACCAATCTGGTTTCCTTCTATTTCAATTCTGGTTCTGGGGCTGGGTTTTTCAGTATCTATACTTGAAAAAGCTACTCACCAAAGGTGGAATTTCGGATACAGAACCAAAACATAGCTTTGAACCATTGGTTCTGAATCCTGATTCTGATTCTGGTACAGTTTCCTAAAACAGATCAAACTAATTATCATCGAAATGATAGAAACTGCTTCAAACATGCATTTTTTAGTTGCAGGGGGCTCTTTTGGAAACTGGGAGCCTAGAATTTAGTGAGATAATTTTATATGAAGATGCAGTAATGACTTCGAGAATGATTCCTTGTAGTTGTCCCTTCCAATGGAAGATAAGATACAATACGTGTTGTAGGATAACGGAAGTTTCAGATTCAACACGAAACCAACGGAAGCATTACTTGAGAAGTCTGTTTGTGTTCTCACAAAGCGATAGAAAACAAAACGTGTTGTTCCTGTGAATCCATGCTGATGCACACATAATATGATATGAGACATAATTCGACACAAACACAATACAAAATGTCCATCTCTGTTGCCACCTAAATGACACGAAAAAGATGGGCTCCTGTCCAGTTGACCTGTTTGACAGACCAGAAACAAACATGACCCGAAACACGATTAGGTACTCTATAGCTTCTTCTCCATCATCTCAAAGTTGAGTTTGAGGTAGTGCCGTTCATTTCTTCAATGTGTATGTCGTTGCAGAACAGGCTCAAATAGACGAGTCCAAGGCATATCTCATTACTCATTTGATCAAATAATGAGCAAAAGCTAACATGAATTCGATCTAATGAAGCCAAACCCCAGCTAGCTCATTCAAGTACAATAACAACAACTAATCTTATCTTTCTACATGTATACACACACACACACACACATATATATATATATATATATGTATAGTCCAAACACTAATCTTATCCTATTTGCCCATAATTGACCTCTAGGTTTTTTGACTAGTGGTTACCTCCCAACACGTGGAAACAAATAATTCATGTAGCCGACCCCGTTTAGTATGGAAAAAGGCTTAGTTGTTGTTGTTGGTTACCTCCCAATACCCCCGATGACCGTCAGAACACGAAAAACGGCTTTAGGGAGATCTCGCCGTGTGGGGGCATCAACCAAATTTGTTGACTGGTCCTAACCACTGAGAGTAGTGTAGTCTAATGTTTTCTTTTTTTTGGAAGGTGAGGTAATAGGGCTTCTAATCAAAGCTTCTTGGTAAGACCTTAAAATAAGAAACAGCCTTGTGAAACAAGCCTCCATTGCCATTAATAGGTAGCATCAATAATAAGGAGAGGATGGAAAGAGGTGAATACCAACCCACAAGCCTCCAAAGTGAGGTATGCACACTCAGGATGTCGAACTTGCGGTCTACAACACGGAAATGGAGAGTCCTACCAAGTCAGTTTTAAACCTCTCCAGAATTTCATCTGAAAAACATAGAATTGGAATTTGATTGCCATAAGTCTCACAAACAGGTAGAACCATTTGCAACCCATGTAGAAATATTTAGGACCCCAGGTGGATACCAACCCACAAATCACACTCTCGAAGTCTACGTATGGCGAAGGATGGCAATCCCTGCCCACCTCGTGGGTGCCCGCCCTGTTTCACCCTTGCATGGCGGGCTTTAAGGGTGAAAACAGAGACGGGGTCAGGTTTAGGATTAGGTTTTCTTATGTGGGTTTGATGGTGGCTGAGTATTTTAACAGGTAAGAGTATCGGCATGAGAGAGCAGTGGAAGGGGACAGAGGATGACAATAGGTGGTTGAAGTGGTGGAAGACGGTGATACGAGGGTCAGAACATGATTAACTATTGAGTAAGGGCTACATCACACATACACGCACACACACAATCACTCACATAATGTATTGTTTGATACCGTATATAAGAGAGCATGGTTCATGTGCACCCATCCATGCTTATATCTATTTAAACGTGTTGACCATTCGATTGATATGATCATAAATAAATATTTAAATTTTAAAAATAGTTAACACAATAGTGTATTAAATACAAAGTACAAAAAAAACGACAATACTTTTAACTTTTTAAATTCAAAACTATTGAACCATGAAAGTGTTTAAGTGGATTTGACATGGATCTTTGTGTGCATTGCCATATTCTGTAATATACAATATAATGTGATATATTAGGTAAAAATATAACATAACATATAATGTTGTACATAATATTAAACCAAATTTAATATAAAGTTTGTAGGAGGGCATTGCGATTACTATATGCAAAATCTCAATGTACAATCATTTACAAAATCTTGAGGACAATTATATCTGGACATCTAAAAGGGTTACTACCAAATGAGCAGTTGCTCACATGCTTTGATGTCAATACAAGCCATTCTGGGTATTCGTTTTCGAGCCCGCCCATTTGTGTTTACGGTGTTCAGGGTGCGGGGTTTTCCTACAAGATTTGGATATGGTTTTTTTCATGGTAGACTTTACAAAATTCCAAATACGAGTCCAATACTAACATCCCAAAGTGAGACCTAATATAAACTTGTTCGGGTCCAAACTGGATCCAACCCATTGACACCAGGCCTCACTACCAAAAGACAGGGGCAAGCTTGGCTGCCAAGGTTGTCCACAAATTTTGGCTAAGGACGAAAATTGAGTCTCTTTCATAAGCTCCAAATGCCCAACTCATGGTGCTTGGGTATATTAAAGCACATACGATGTAGATTGGATTTGTTGTTCTCAATATTTTTAAATTCTCTTGATAAGGGGTACATTTGCAGGAATATTTACAGCTAAGCTGCTAAGCTTAATCTGAACTAAGATTATTTTATGGCATAACCTAAGGATCGCGATGACGCATGCCCAAGTAATGTCTGTGTAGTATCATTTCGTATTTGTAGAATATACACGTTAATCCAAACATGAGTATTTTTCTTTTATGTTGCTTTCGTGTACACAAACATAGGTTGTGTTCGCCTCGTGTCAAAAAAAATGTTCTACGTTTGATGTGAATGTGGACTTGATCTCAGTTGACACTATCATCACGCAAAACCACCTATATATGTGTGTGTGTTTTCTTTGGTGGTTTTGATGATGGCAGAATGTTTTTACTTGTGATGGTATTGACATGAGAGAGTAGTGAGAGATGATGGAGGGTGACAAGGGACTGAATTGATGAAGAAGGTAAAATGAGGGTTAAAGCATGATTGAGTATTGAGTGAGGACTACATCACATACACACACATATATATTGTTTGACATAGTATCTAGGAAAGCATAGTTTATGCATACACCCATCCATACTTAAATCCACTAGGCATGATCATGAGTCGGGATTTGAATTTAAAAATATTTAATGTACATAATGTATTAAATATAAAGTATGAACACGGAACTTTTTTCAATCAAATGGCACCGCCAATGATAATTTTTACTTTTTAAATTCAAATCTTCACCCTTGTTCGTACAAATTGAACGTGGACATGCCTAAGCATAGATGTGTATGCCCATTTACATGTTCTCTAGTATACAATATAATATGCTATATTAAGTAAAACTATATTACATAATGTATAATATTGTATATAATGTGAAACTAAATTTAATATAAAATTTGTATCGGACAACTATTTATAAACAATTGTATATGGCATTACATTAACTATTTTACATAACGTATATTTGGGGGGGCGACATTGCGATTACTATATGCAAAATCTCAATGAACAACTAATTATAAACAGTGTCTTCTGGAAATGGGAAAGTGTTACCAAATGAGCACTTTATCACATGCTTTCACGTCAACACGAGCAATTTTGGGTATGGTTTTTCGAGCCCGCCCATTTGTGTTTACTATGTTCGGGGTACAGCTTCTCTTATAATATTTGGGTATGGGTTTTCTCAGGGTATACCTTACAAAAATCCAAATACGAGTCCAATTCTAACATCCCAATGCGAGATCTAATATAAACTTTTTCGGGTCCAAACTCGATCCAACCCATTGACACCAAGCCTCACTACCAAAAGACGATGCAAGCGTGGCTGCCAAGGGTGTCCAGTGCCCACAAATTTTGACTGATAAGGACGAACAATCGGTCTCTTTCATAAGCTCCAAATACCCAACTCATGGTGCTTGAGTACATTAAAGAACATACTATGAAGGTTGAATATCGTCGTTCTCAATAATTTTAAATTTTCTTGACAAGGGGTACATTTGCAGGAATATTCAAAGCCAAGTTGCTAATTTTAATCTGAACTAAGATTATTTTATGGCATCACTTGATGATCGCGACAACCCGTGCCCAAAGTAAATTGTCTGTGTAGTATCATTTCGTGTATGTATAATATACAGGTTAATTGAAACACAAGTAGATTTCTTTTATGATGCTTTGGTGTACACGAACACAGGTTGTGTTCGTCTCACATAAAAAAAAAGGTCAACTCTTAACGTAAATTACCCATTTCCATGCAAAACCTCCTTGTCACAAGAAAGATATTTAGCGAACACCCATTAAAATGATTTTCAGGCATTGTAGCAGATGAGTTTTAGGCATAAGAAATTGAGCAAAGTTGCAGATACCAGATTGCAAATCCCGGATACGAAATCTAAAATTGGACCCGTTAAGGACTCGAATCGAGAATATACCAAGATCCAAAGTAGAGACACTTGGCGCCCCTGCGATGTGACACCTGCTTGAGATTCTCGTCTTTTCAGCCAATAACGTCCAAAATCTTCGCCTTGGACTCCAAACAAGCCTATGGTGGTGGGTCATCGGTACGGTGACGTTCCCTCCTCCGTCCGGGCCATCCCCCTTGCTCTATAAAACCATCGCCGCTACTCTGCCAGCCTTTTGGGCCACTACCAATATCACTCTCCCTCCCCCTCTCTCTCTCTCTGTGTGTGTGTGCGTGTTGTATTTGCCGTTACTTTTTCTGTGCTCATCAACAACCATGTTGAGCTCTTTATCCGACGATGTCTTCAACTATATAAGGTTCCATAATTCTAACGGTGGTTTCCTCCCTTTTAGTCCTGTTTCTCCACACTTTGTGTCCACGGGTTTTCATCTATTCTTTGTTCTTCTGTTGATACCACATTGGTACTTCCGGCGGAAAGCAAAGGCCCCTTCTTCGAATTATCATAGTGCTTCCCTGAAGTTATGCATTTGTTGTAGCTTGGCCTTGTCTCTGTTATTTGTTTTCTTGGGCTGTTTCAATTGGTTAAGATATTGGGATGAAGGGTCGATTGAATTCATTAGTGTGGAAGCAGATTTTTTTATGCAAATTGTAGCTTGGTGTGCTGTTTGTGCACTTTTGAGATATAAGGTGAGGGAGAAAAGATATCCAATGTTGTTAAGAGCATGGTGGATTCTGTTTCTCATCAACTCTTTGTACGGTTTAGTTGCTGATTTGATTCTTTTCGAGAGAGTTCATCAACTTGGTGCTTATTGTTGGGTTGATTTCCTGTCTACTGTTGTTGGTATCTTCCTCAGTTATGTCTCACTATTTTGTGAAACTGGGTTTGAGGAAGGTCTTGAAGAAACCCATCTTAGAGAGCCTTTCTTAACCGGTAGTGTAGAGAAAAAATCCGTTATTGGAAATATTACACCTTATGCAAACGCAAGCCTTTTTAGTATACTCACTTTTTCTTGGATGGGTCCTCTGCTTTCAATTGGCAACAAGAAAGCATTGGATCTGGACGACGTCCCACAACTAGCTGAAAACGATAGTGCCAAATTCTTTTTTCCTTCGTTTAGAGATCTTATGTTGGTCCTTATCTTATTGATGCTTTTGTTCAATACCTCGATGGACAGCGGCAATTCAAGAATCAGGGCTTTGTTTTGGTTTCTGCATTCTTTTTGCGAAAGCTTATAGAATGCCTGACACAAAGGCATTGGTTCTTTAGGTTGCAGCAAGTTGGAATTCGAATCCGAGCACTGCTTGTGACAATGATCTATAATAAAGCCTTGACCCTTTCATGTCAATCAAGGCAGGGCCACACTTCTGGGGAAATAATCAATTTCATATCTGTTGATGCTGAAAGAGTTGGCATCTTCAGTTGGTACATGCATGATTTGTGGATGGTAGCTCTGCAAGTTTTGTTAGCCCTGTTGATTTTGTATAAAAACCTTGGGCTTGCTTCAATTGCTGCTTTTGTTGCAACTGTCGTTGTAATGTTGGCAAACGTTCCTTGGGATCAATGCAAGAGAAGTTTCAAAATAAGTTGATGGAGTCAAAAGATACAAGAATGAAGGCAACATCCGAGATTTTAAGGAACATGAGGATCCTGAAACTACAAGGATGGGAAATGAAGTTTCTATCTAAGATAACTGAGCTCAGGAAAACTGAGCAAGGCTGGTTAAAAAAATATGTTTATACTTCAGCCATGACCACATTTGTGTTTTGGGGTGCCCCCACTTTTGTCTCTGCAGTTACTTTTGGTACTTGTATGCTTATAGGGATCCCGCTTGAATCAGGGAAGATCTTATCTGCACTTGCAACATTCAGTTCTTCAAGAGCCCATTTATAGTCTTCCAGATACAATTTCAATGATAGCACAAACTAAGGTTTCTCTTGATAGGATTGCATCATTCCTTTGTCTTCATGACTTGCAGTCTGATGTTGTAGAGAGGCTTCTTATGTTGCTCAATCACCATGGATACAGAGTGGCAAGATAGAAGAGAACATATTATTTGGTAAAGAGATGGACAGGGAAAAGTATGAGAAGGTGCTAGAAGCGTGTTCCTTGATAAAAGACCTAGAGGTTCTACCATTTGGTGATCAGACCATTGTTGGAGAGAAGGGAATCAATTTGAGTGGTGGACACACTGGAACCCATCTCTTTCAGGTATGATTTATAAGTCATGAGCTTCATTTAATGAGCTTCACAGTTGGAGGCTTGTGCTGTTTTTCATTCACAATACCTGAATAAATCCCACATCTGTTAATTCCTACTTCCTTCACGACAAAATACCATGATGTATCATGATCTAGTCTCTTTTGTTTCCCCCATCATATTCCACTTTATTTAACACCATTTTACAATTGAATTGCTTATATCTTTCAGCATGTCTTTCCATATCAAAACGCATAGTTTGATCTTGTATTAGGATCTCAAATGTTAGGAACCAAATGTGTTGACTAGGTAGTTGGATCTTTGATTTAAAAACAACAACTAAGCATTTTCCCATACTAGACGGGGTCGGATACATGGATTCTTTGTTTCCACAGATCCCTATCGTGTGCCATGTTAGCAGTTAACTCGCAATAAGCTAGATCATTCTTTATTGTTTCTTTCCAACACTTTTGTGGTCGTCCTCTACCTCTTTTAATACTTTCCAAATTTAGTTTTTCTAACCTTCTTACCGGTTCTTCTTTTGATCTTCTTTCTATATGTCCAAACCATCTTAAACAATATTCTCTCATTTTATCCTCTATTGGTGTCACTCATAATTTGTTTCTAATAACCTCATTATGTATATGGTCTTTTCTTGTATGACCACTCATTCATCTCAACATCTTCATTTCTGTCACAGACATCTTGTGTACTTGTTCATGATTAACTGCCCAACACTCAGAACCATAAAACATGGCAAGCCTAATTGCTGCTCTATAATATTTACGTTTTAACTTTAATGGTATCTTCTTATCACAAAGAATACCTGATGCTCCTCTCCATTTTAACCAACCAGCATTAATTCTATGCGTAACATCTCCATCAATTCTTCCATCACTCTGAAAAATTGACCCTAGGTATTTAAAACTTTCCTTTTGGGGGATGCAATGTATGTCAATTTTAATTTCTATGTCCTCTCAGGTAACCAAATGATCAAACTTACATTCCATATATTTTGTCTTTGTCCTACTAAGTCGGAGGCCTTTGCTTTCTAATGTTTCTCTCCATAGTTCCAATTTTCTATTAACTTTTTCCTTAGACTCCTCCACTAATACAATGTCATCTGCAAATAACATACACTAAGGTACTTCATCTTGAATATGTTTTGTTAACTCATCAATCACCATTATAAATAAGTATAGACTTAAAGTTGATCCTTGATGTAACCCAATATTAACTTCAAAGAAGTCAGTCGTTCCTTAATGAGTCCTCACACATGTTTTTGCACCATCATACATGTCTCTTATAAGGTTAATATATGTCAATGGGATACTTCTTTTTTCCAAAGTTCTCCAAAGAATCTCCCTCGGTACCCTATCATAAGTTTTTTCTAGATCAATAAATATCATGTGAAGGTCTTTCTTTTTTGCTCTAAAATGTTTCATAAGACGTCTCAAAAGGTGAATCGCTTCAATAGTAGATCTGCCTGGCATGAATCCAAATTGGTTCTCTGTTGTACCTGATACTTGTCTTAACCTACATTTGATAATTCTTTCCCATAATTTCATAGTATGGCTCATTAACTTGATACCTCGATAATTCACACAATTTTGAATGTCTTCCTTGTTCTTATATATGGGTATAAGTGTACTTGCTCTCCATTCCTCGGGCATCTTTTGGTTTTTCCACATTTCATTAAATAGTCTTGTGAGCAAGTGATTTCTATTTCTCCTAGTATTTTCCAAACTTCTATAGGAATATTATCTGGTCCTACCGATTTACCACCCTTCATATGTTTAAGAGCCTCTTTGACTTCATCCTTTTGAATACGTCGGTAGAAATTGTGGTTTATATACTTTTCTGATTTGGCTAACTCTCCTAAGCTAATACTAACATCTTTATTTTCATTAAAAATATTATAAAAATAGTTTTTCCATCTATTTCTTATATCATCATTTGCCACTAAAATGTTTTCATCCTCGTCTTTGATGCATCTAACATAATTAAGATCTTTAGTTTTCTTATCTCTAGCCCTAGCTATCCTAAAAATATCTCTTTCACCCTCTTTTGAGTTGAGTTTTTTATATAACAACAACAACAACAACAACTAAGCCTTTTTTCATACTAGACGGGGTCGGCTTGAGTTTTTTATATAAGTCCTCTCAAATTTTAGCTTTTGCTTCACTCACGGCCTTTTTTGCTTCCTTCTTTGCTTTCTTATAAGCCTCTAAAGTTTCAATAGTTTTCTTAGAATAATATAATTTGTAACATGCTCTCTTTGCTTTGATTTTATTTTGTACTACTTCACTCCACCACTAAGCTTCTTTTTGTGCTGGTACACCTCCCTTAGATATCCTTAACACATCTTTCTCCACTTTCCTAATATGTATAGCCATATTGTTCCACATATCACTGGGTGTACCAACATAATTCCAAACATCTCCTTGAAGGACTTTCTATTTAAATACATCTTCTTTCTCGCTTTTGAGGTTCCACCATTTAGTCCGAATAGCTCGATGCACTCTTTTCTTCTTTGTCTATTTTTTTATTTGTAAATCCATAACTAAAAGTCGATGTTGGTTGGTTAAGCTTTCTCCTGGAATTATCTTGCAATCTTTACAACGTGCTCTATCTTTTTTTCTATAAATAAAGTAATCAATTTGTGTTTGTGATAAGCCACTCTTATAAGTAATTAAATGTTCATCTCGTTTTTTGAAGATTGTATTGACTATAAAGAGATCAAATGCCATAGCAAAATTTAAAATCTCCCTACCTTTCTTATTTATATCCCCAAAACCAAAGTTTCCATGAATCCCTTGATAATCTAATGCCTCTTTACCGACATGTCCATTTAAGTCTCCTCCTAAACAAATCATCTCCCTTTGTGGAATCTTTTGAATCACCTTATCTAACTCTTCCCAAAAAGCAGTCTTTATACTATCTTCTAGTCCTACTTGGGGTGCGTAAGCATAAACTATATTCAAAAAATCTACTCCTAACACAAATTTCAACGTCATGATTCGGTCACCATATCATTGTATGCCTACTACGCTATCCTTTAAATCTTTATTTACGATAATACCAACTCCGTTTCGATCCTTTTCTTTACCTGAGTACCATAATTTAAAACCTGTATCCTCTATCTCCTTTGCTTTTTCTCCAACCCATTTTGTCTCTTGTAAACATAGAATATGAATCTTTCTCTGAATCATAGTATCTACCACCTCTATTAGCTTACCGGATAATGTTCCAATATTTCAAGAACCAATACAAATCTTATTATCTAGGACTAACTTCCTTATCCCCCGCATCCGTCCATAATCAAAATGCGGAGACCCTCTCTGAAAATTTTTCATTACATTCGGGCGGCAATGTAGCGGGACTAACTTCTTTACCCACACTTGTCCATGATATGGGAACCCTCTCTGCAATTGATTCACTATATTCGGACAAAAATGTAGTGGCTCTTGCTTAGTTATTACTGCATTCGGGCTCTGCAACACGTCGCTAGGCGGGAATGCCCCAAAGCAATGCTCATAATTTTTGTAATCCATGTTATAAAAATCCGACGAAGTTTTACGCGGGCTATCGGAAGCCTAACACAACCCTTCTCCTTTATCCGGGCTTGGGACCGGCAATGCAAGGGTGATCCCTTACATGGGCGAAGTTGGATCTTTGATTTAATGAATGAAATTTTTCTGGAGTTCCATTGGCTAATTAGTTTCTTCCTGGTTTCTGCTGGATCATGATGATGGTACTGTGAGGCGTTGATTGCTACATCATCTTCATGGGATGGGGCAATGCATAGATAGTTATATTTCCAGTATGGCCAAGTTAGTGGTATGGTGCTTTAAGCCTTTAACAGGCATTTGTTATCTCAGTTTTAGTTAATTCTTCTCTGTAGGAGTGCTTGCTTGGATTTCTGGGCTCAAAGACAGTCATCTATGTGACCCATCAAATTGAGTTTTTACCAGCTGCTGACCTAATACTCGTAAGCTTAATATTATTTCTTTTTCTTCTTCAATGCAGTTTGTCACAATTTTTTCCAACCAAAACCAAGCCACAATTCTGTGAGTAGCTGATTAGTGCCACATTGTCCTAACATTGCAGGTCATGAGGGATGGCAAAATCACACAAGCAGGACCTTATGACAGCATCTTAACATCCGGCACCGATTTTGAAGAACTGGTTGGTGCACACAAGCAAGCTCTGTCAGCCATTAGTGCTGTCCAGACTTCTTCTGATGCCCTGCTATCTGAAAACCATGATCAAAATATGATTCATGGGCATGATTCACAAGGCAAGCAAAAAGGTCAACATGCTGAAAATGGAAACCATGAAAATTTGGACAGGTGGGAAAAGGCAATGGAGAAGAAGGGACAGCTTGTTGAGGAAGAAGAGAGAGAGAAAGGGAGGGTTGGCTTTTCGGTTTATTGGGAGTATATGCGAGCCGCGTATGGTGGAGCTCTAGTGCCATTTGTTCTGTTGGCTCATGTTTTCTTCCAATTGTTTCAGATCGGCAGCAACTACTGGATGGCTTGGGCAACCCCTGTTTCTGAGGATGAGCCATCTAACGTTAGCAACTTGGTCCTCATTACTGTTTATGTTGCTTTGGCTATCGCAAGCTCTCTGTGTGTTCTTTCAAGGGCTATGCTCCTTGTAACAGCTGGATACAAGTCCGCAGTAGTACTCTTCGAGAAGATGCATCGTTGTATCTTCTGTTCTCCCATGTCATTCTTTGATGCAACACCAAGTGGACGCATACTTAACAGGGTGGGAACTTCTCTTCTATCATGAACTTTAGACCATTTTTGAGCCAGTATTGATTAAATATTTGTTATTTATGTTGCATAGGCATCAACAGATCAAAGTACGGTTGATACATCAATTCTTTTCCAGTTGGGTTCCTCTGCCTTTTCCATCATACAACTCCTTGGTATCATTGCTGTAATGTCCCAGATTGCATGGCAAGTTTTTGCTGTTTTCATCCCTATGGTTGCAGCCTGTCTTTGGCTACAGGTAATGATTCATGTTTTGGCATGTAACGTTCCATATGTTTCACCTTTTACTGCCTTTCCCTATTTAGAGTCTCTTGACCCTTTTTTTAGCGTCTTTATTAGTTGACTCAAGGTCCTTCGTACTTTTACAGTTCCTCTGTAGTCAGATTTCTTTTGCTAAATTGCCCAAATGCATTTTCATTTCATCTCTCTTGTTGAATTTTAATTATATTTTTGCAAGTGCTGATCCTAATATTGATACGGATGTACCAGCAATACTATATACCAGCTGCCAGAGAACTTTCTCGACTGGGAGGAGTCTGCACTGCGCCCATGATTCAGCAATTTTCTGAGACACTGTCAGGATCAACCACTATTAGGAGCTTTTATCAAGAAGCAAGATTCATAGAGAAGAACCTTGAGCTGGTAGATGGGGTTTCTAGACCAAAATTCCATATTGCTGGTGCATTGGAGTGGCTCTGCTTCCGCTTGGATTTGCTAGCCTCCTTCACATTTGCTTTTTCATTGATTTTTTTGGTCTTGCTGCCGGAGGGTGTAATCAGTCCAGGTTAGTTCATTCTTTGAGTTATTGAAATAGTATCTGTGTTCTCATATCGATTGCTTAGAAATTTTAAAGTATCATTATGCAGATAACTGAAAGACTTCCACCTTGGTTTTGATTCAGGCCTTGCCGGTTTATCTGTGACATATGGATTGAACTTGAACATGCTGCAAATGTGGGTCGTGTGGAACTTATGTACTCTTGAGAGCAAAATCATTTCTGTTGAAAGAATACTTCAGTACACTCGCATTCCTAGTGAACCTCCTCTCGTATTAGATACAAACAGGCCAAGTAAAAGTTGGCCTTCTCATGGAGAAATTGTTATTCATGATCTGCAGGTGAGATGAAATATTGCCAGGTTATAGTTGTTTCCCAAAGGTGATGTATTTTATACATGCAATAAAGCTTAGTGTCTACATAGGTCCGGTATGCCCCACATCTGCCTCTTGTTCTTAGAGGTCTTACATGCACGTTCCAAGGAGGGAGGAAGATTGGTGTTGTTGGGAGGACTGGCAGTGGCAAGTCCACACTTGTGCAGACACTCTTTCGTATAATCGATCCTACAAGCGGATATATTGTGATTGATGGAATCGATATCTCTACTATTGGATTGCATGATCTAAGATCCAAGTTAAGCATCATTCCACAAGATCCAACCATGTTTGAGGGAACAATTCGAAGCAACCTTGATCCTTTAGATGATTACAGAGATGAACAAATTTGGGAGGTACCACCAACCTGCCATTTCCGACTCTGGACTTGCATTTTGTATCTATGATCTTTATACACCTTCATGTGTTGTATTAAACTCAGTTCTCATTAGGCTTCCACCTCTATCTCTAATGTTCTAGGCTTTAGAGAAATGCCAGCTGGTGGAGGTTGTGAGGCAGAAAGAGGACAAACTTGATTCCATAGGTTCGAATGCATACACCTCTCATTAGTTGTTATGTAGTTTCTCTTAATTTTGTTAAGTCTCTTGAATTGTATTATTGCAGTCTCTGAGAATGGGGAGAATTGGAGTATGGGTCAGAGGCAGCTTGTGTGTTTAGGAAGAGTATTACTGAAGAAGAGCAAAGTCTTTGTTCTTGATGAAGCAACAGCATCTGTCGACACCGCAACTGATAGCATGATTCAACAGACAATTGGGCAGCAGTTTTCGGATTGCACAGTGGTCACAATTGCACATCGCATAGCATCTGTTTTAGATAGTGACATGGTCCTTCTTCTTGATAATGGTCTGTATTAATGGTTTTCTTTCAATAGGTGCAATTTAGTTGCTAGGAGTACCATTGAATTAGATATCTGTTTGCTAATTTTAATGCACTAATCTTATTCTTCATTTTCCTTTTGTTTGCTAGGAAAAATTGCAGAATATGACTCTCCAACCAGATTAATGGAGGACACTTCGTCAGCATTCGCGCGGCTTGTCACTGAATACACCATGAGATCAAGTAGTAGTACTGATAAATTGACTCGCCTTTGAGAATATGATATCAAGCTTGCTGATTGAATAAATAGTTAAAAACAAACTGCAATAATCTCAGTGAAGTTGAAAGACCTTGTGTATTTCTCCAAACTTGGAAATGAAATATAGATCACCGTGATAGCAGATTGTTAGGAAGCTAAGTAACATTTTGAATGAGATTGGGGGGATTTTGGCCTTCTGACGTAGAGATTGGTAATATTGATAGATTTTCCTTTAAATCCTTGCCAAGAAATTGTATGCATGTCATATGCCTCTCTCTCTCTCTCTCTGGCTTATCTTGGGTTAGAATGTCAACGCCATGTTAAAATAGAACATTATATGATTTCAGAGAAACCTTTCAAGCACATGCTATCTTAGATGCCATCATGCAACCTCTTTTCTTTTTCCTAAGAAAGCAACCTAGCAACCTTTTTCAAGATTTACCAAACGAATTGAAATTACAATTCACGCTTAGGACGAAAAAGTTGAAGTATGAACATCATTGTATTTTGCTTTCATGACAGACATGGTTCTGCAGACCTTGTATACTGTTCCGATGTTTATAATTTATTAATATTCTACCGCGGTTCGTCTCGTGTGTCCTATTTCCCCCAACGAAAACCGGCAGCCACGTGTAGACTTGAGCTCTCTCTCTCTCTCCCTATATATATATATATATATATATATATAGATAGATAGAAACAGACGTATATGTTCAATCCCACTACATTCTCAAATCTACTCAAACATGTGTATGATCAATAAAATTTAAAACTGAAATGTTTCATGATATTTTTTGTATTTTTGCATTTAATGGATAATGATACATGTTGCTTTTTAAATTTAACACTATACTGATGGTGAAAACGTTTGAGTTGGTTTAAGTATAAATGGTTTGAGCCCACTATATATATAGAGAGAGATGAATACATGTGCACAAAGTTAGATGTATGTGCACAAAGTTAGATGTTTAAACTTCATATGTGTTCAAATCTATTTAAACATCTTCATGATTTCATTAGTATGAGTATTGGTGGAGATTTGAATTAAAAGTATCGTTGTACCTTTTATTGTGTGTTTAAATATTTTTTGCTTTATCACTTCAAACATTCATCTCAAAGATCAAATGGTTGAAATAATAAAATAAATTTGAGTACAATTGGGCTTGAGCATTTATCACATTTTTTTATATATAAAACATGATAAATGTGCACTCCTCATCTATCTTAAACATTCTTAAAGATCTTAACCAATCTATCATTAATGACAAGTGCATTTTAAATGTATCATTTATTATTTTTCTTTCTAAAGATCTCAACTGTTTTGATGTTAAAGATTGAATGATTCAGTTTTTTAAGATGATTTAAACATGGAATTATGTGCGCTTGGACTATACTCTCTCTTTATATATATATATATATATATATATATAAAAGGCAGACACCTACTGAACCACGCCCCGATTATTGAGTCGTGACCTTGGAATTGCGCCACCTTCTGCGCACGCACTTGAACAGACTTGTGTGACCCGGCCAGACAGAAGTAAATATGTTTGAATCAAAGTACTTAATAAACCAGCTCAAGCCACAATCAAAGAGCACTGGATGAGACAAGCTGAAACACAAGTACTTCGGGTTGTTTTCCATAACAATTGGTTCAAGTTTTTAGAAAGATACATTAGATGATCAGTCAAGATTATAAGACAAAAGCAGCTACTATAATACACACATATAGGGTTTTTGGTTTTGCCATGCCTTGAACATGCCTTTTCTTTATGCAAGAGTGTAATGTGTTAGGTGAATTTAAGGGAGGCATATTGTATGTGTACTTGATAAATAAAAGTTTGGTGATGAAGTGAAACTTTACAAAATAAAATTAAAGATAAGGCAATAAGAGTTTCTTACATGTTACCTTATGCAAACAAAATCAATGAAACTTATGAGGCTCATAAGAAAGCAAAAAAAAAAAGGTATCAGCAATGAAGAAAAAGTTAAAACATTAAAGAGGATTTATATAAAATACTTAAACTCAAAAGAAGGTGAAAGAGATATTGTCAACATAATTAAGACTAGCGATAGGAAAACTAAGGATCTTACTTTTAAGAGATATATCGATGATGATGAAAAAATCTTAGTGGCAAGTAATGATATAAAAAATAGATGAAAAAGTTATTCTGATAAGTTTTTTAAAGAAAATATATGTACTAGTATTAGTTTGAGAGAGATAATCAACTCAAAAGAGTATAAAATTATAATTTATATTAGTATATTTAAATGAATACAATTAAAGAGGCTCTTAAACTTATGAAAGTTGATAAATATATAGAATCATACATCATTTCTAAGGAGTATGAATTTAGAATTGTGCAAATTATCGGAATATCAAGTTGATGAGTCGTACCATGAAATTATAAGAAAGAATTATTAAAAGAAGCTTGAGATAAGTATCAAGTGGAACAAAAAAATCAAATTGGGTTCATGTCAAGGAGATCTAAGATTGAGGCTATTCGATTATGAAGCCATTTTAGATAAAAAATAAAAAAATAAACATGATATTTATTGATTTAGAAAAAAACTTATAATAGGATAACAAGAGACGTTCCTTAAAAAATTCTAGAAAAAAAGTATTATTCAACCCAAGATGGTGCCATGCTCTTCCTAAGAGATACTACAAAACACCTCGAGATGGCTAAGAAGATTATCGGCAAGAGAGACACACTTCACTAGCCATTTCTTGAGGGAGCTCTTCAAAATGACTTTGAGCTATAGGTTTTGATTGTTAATCATCCTTAAACTGATGATCAAACAGAAATATTGAACACACTACTAAAAGAGAACCTGCATCAATCAAAAGAACTGGATAATATTGTGGTAGACCACCTAGTTCATATATAACCTGCACAAGAACTTAAGGCAAAAACCCATTTATGCTAATGATGGGATATCAATTGCTTCTTCCGTTTGATCTTACTCATGGATGTTTAGAGAGGAGTTGCTCTAATGCTATCTAAAGAGACAAAGGAGTGCAAGACTATGATTGAAGAGCCTTGTGCATCACTTAGCAAGCACAAACATAATTGTTGACCTTCACCAATTGGCACAATAGAGAGATACATGAGATTGGAGATCATGTATGACTATGGATCCAATAACCTTAAACCCTAACACTAGTAGTAATGGATGACCACTTAAGGTATCCATTATTATAAAATTTGAAAAAAAGATTCCTTTCCAAATTTCATGAGATTTGTATTTATTAGAAAAATAAAAAATATTTTCATTAAAGATATTATACATTACATCTCGGATAATAACAAACAGTCAGTACCAGACAACCTAGAACGATAAGATAGGCAAGACGAGGCCGAACATTCATGGAGGTTTTCCATTATAAATACGATGACAGTAAACACATATATAGTGAAAAAAAAGAAGTCTTTCCTAGGAAAACCTTTTATGAGAAACCGTTCAAACACTCATCTCTCTTCCTTCTTCTATTGTATTCTCAAGTCATCCTTCGGCACCTTTCCTCTCTCTGTTGCACAACTATTTATTGGAACTTCAGTAAGAATTTTGCACGATATTCACCAATAGTGGTATCAGAGCAAGATTGATAGAAATCTGTAAAAGGAAAAAAAAAGTACGGAGATAAGTATATGAACAAGAAAAGGGAGAGCAAAATGTCGGAAAAGGAGAGAAAAATGAGAGAATAAAATGATGTAAAACTCATCTAAATATCACCTTCTTATTCAATTCAAAAGAAGTTGTATTAATTGAGCATTAGTCTCCCTCCCATGATATAATAGAGTAGAAATGTTGCTCATTTCATTCTTTTTATATTTACGCATTCTACTTGTTTGATTTCAAGTTTCTCTGCCTCTCTGTATGTTATATCCTCTTATATCTCCTAATCCCCTCTATGCTTAAGCTATAAACATATTTCAATTCATTTCCCTTCAGTCATTTACTTTGAATTAGCTGTGATTAGCTTTTAATTTTGGATGAATGCATTCACGTATGCTTTAGAAACTGAAATTTTGTTTTCAGCATCTTGCATATGTCTCATATTGCATTTTTCATTTCCGAACTCCTACTCCAAATAATCTAAAATTTTGTACACCAAATCCTCACACACATGCCCGCGTATAATAAAAGTTTCAAGAATTTTAGGATCGTATAGCATCATAAATAAAATAGAGGAAGATCAAACAAATTCATAGTTAAGTTTGTCCAGTCTGTGTTTCCTACAAGAGGTTGGATAATCTTTCCATAACTTTGTCTGCAGTGTAGCGATTCACTTGTTCCACTTTAGTTTTTTGGGTCTAAAGAAACATTTGAAGTTCTTTTCTTGCTCGAGTGAACTTCTTTGTCATTTCTTAGCTGATAAACTGGTTTAGTATTGTAGATGTAAAAATTTTACTCTAAAGTCTATGTAGAGACTTGAAGTCATTTTTTAATCTACTTCGTTTTGCGCAAGTGTGCTAGCTAGTTTTACTTAAACCAAAAAAGTTGTATTTTCTGACTTCATGGAGCGATTGTGGAGAAGTGAGATCTTTTCGTCTTAGGCCTTTTTGAACCTACGCTCAAGGGTCAGCTTAGACGTTTTGAGAATTAATTTGAGCAGGATGTGTGTTTCCAAAATTCACTTTAGAGCCAATTTGAATCAAACAAGTTGTGCACTTGGTCTAGGAAATGAAAACTTTTCAAGTTCTCAAAAACTGAAATTGATTCTATTTTCAAAGCTTGTTTTCAGAATTTTTTAAATAGCTTAGAGATCTCTAAAATTCATAAAAAGTTTACAGTATGTAGAGCAGAATGTGAAGATCCTAAAACTATTTTTATTTTATTTTTGTGTGTTGTGATTTTACAGAATTAAATCTGAGAAATGCCTCTACTCAGGCATTCAGAACGTTCTGTTACAGAAATACAAAGGTTTAAATAAACTTCTGTATTTCGATGCCCAAAGCTCTGATTTTTATGAATTTAGTCTTGTTGGAAAGCTATGGATGTCAACTTTTCAATGAGACTAGTTTTAACAGATTTGGTTGTAAATGAGTTTTCAAAAAAAATATAAAGTTGATAAATCTATAGACAAGTTTCAGACGAGATTGATTACAAAGAGATTATCGTAAAATGAGGGGATAAATTATGTTGAGACATATTCTCTTGTTACGAAATTTATATTCATAAGGATAATTTTGGTAATTTCAATATATTATAATTCAAATTTATATTAGTTACATATAAAAAATATTTTTTAAATAATAACTTATATAAAATTATATATATGCAACAACCAGAAGGTATATTGTTAAAGGCAAAGAAGATAAAGTATATAGGTTGAAAAATTTCTATATAGCCTTAAAGGATCACCTCATCAATAGTATTTGACTTTTTAAAATGTCATAATTGAACTTGGGTTTGTGGCTAATTAAAGGCAAAGAAGATAAAGTATATAGGTTGAAAAATTTCTATATAGCCTTAAAGGATCACCTCATCAATGGTATTTGACTTTTTAAAATGTCATAATTGAACTTGGGTTTGTGGCTAATGAGTTTGACCATTGTGTATATGTTTGGAATAGTATGAGTTACTTTATCATTTTATCATTGTATGTAGATAATATATTGTTGATTGAGAATGACAATGAGATCATTGTCAAAACAAAATCATGGTTAAACTCAAGGTTCAAAATTAAGGATATGGTAGAGGCATCTTATATTGTGAGAATAAATATTTCTTGTGATAGAGAATATAAACTCTTATGCTTAAGTCAAGAAAGAGATATAAACTATATCTTCAAGAAATTTTAAATTGATAAGTGCAAACCTGCAACTATACTCGTTGTAAAAGGAGTCAAACTGAGCAAGGTTGATTATGTCAGCAAGAGAGATAACAAGCTTAATGTTCCTTATGCACAAGTTGTGGACAACTTGATATATACAATATCGTGTACAAAACCTGATATCAGCTTTATTGTTGGTCTTATGAGTAGATATCAAAGTAATTCTAGTCGAAAGCATTAGATAATTGTAAAAAAGATTCTAAGATATCTTAAAAGAATAAAAGACTTCAAAATATGTCTTCAAGCATATAAACTAAAGGTGGTAAGATACTCATGACTTTGCTGAAAGCAAAGATGACAACAAATCAACCTCTCAACAAATATTTTTATTTGGAGGTATTGTTGTTTCTTGAGCTTAGAAGAAACAATATTGTGTAGCAATTTATACACAAGAATTTGAGTATGTTGCTTGCAGTATGACTGCAATGAATGTCGTTTGGATAAGCTGCTTCATACATGATTTAAAGTTGGATATAGCCAACGAGCCTGCTATCATTTTTTGTGAAAACAATGCAGTAATTACTCTGATTAAGAGTAGAGCAAATAGCTCCAAAAGTAATGGTTAAATACCATTATGTTCATGATATGGTTAAAAAAATTAGATATATATATCTTATATGTCAACTAATGATATGTTGGCCAACCCCTTCACCAAACTCATAACAATGAATTGTTTCTCAAAGCGTGTTGCGAACATGGGCTTGAGATTTGTTTAGAGTTTACTTAGTGTATTAAATTATATTATAGGAGGTAAAACCGGTGTGTCATACTTGTTTGCTAGAGTAGCCAAGTGGGAGATCTAAGTTACACTAGTAACGGATGGTCACTTGAGGCATCCGCTACCGTTACTCGAAAATCTGGAAAGCGAGCTCCTTTCTAAATTTTATGAGATTTATATATATCAAAAAAATAAAAAAACAGTTTTCATTAAAAGTAGTGTATGTTACATTCCGGATAATAACAAACGGTAAGAATGATAAGAGAAGGAAGACTAGTTCAAACATTAATAGAGGTTTTTCATTAAAAATGTGATGACAACGAACACAACCTATACAATGAAAAAAAGAGTTTTTCTTGGGAAAACGTTCCATAAAAAACCGTTTAAACACGTACCTCTTCCTTTGTGTTTCCGGGTCATCCTTCGGCCCCTTTCCTCTCTCCGTTAACTGTTTTTTTAGGACTTCGGCGGAGAGGATCCTGCACGGTATTCACCAACAGACATCAGTTTATTTGAGATATTGCATAGGGTTATTCTATCGACTTCAATACAATAGAGGTTGAAGATTCACTCAATCTTTCATGTCAATCAATTGAGCCCTAATATGAAGACCTAGAGGGCAACAAGCAAAGGCCCTAATGGCGATACACAGTCGAGTAGTAGAGATTTTGGTGCATGAGTTGCAAGGTACTGGTTCTAGGAGATTGACGTGGCACTTGGTACATTGGGATAGACAAAGAGAAGGGGGTGATTCTTGCCTTGTAGTTGCAGAGCTACGGGATTAGAAGTTTTGACTGAACACTTATCATAGAACCTCGAGAGAGACCTCCTCCTCCTTGCCCACAAGGATAGGATTCCGGTGCGTGCAGTCTTGCTCGTTTTACATGCAGTGTCAGTTTTGCTGCTGATTGTAGTTTTGTCAGCAGTCTTGTTCGTTTAATGCATGTGTGAACGATTGAATGGATGAAGGCTGGTCGATCAAGGGAGACGACGCCATCACCGGAAGGAGTCTGGTGGCAGGTTTCCGTGTCGAATAATATATTGCCAATGGTTTCGTGCATGGGTTGTGGTCGTGTCGTGTCACATCCTTGTCAAACACATTATTTGTGTGGTCAGTAAGACACCATTTGTGTCGGTTTCGTGTCCTTGTACCCGATTTATTTTCATGGTCCGTCGAGCCTGTTAAGCTACCTTTCCGAAGCAGCCACGAGGCTTCTCTCTTACACCAACAGCTCACCTGTACCACACACAGCTACGACTATAGCAAGTTATACCGCTCGATCTACTCTGTTGAACGGCATCCATAGGCTCGGAAAGGTTTGAACGTTGTGTACTTCACAAACGTCCACGACGGCTTTGAACGCTGCGACTCGAAAAGTGCGTTTGGGAGTTTCCGAACTTTCGCGTCTCTCGTTGTCTGTGTACGTTCCATTTTCGCATCTCTTGGTTTGTGGTTGATCTTTTTCGGTTTTGAAATGGGATTGAGGAGTTTGTTTGTTCTCACGCGTGAAATTGTTTTCTTTTTGGCGGATTTCAGACGAATCGGTCGGCGAAGGAATGCAATGCAAGCTTGACGCGAGACGGGAGCAATGGCTATCTCAAGGTGTGCAAATTAAAGTTTTAGTTGTTTGATTCCCTTTTATTCTTGTCAATTTGGGCCTTTCGCCTTTCCGAAAAGGATTCTGATTGCATAATTCTGGGGATCTGGAAACAGTTAAAGATAAGGGCGAGAAAATTGTGCGTGGGGGCTTGTCTCCGTTGACGGAGAGAAGCAGTACGCCTGAAAATTCAGATTCCGTGAGAGATGGGAACGGCAGTCGCATGATAGTGACTTTAAGTCGTCCATGAATGGCTCAGAAATTAGTGTTCCGGGAAATCATTATGCCGGGTCGAGGCCAGACCGACCAGGAACGAGCAGTAGCATAATTCAGGGAGTACCGGCATGAGCGACGACGATGGAGATGCTAGCTTTGATGATTGGGAGGCGGTTGCTGATGCACTGGGTATGGATGATATACAGAAGCCATCAGTTGAGCCTTCTGCGGGTGATCTGATAGGCTTGAATTCGACTCCTGCAGATGGCAGATCGCAGCAGAAATCGCCGTGCTTTTCGACAGAAGTTGGGGCTCAGGGGATTCTAAGGTCCGAGTATAAGGGGAAGCCGAGTTGTTTCGAGAAGATTCGGATCGAACTGGCGACTACTTGTCAGGCATGGCGTCCTGATGATGCTTCACGGCCGCCTTCATTACCAACTCTCTCGAAGCAGATGAGCTTCCCGTCGGAGAGACACCATTCTCCGGGATCAGTGATTTGGGGGGCAATTAAGATCAATTCTTTGACGCCGTCGACTTGCCCCATTTACTATGAAGATCTTGATCTCACGGACTCGGGCTTCCTCCCATGTTCTCGCGGGTTTCGGCTGTGCCTTTTCTGCCATAAGAAGATCCTGGAAGTGGATGGACGGTGCCCTGGTTGTAGGAAGCAGTACGAGCCTTTAGATGAGGACACAAAGGGATTCCCACCAGTAACGTATTTGTCTCGCTCTTGCAGTATGCGTTTAGAAGCCTCTGATTTTGCTTTTCTTTTTTGTAGCAATGCTGCTTGTGTAACGTTTGTGCATCTTATGCGTCCTGTTGTAGATGTGAATATAGCTTTAGGTCCGGATGAACTTGAGGACAATTGCGAGGGTTCTTATTAAATTCCAATTTCCTATATGGTAAATATGTTTGTGTAGGAGTTGTCTCTTTGCTTGGAACTATATGTAAATAGAGAAGAGTGGTACTCGGCTGTTTTGCTGAAAACAACCAATAATTTCAATAAACTTATATTGGGTTCTTTTGTTAAGATTGAATATTCATTTAAGTCCACATACCTAAAACGCTTGGATTGCATGGAAACTGGCCTTTTTATTTATCCCGATACTCAAATGTATAGGACTCCAATATGTCCATTAGAAACTTCAAGAACATAAGCATCTAATTAACATAGTTTAACGCATTGAACAACGAAAAAATGATGTCAAAGATATGAACCATACCTCAAAATCACAAAACCCCCAGGGCGTAAAGCAGAAGCAGGTCCTTGACACAGATGCAGAAGAACCTCTAAGCCATTTTCACCTCCATCCAGTGCACATCTTGGTTCATGCTTGCCAACTTCAGCTTGGAGCCCGAAGATTTGGAATGTAAGGAGGATTACTGACAAGGCCATCAAGCTTGCCTTTGACATCTTCTAGAGGTTCAAACCAGGACCCTTGTCTCACCTCCACATCGAAGTAGCAAATACAATTAACTACTGGCAACCAGAACGCCACAGTATAGCAACCCTAATCTTCAGCACCTCATTAGTTCTATGTGAATTCCATTCACACTTCTTTGCGGAAATAGATGAGTAATGTACAATCTCTTACTTCAACATACAACTCCCACCACTTAGCTCTCCTGATTTTGTTAAAGGAAACAGATTATAATGATAAAGCTCAGATATCTGTCCTTGTCTGTATAGAGAAAAAACTGGGAACGGCCGATAGGTATTATTCATAGTTGTCTACCACATGGATCTTCTGCACTAAATCTATATCAAAGTCCCTTCAAAGCCATTTGTTTGTGGAATGCATAAGCATTTGCAACAAAGCTCATCTAGCTTCATATGAACAGTAGTTCTGGATCATCTAAATTTCACTTGTTGGTAAAAAAGATGTTACATCATAGGGCTGGACACTCGTAGTCATGGATCACTAACAAATCAATAACGTGAATTCTGGAGGAGCGAGAGTCTGTAGTTGTATGTCTTCGAGAAATACATTCTCAAAGAATGTAGCATCACAAAACTCAACTATTGTGTCGACATCTATGTCATAAACATCATATCTAATGATTAAGCATTTGTACGTATAACTTGTCTTCACATAAACTAAAAATATACCATCCACTATTTTAGGTCCCAACTTCTTTCTCTTGTATTAAGGGATAAATACTTTCGCAAGACACCCTTATACTTTAAGATATTTGACATTAGCCTTTTGACCATTCCAAAACTCAAAGGGACTATTTTCCTTATGCTTATCAGGAACTTTATTTAGAATATGGTAAGTCATATTCAAAGCTTACCCTATACATAGGTAGGTAACCCATAATTTTGAAGTAAAACATTAACCATATCACACATGGTTCTATTCAACTATCCTATTAGATTAAGGAGAGTACGAAGCAATAACCCCATTAACAATACCGTTGTTTTGACAATATACTTCAAAAATGTTTGAAGTATACTCTCCTCTCCTATAAGATATTAATCATTTAAGTATCTTACCGGTTTGAGTTTGTGCTTCATTTCTAAATAATTAAAACTTTTCTAAAGCTTCATGTTTACTTTTAAATAAGAAAATATAATAATATCTATTGCAATAATCAATAAACGTTATAAAATATCTTTTGTTATTTCTCGTAGTCATTCCATTAAATTCACAAATATCAGTGTGCACCAAATTAAAAATCTCAAGATTTTCTTTCAACCAAATGGAAATGTTTCCTAGGTTGTTTCGTATGTACACATATACCACATTTGTATTTTCTATAAGAGTTTTAGGAATAAGATTTAAATTTATCATTTTTTTTCATGGAATCAAAATTTACATGACCCAACCTAGTATGTCATATATTAGATGATTCAATATTGTAGAAAAAAAGAAGATGAAACAAAAGTTGTGTTTTATTATCACTAAAATTCATAAAGAATAAACAATTGGTTCTACGTAAATTTTAGAAAGTTCTTCTACATCACACAAATAGCCCTTCCCAAAGAAACAACCTATACTAAGTCGTGTAGTGATGACTTTCTTACATTTGTAATTTAACTTTAACCTCTCCCTAACTAAAGCAGGACCACTGAGGATATTCTGGCGAATTGTTGTAATGTGTTTAACTATGTTAAGAATTAGAATCTTTCTTAAAGGAAACTTCAATTCTACACGCCCTTGACTTCAGTAGTCGAATGATCCCTTAAGGTCATTATTCTCCCACAGATGGCTTGATAAGACATAAACAAAGACTGATAAACACAAACGTGTACATTAGCCCGAGTTTCTACAATCCAATACTATGACTCATAAATAGAAAGAAAATGGGGTTTAAGCGATATATACCTGTGACTAGCATGTGAAGTGGTCGTCACCATGTTGACCATAACTCCTTCAGCAGTCGCAGGTTTATTGGTTTTCTTCGAGGGACAATCCCTTGTCCAATGTCCAACTTTACTACAAAAACAACACGATTTGTTCTTGGGTTTCTTTTGGATCTTGGCATTTGGTTTATGCTTTGCATGCTTTTCTTTTGTATCACTAAGATGTTTCCTTCTGATTGTCAGATTAACCCTATGAGTGTTGTCTACAGGCATAACAGGTTTCTGACTTCTATACTCCTCTTCTATTGTTATTTCTATCATTAGATCATCAAGGGTTATCTTACCCTTCTTATACTTGAGATCTAGGCCCAAACCCTATCAAGAATTACAAAATTTCTCAATAATAAAAATAATAATAAACTTTTAAGAAAACTTCATATCAGCTTCTTTCAGATTATGGTATAAACATAAAATCTCGTGATCCTGTTCAGTCACAAATTTCTCTCCTACCATTTGATACTTAAGAAACTTAGCTACAAAATATTTTTTGAGACTAAGGTCTTCATTATTGTATTTCTGATCCAAGTTAGGTAAAAAAAAATTCATTGTCATGGAAGGAGAATAATTATATATATGTCGAATAAAATATATGATAGTGTCGATAAAATACAACAATGGCACAAAGTGTTTCCACTCGATGATTTTGTCTAAGCTTCTAGGGTCAGTATCATCGGGTAGGGGACAATCTAACTCGATATAAATATGCAACCCTAACATAGTTAACCAAAATTTTCATACGTTGTCGACGTTTAAAATGGAGACCAACAAATTTTTCCATAATGAAGGTCAAGTTGACCTTAAGTTAGAGGATAGCAGTTACAAACATGTTTACTACAGTAAATAATGATTTCTCTAAGATTGTTGGCAAAAACAGTAGACAAACATGCATAATAAATCAATATGCAACAAATATAAACATGTCTCAATCAACAACAATAATTGGAGATTCAAAACAAGCAATAAAATGAACCATAGGAAAAACAAAAGCACAAGCAATGATGAGAAAACTTATTCCGCTATGAGTGCGTATGGGTACCTGAACCTTTCTCTCAAGATAAAATACACATATAACTCAAAAGACATGTATATGATTTTAAGTCAATCTTGACGATGCCTCATTCTTCTTTGGCTAGAGGGAAGGATGGTTGGGAGCAATCACACCGCAGGTAGAGGAGGGGAGAGAGGAGAGACAGTAGGAGAGAGTAATTATTGTAATGTATGAGCCTTAATTACGTATTTATAAAGTACGTGTTAAATCATATCGTGGATCTGATCCAACTGACGTACCTCTCTATCTCGTAAGGTTCCCACGCAAGCACTCTCTACCATTAGCTCAAAAGATTTTCATGCCTAAGCTTGACCCGTCTTATGTGTAGTCTATATTTTTCAAGCTCGTCGAACTAAAGTTCATAAGCTATCAACTATATAAAAGCACATGTTTCTTTCATTGTATATAGGACTAAACTTTATATGCTCTTGGTCGGAGTGAATCGACTTTCACATATATGAATGTGAGAGATTCCCCGAACAATAATAAATCCGAAAGCTGGAAATATGTCTGTTATTTTTATTCGAATGTTCCGATCTTAATTTGTGATCTGCATCTTGTTAGGATACTACCAGTAGTTAGTGAGTGACCATCAAATATTACTTGTAATGCAGAGAGCTCCAACTTGAATCAGTTGCTCCTGGTTAATCATAAATCATATTCAGCCAAATTCACCTTGTCCTATTTGTGGCATACTGCAGAACATTATTTAGCTAGGCTTAATCCTTTTCGCATTATGTTTAAAGTTTCTCTCTCTAAAACATGATTTTTCTCACCCTATGAATTAAAGACTGGTAGATGAGCCGAACCAACCCTTTCTTATTGCTGGGTTAATTTTCTGCTCGAGCTAGCCTAGCTAACCGTTATGTGAGCAAACCTAAACAGGGTCGATCGAGAGAGAGTACAGGAAGTCCTTGTTTGTGAAAATGTTGAAAAGAAAAATGGTTGCCTCAAATATTCTAATACAATTGCCTTGAAGGTATAGTTTAGTCAGAAAGTTTGAGAACAGCAAGCTCAACATACGTGTTGATCAGCTCGTATTTGTTAATGAACTCGACACAAAAAGTCCACGGATAAGCCCGAACTAAGCAAAACTATGAACGACCTGGAACAAGTTGAGTTTTAATTTGAATTGTAGACCTATTGACTAGCAAGGTTTTGAATCACACATATACATATAATGTAGTGATTAGACCTTGTTAACCATTGATACTACTTACTCATGTTTGATCGTTATTTTTTAGTAACAACAACAACAATAACAACTAAGCCTTTTCCCATACTAGACGGGGTCGGTTACATGGATTCTTTGTTTTCACATATCTCTATCGTGTGCCATGTTAGCAGTTAACTCACAATAAGCTAGATCATTCTTTATTGTTTCTTTCCAACACTTTTGTGGTTGTCCTCTAGCTCTTTTAATTCTTTCCAAATTTAGTTTTTCATACCTTCTTAAAGTTTTTTTTTTTATCTTCTTTCTATATGTCCAAACAATCTTAAACAACATTCTCTCATTTTATCATTTATTGGTGCCACTCCTAATTTGTTTCTAATAACCTCATTATGTATATGGTCTTTTCTTGTATGACCACTCATTCATCTCAACATCTTCATCTCTGTCAGAGACATCTTTTGTACATGTTGATGATTAACTGTCCAACACTCAAAACCATAAAACATGACAGGCCTAATTGCTGCTCTATAATATTTACCTTTTAACTTTAATGGTATTTTCTTATCACAAAGAATACCTGATGCTCCTCTCCATTTTAACCAACCAGCATTAATTCTATGCGTAACAGCTCCATCAATTCTTCCATCACTCTGAAAAATTGACCCTAGATATTTAAAACTTTCATTTTGAGGGATGTAGTGTGTGCCAATTTTCATTTCTATGTCCTCTCAAATAACCAAATGATCAAACTTACATTCCACATATTCTGTCTTTGTTCTACTAAGTCGGAGGCCTTTGCTTTCTAATGCTTCTTTTCATAGTTCTAATTTTCTATTAACTTTTTCCTTAGACTCTACCACAAACACAAAGTCATCTGCAAATAACATACACCAAGGCACTTCATCTTGAATATGTTTTGTTAACTCATAAATCACCGTTATAAATAAGTATGGACTTAAAGTTGATCCTTGATATAACCCAATATTTTTTGGTAACATGAATATAATAAAATTATCTTTCATGATATTTATAATTTTTAAAGTTATATTCATAACTTCGCCCATGTAAGGGATCACCCTTGCATTGCCGGTCCCAAGTCCGGATAAAGGAGAAGTGTTGTGTTAGGCTTCTGACAGTCAGCGTAAAACTTCGTCCGATTTTTATAACATGAATTACAAAAATTATGAGCATTGCTTTGGGGCGTTCCTGCCTAGCGACGTGCTGCAGAGCCCGAATACAGTAATAAGTAAGCAAGGGCCACTACATTTTCGCCCGAATGTAGTGAATCAATTGCAGAGTGGGCTCCCACATCAGAGAGGGTCTCCGCATTTTGATTATGGACGGATGTGGGGGGTAAGGAAACTAGTCCTAGATAATAAGATTCGTATTGGTTCTTCGAATATCGAAACATTATCCAGTAAGCTAATGGAGGTGGTAAATACTATGATTCGGAGAAAGATTCATATTCTATGTTTACAAGAGGCAAAATGGGTTGGAGAAAAAGCAAAGGAGATAGAGGATACAAGTTTTAAATTATGGTACTCACGTAAAGAAAAGGCTGGAAATGGAGTTGATATTATCATAAATAAATATTTAAAGGATAGTGTAATAGACATACAACGATATGGTGACCGAATCATGACGTTGAAATTAGTGTTAGGAGCATAGGTTTTGAATATAGTTTGAGCTTACGCACCCCAAGTAGGACTAGAAGATAGTATAAAGACTGCTTTTGGAGAAGAATTAGATAAGGTGATTCAAAAGATTCCACAAAGGGAGATAATTTGTTTAGGAGGAGACTTAAATGGACATGTCAGTAAAGAGGCATTAGGATATCAAGTTATTCATGGAAACTTTGGTTTTGGAGATATAAATGAGGAAGGTAGGGAGATTTTAAATTTTGCTATGGCATTTGATCTCTTTATAGTCAATACAATCTTCAAAAAATGAGATGAACATTTAATTACTTATAAAAGTGGCTTATCACAAACACAAATTGATTACTTTATTTGTAGAGAAAAAGATAGAGCGTGTTATAAAGATTGCAAGGCAATTTCAGGAGAAAGCTTAACCACCCAACATCGACTTTTAGTTATGGATTTATAAATAAAAAAATGGACAAAGAAGAAAAGAGTGCATCGAGCTATTCGGACTAAATGGTGGAACCTCAAAAGCGAGAAAGAAGATATATTTAAACAGAAAGTCCTTCAAGGAGATGTTTGGAATTATGTTGGTACACCCTGTGATATGTAGAACAATATGGCTATACATATTAGGAAAGTGGTGAAAGATGTGTTAGGTGTATCTAAAGGAGGTGTACCGGCACAAAAATAAGCTTGGTGGTGGAGTGAAGTAGTGCAAAATAAAATCAAGGCAAAGAGAGAATGCTACAAATTACATTATGCTAAGAAAACTAGTGAAACTTTAGAGGCTTATAAGAAAACAAAGAAGGAAGCGAAAAAAGCCGTCAGCAAAAGCTAAAATTTGAGAGGACTTATATAAAAAACTCAACTCAAAAGAGGGTGAAAGATATTTTTAGGATAGCTAGGGCTAGAGATAAGAAAACTAAAGATCTTAATTATGTTAGATGTATAAAAGATGAGGATGAAAAAATTCTAGTGGCAAATGATGATATAAGAAATAGATGAAAAAACTATTTTTATAATCTTTTTAATAAAAATAAAGATGTTAGTATTAGCTTAGGAGAGTTAGCGAAATTAGAAAAATATATAAACCACAATTTCTACCGACGTATTCAAAAGAATGAAGTCAAAGAGGCTCTTAAACATATCAAGGGTGGTAAATGGATAGGACCAGATAATATTTCTATAGAAGTTTGAAAAATACTTGGAGAAATAGGAATCATTTGGCTCACAAGACTATTTAATGAAATATGAAAAAACTAAAAGATGCCTGAGGAATGGAGAGCAAGTACACTTATACCCATATATAAGAACAAGGGAAACATTCAAAATTGTGCGAATTATTGAGGTATCAAGTTAATGAGCCATACTATGAAATTATAGGAAAGAATTATCGAACGTAGGTTAAGACAAGTATCAAGTACAACAAAGAACCAATTTGTGTTCATGCTAGACAGATCTAATGTTGAAGCGATTCACCTTTTGAGATGTCTTATGAAACATTTTAGAGAAAAAAAAAAGACCTTCACATCATATTTATTGATATAGAAAAAACTTATGATAGGATACTGAGGGAGGTTGTTTGGAAAACTTTGGTAAAATGAGGTATCCCATTGGCATACATTAACCTTATTAGAGACATGTATGATAGTGCAAAAACATGTGTGAGAACTCATGAAGGAATGAGAGACTTTTTTGAAGTTAATATTGGGTTACATCAAGGATTAACTTTAAGTCTATACTTATTTATAATAGTGATTGATGAGTTAACGAAACATATTCAAGATGAAGTACCTTTGTGTATGTTATTTGCATATGACATTATGTTAGTGGGGCAGTCTAAGAAAAAAGTTAATTGAAAATTGGAACTGTGGAGAGAAACATTAGAAAGCAAAGGCTTACAACTTAGTAGAACAAAGACATAATATATGGAATGTAAGTTTGATCATTTGGTTACCTTAGAGGACATAGAAATTAAAATTGGCACACATTGAATCCCCAAAAGGAAAGTTTTAAATACCTAGGGTCAATTTTTCAGAGTGATGGAAGAATTGATTGAGATGTTACACATAAAATTAATGCTGGTTGGTTAAAATGGAAAGGATCATCAGGTATTCTTTGTGATAAGAAGATACCATTAAAGTTAAAAGGTAAATATTTTAGAGCATCAATTAGGCCTGCCATGTTTTATGGTTCTGAGTGTTGAGTAGTTAATCATCAACATGTACAAAAGATGTTTGTGACATAAATGAAGATGTTGAGATGGATGAGTGGTCATTCAAGAAAAGACCGTATACATAATAAGGTTATTAGAAACAAATTAGGAGTGGCACAAATAGAGGATAAAATGAGAGAATATCGTTGATGGTTTGGACATATAGAAAGAAGATCAAAAGAACCTTTAAGAATGTTAGAAAAACTAAATTTGGAAAGTATTAAAAGAGGTAGAGGACGACCACAAAAGTGTTGAAAAGAAACAATAAAGAATGATCTAGCTTATTGTGAGTTAACTGCTAACATTGCACACGATAGGGATCAGTGAAAACAAAGAATCTATGTAGCTGACCCGGTCTAGTATGGGAAAAGGCTTAGTTGTTGTTGTTGTTGTTAAAGTTATATTCATGTCTCCATCTTTCTCACTCTCAGTCTCTCTATATATAATATGCGTGACATTACTAATAATTATTGAATAAACGAGAGTAAATTGAAGAAGAAGTGCTATCTCCATCTCTCTCTCTCCACAAAATGGTGACGATAACGGTATCAGTTGACTTAGAAGACATAGTGGATTTACAATTGCATCCCACAAATAATGGTGCTCATCTTTCTTTCTCAAGGATGTGAGGCACATGTTCTCATATTGCATTTAAACCAACCCATATCGCAGCTTGGTGGTCAAACTCTACAGTGGTCACAATACCTTGTCAATATTCGTACAAGGAAATGGTTGAGCTGCTTCCTCGGGCTTAAAAACATAAAGTATGTTATGGGTTGTACATTGCATTGCATGATCTTATGCTACGCTGGTGGGATTTGTCGAATTGCGCATACATCAAAGACATTTTTAAGATTAAGAGATCCCTTGCTCGAAATCAAATCTCTTTCTTTTCATCATTACTAACTCTCACTCTTTCTCTTTTCCTTTTCCTTTTTCTTTTTCTTTTTCTTTCTTTTACAACAGTAAAACCAAAAAATGTACCCATCAAAAGTTGAACTCATCATGATGTGAGTTGACGCTCTGAGAGCATTTATTTTCTTTAGCAAGGTTAGGATCAGTCTGACTGCTACCAGATGTTGTTGGCTTCGAACTCTTAATCTCGAATGTCTGTGGCTCCTTGTGCAACTTCTTAATTTTTTTTACAAGACAAAACCGACGCCTAATACATGCACCCTTTGAGAGTCGAACTACCCACCAACTACCGCTCTCGCTCTGCAACTTCGCTGATTTGACGGCAAAATCAAACGCGGTGGCGTTTGACCAAGCCATATTCTGTTTCGTACGGAGTTACGTTCGATGAATAATGGTTCAGTTCAGACCCACCTGTTTATATCATTAATTATTTTCGTCGTCGTACTATCTTTTACCTTTGAAAATTATGCATGATAAAGGTTCTGCATTTGATTTGTACACACCTTGTTTTATGATATTATTTGCTGTCCAAACACGTCCGCGATCTTGTCCGGTTCGTGCTAACACGAACTTGACTTGAAACGGATCTCCGACAAAGTGCAAGACGAGTTTTTCTACTGAATTACCAAAAACATAATAACTGCTCATTATTGTATTCCTCACACCAGTAGAAGTCGAGCGAATCTGGACTGTCCCTTCATGGCACTCTCGCTATTTACATAAAATGTGGAGGGCCGTTTCGGTATTAAGTTAGAAATGGATGAATATATCAATGTGAATCGTGATGCCCCGCCAATGCGTTTCTTTCAACCATGAAGTCTGCAGAAGAGATCGACCTGATCAAGTCCCTCTTAAGCTTGGCTCTCAAAGCGTCGGGTGGTGATTTCACTGTCACCAAACACAAGAATAAGCAGGTCTTCGCTTTCCCCGCGAGGTGGTCGGATTCCGATTTGTATTCCGGGGATAATTTCGGCGAGTCCAAGATCGATCTCCTCCTCTTCCCGTCATTAAAAGTTCTCGGCACCGGCGATGTTGCCGTGGTCAACAAGGCCTTCCTTGATAAATTCAAGTCTCTTGATAAACAGGTATGGGAAAACGATCACTGTATCTCTCTAATTGTAGGCTATGCTCAAGAAGACAGCATTGCTACTTCTGTACGTACGTATGACCTCCATTAACAACCTTCAAAATTCTAAACAAAATGGTCAAGGAATTCCCATTGGTTATGAAATAACTTAAATCCCGTTATTTTTATTAAGAAGTGGTAGTAGTAAATAGCAAGCACCGAAAGTGGTAGCTCAGCGGCAGGGCAGTTTGACACCATTGACGCATACGGGAGTTTCGGCCTGTAGCATTTGTTCGCATGGAGAGTGTGGAACGAAAATTGAATTTGTGATCGTGTTTAAGGTTTGCACACATGGGTTTCTCGGGAGAGGAACTCGGTTTATTTTCCCTTTCTCATACTATTTTTCAGTGTTCTATTATGTATTAGCTGATTCGTTTAAATAGGCAGCATGCTCCCCCCTTCTTCTCGGATTTTCCTCCTGCGGCTTTCCTCATCTAGAGCGTTACCCAAAATCTCAGTAACGTCCTCTGGTTATGATTCTTCCTTATCCAAGATAGAGGTAACGGTCTGTATGGCCAATCCAACTGTTACCTTTGCTGGATCAGCCGAGAATGGTCACAACACATCATCTCTCACTTGGCCATTTGACCCAAGTGTACAGACATACTGGTTTCCTCCCACTCTTACAGGGATTCACCTAGTATTGTCTTTTCATAATTGCTACTGCAATCGATACCTATTGTGTAGTTATTTCCCTACACAACAATTTATCCATTGTATAGTTGTTTACCTATATAACACTTTTATCCGTTGCGTGGTTATTTTCCTACACAACAATCAAACATACCTCAAATCCATGTTTATAACATGTTTTGAGAAAAGTTCATCTGTTATGCCTTTTGTCAAGGAGCCTGCCAACATATCATTTGTTAGCATATATGAGATGGATATTTCCTTTCTCATAATCATATCATGAACATAGAGATATTTCACCATTATATGCTTGCTTTTTGAGCAATCAGCTCCACTCTTGATAAGAGTAATTGCTGCCTTGTTATTACAGTAAATAACAATTGGCTCGTCAGTTATTTGCATCTTCAAATCTCTTATGAAACGGCTTATCCAGACAACACTTGTTGCAACCATACAACAAGCTACATACTCAACTTTTTGTGTATGCAATGCTACATAGCCCTATTTCTTACATGCCCAAAAAACACCACCACCTCCAAATAAGAATATTTGTTCCGATGTTGATTTGCTGTCATCTTTGCTCCCAACAAAATCAGCGTCTAAGTATCCTATCACTTTCAGTTCATCTGCTTGAAAACACAGTTTCAAGTCTTTTATTCATTTCAGATACCTTAAAATCCTTTTCATAGCTACCTAGTACTACCAAGCAGGATTACTTTGATATCTACTTACAAGACCAACAACAAAGCTGATATCAGGTTTTGTACACAATATAGCATACATCACGCTACCAACAACTTGTGCATAAGTAACATTAGGCTTATCATCTCCTTCACCGAGGCAATCAACCTTACTTAATTTAACCCCTTTTACAACAGGTGTATCTGCAGACTTGCATTTACCTATTTTAAATTTCATAAGGATATAATCAATATCTCTCTCCTGACTTAGGCATAAGAGTCTAGATTCTCTATCTCAAGAAATCTTTATTCCAAGGATATAGGATGCTTTCGCCATATCCTTCATTTTGAACTTTGAGTTCAACTATGACTTGGTTTTGACAATCATGTCGTTGTCATTTCCAGTCAACAATATGTCATCTACATATAATGACAAGATGACAAAGTGGCTCCCACTGTTCCAGACATATACACAGTGATCAAGTTTATTAGCCACAAACCCAAGTTCTATAATGGTGTTTTGAAAGGTCAAATACCATTGGCGAGGTGACTCTTAAGGGATTTTTTCAATCTATATACTTTATCTTCTTGACCTTCAATCACAAATCCTTCGGGCTATTGCATGTATATGATTTCTTCTAAATCTCCATTTAGAAAGGCTGTCTTTACATCTAACTGATGTAAATCCAAATCATAGTATGCAAATATTGCCAAGATTATACGTATGGATACAAATTTCGCAACTAAGGAATATGTCTCAACATAACCTATCTCCTCTTTTTGCGAAAAACCCTTTGCAACCAACCTTGCTTTAAACTTATCGATTATACCATCGACCTTATATTTTTTTTCAGAACCCATTTACAGCCTATGACTTTCCTTCCTTTTGGCAAATCATCCAATTCTCAAACTTAGTTTTTCTCAATAGATTCAATTTCATCATCCATGACTTTCTCCCAGTCTGATGCTTCTGATGAGTTCATAGCTTGCGGATAAGTCAAGTTATCAGTCAACTCATCTAAATCCATCGAATTACACACTTCTTCTACAAGATAAGAGTGATAATCCTTTAAGTAGGACGGAGTGACTCTTGGCCTTTTATGTCAACTTAAGGTTTTGATAGTTTCAGGAAGATCTTCAATGGGCTCAAAAGATTATTGGTCTAAGTCTACCAGATCATCAACATATTCATCATTGTTTTTTAGGATGTCATTCTTAGTATCTTCTAAGAATTTCACATCTCTGCTTTCAATGAGTCTGTGGTCCTTATGATAAAATCGATATCCTTTTGAACCTTTCGGATATCCAATTAATATACATCTTAAGACCTAATGTCTTGTTTATCTCTAGACTGATCAAGGATCTTTACATGTGCAACAGATCCCCACCTTCTGAGATATCCTAGGTTGTGTTTTCTTCTAAACCACATCTCATATGGTGTAGTGAATACCACTTTACACGTTACTCTATTGAGTATGTAAACCACTGTACTTACATCGATCAACATAGACCTTGTCATATTCAATGAGGTTCTGTTGTATCTCTCAGCTACACCATTTTGTTGAGCTGTCTTGGGTATTGTATTTTGCTTTGCAATACCAAAGTCTTTACAGAATTTCAAAAACTCTGCCAAGGTATATTCACCACCTTTGTCTGATCTTAAGAGATTGATCGAATACCCTAATTAGTTTTCCACTTTTTTCTTATATTTATGTGTCAAAAGATATAAATACATATATCTAGAGTAATCATCGATAAAGATTATAAAATAACCCTTTCCACGATATGACTTTACTCTAAAAAGCCCACATAAATCTATGTGAATAACCACCAACAGGGTTATTTTCCTTGTTGGTTACTTGAGAAAAACTTTTTTTGTCATTTTTCCTTTTATAAAAGCTTCAGACTTGTTGAAAGTATTTTCCTCAAATCCAAGCAATAAGTCAAAGTTGGATAATTTCCTCAACTTTTCTAGACTTATATACCCTAAGCGTTTATGCCACATATTCATATCAATAATAAAGGCACTTTCAATATAAGCATAAGTTGTACCAATTTTATTATCAGAAAGCTTAAACAATCCATGTTCTATATCGAATTTCCCAGAGAATAATATTCTCCCATGCTTTCCCACAGTCACTTTGTTAGGAATAAACCTAACCTCAAAACCATTCTTTACCAAGGCAGTTACCGAGACCAAATTGGGCCTCATAGATGACACAATTAACACATCAGTCAATACAATTGGTTTGCCTTGTAAAAATATTTTGAAGGACCCAATACCCAAAACATCCGAGAAAGTATTATTTCCCATATAGACTCAATGTTCCCCGGGTTTGTATTCCTTCAGATCCATTGCTCCTTCTTTGGTCTTCGAGATGTGCTGTGTAGCTCCTTAGTCTATCCACCAACCTATCACTCGGTGGTCCACATAGAAGCATTCTAAAATCATGTAGATTATGTCATGCTTCTTTGACTATCCACGTTGTGAGTTATTTCCTCAACCTTTCTTGTTGCGGTAGTCTCTTTTGTAGTGTCCCATCTTTTTCGCAGTGGAAACACTTGAACCGATAAGCAGTTTCCTACGATTTCTTCAAACTTTGATCATCTTTCTTGTTATTCCTGTCAAACTTTTTGTTTGGTTTATTTTTCTTCTGCTTGGTTTTGGAGCTAGACTCTATCTCATCTTGTACCACTAGCAACTTTTTTTTCTTGTTTTTTACCATGTATTATTGCTCTATTGCTAGTTTTAGGAGTAACTCAGAAAGGTTAATCTCAGGCCCTAATCTGAGGGTTGTGTTGACCATGTTCCATGAAGGGGAAAGACTATTTAGTATGGTAGATATCTGCATCGGTTCCAAGATGACTGATTTTGCTACGGCTAAGTCCCTAGTCATTACCAACATATGGTTTACATGCTCTACTACATTATCTCCTTCTTTCATTCTGAAGGAGTTGTACTTTTATAGTAGCAACTGTACATGAAATTTTGCAGTTGTATCATACTTTGTTGTTATTGAGTCAAATAGATCTTTAGTAGTCTCGTATTCTTCGAAGACCCTAATAAAGTCATCCTCCATGTAGGTCAACATGATTGTCCTTGCTATAGTGTCATCTTTTAAAAATGTTTTATATATTTCTACTTGTTACACACTTGCGTCGGGTGGTAGCGGATGCATGGTTTCCTTCAACACATACTCAACACCTTTAAGTGTTAGAGGGATTCTTCTCTTCCAAGTTTGGAAGTTAAGACCATTCAACTTTTCAATTTTTGCCAACTCAAATACATATATCCTAGAACTCATTTTTATGTGTTTGACAATAATAACAACTAAACGGTCTAAAAAATAAACAAATATAAAATAAAGAGCACACATAGCAAGAATCATGTTAGAACAATTCATAATATCATAAAAGTAAACCAACGATAATTTTATAAGCTCTTTGAGACAAATTTAGAATTTTCCCAAAGAATTTATGCCTTTTAACCCTGGAATAATACCAAGGGTAAAACCATAATTTTAACTATATGTCCTCTTTTGAAATTTTTGAAAAAGCCTAACGAAAAACTTGTAAAATTATTTTTTGCTATTTCTATAAAATTCGTAACTGATCGGGGTTAAAACTGTATTTTTAACCCTCATGCGAATCTGTAATTATTTCAAAAGTATAGGGATATCATGTCTTTTGACAAAATAGTAGAATTAAAATTATCTCAACCGGAAAGGGCATAAACATACATAAACGTAATTTTTACAAACTGTTAGAGGGTAGAACAAACTTTTTGCATAGTAAGGGCAAAATAGTCTTTTTACCTAAAAATATCTATACAATTCTGTAATTTTGCCTAGTAAGAAAAATGTAAATAATGAAAATCGACCGGGGCATAATGAATTTTTTAGTCTGCTTCTTGAGGCGGTTTCTCAAAAACCGCTTGTTTCGGCCAGCGAATTTTTGAAACTGCCTGGCGGTTTTCTATCCCTCTATTAAAGGAGGAGAGAGAAGGAAAGATCAAGAAAGACAGGGAGAGAGAGAGAGAGGGGCGATCGACTACCGATTGCTGGTGTTTCCCTTGTTTTTTCGACGGGAAGTTACAAGGAGAAGGGAGAGAGAGAGAGACACAAATAGAGGTTGCCGTGGTTCTCCTTTTTTTTGTGTGTGTGTGTTCCGATCTGCGGCGACAGTTTTTGGCCTGATCTAGGTGACCCGCCTTTAGGCCACTGGAGGCTTCGGCCTATTCTGCCTTCTGGCCGTGGGCGGCTTTCGCTTTTTCGATTTTTCTTGCCTTCTGGTCATGGCGGCTTTGGCCTTTCGGCTTTCTTGCCTTCTGGTCGTGGGCGGCTTTAGCTGTTTCTGACTTTCCTGCCTTCTCTTCTGTTTGATGCCTCCTATTCACTTCCTCTTCCCTTCTCTCTTTCTTTTCTCTCCTCTTTTTTTTGTTTTTTCAATGAAAATCCTTTTTACCTGAGCGATTTTTTTTTGCAGTGTCAATGACGAGGCCCTAATACCAAATGTTGGAAATTACTTCCTTCCGACGACATGCTTCAGTTCTGTTTCGGCCTATAGCGTCTGTTCGCCTAGAGAGTGTGCAGCGGAAATTGATTTTGTGATCGTGTTTGAGGTTTCCACACGAATTTCCCGAGAGAGGAACTCGGTTTATTTTCCCTTTTCAGACTATTTTTCAGTATTCTATTCTGTATTAGCTACTTCGTTTAAATAGGCAACATGCTCCCTCCTCTTCCCGGATTTTCCTCCTGCGGCTTTCTTCATCTGGAGTGTTATCCATAGCGTTACCAAAAATCTCGGTAACACCCTCTGGTTATGATCCTTCCTTATCCAAGATACAGGTAACGGTCTGAATGACCAGTCCAACCATTACCTGTGCTCGGAGAATGGCCACAACACATCAAGTTTAGTTCCTAGAGAGCTTTTCGATTATTTATGGTGGGACGAGCTATCCATATTAGTCATGAATTCGACCATGTAGTGTGTAGTTTGTTTCATTGATTTTCAAATTTGAGGTAGAATAGTCGTCCCGCCTCACCTAAATATAGATCTGTCACTGAGTAAAGAGGAAGTTAACTTGATCGAGCTGCTCTTGGACTGGTTATACTGGGATAAGGAAGTCGTCTTGCTTCATTGGTGGCTCGACGGAACCCCGGAAAGTTATCAAACTATGGCATATCTAAGGGAATTGACCCAATTTTAAGATATTTATATAAAAAATATATACATACATATATGTAAAATATATATGATTTATATATTATATAAATAAGTATAGTTGACCTTAAATCCTATCCCCTTGTAGGTCTTCTGTGTGTTGTTCTGCCCTGCAACATCACGGGTTTTCTTCCCTAATTATGTACCATGTGATTATGTAGCAACAGACTTTTTTGACCTCACAATCAGTGAGCTGCCCACCGAACCATATCTAACATCATTGATGGTACCCCATATTAATATTACACTATTAGAATTCATTACGTAGCAGCTAGGCCAATTGCGAACGCTGATTTAGAACGTAATATTAGCTAAACAAATAGTTGCATAATTTGCTTTTTAATTTTTAACAACTCCCTTTATATATATATATATGTGTGTGTGTGTGTGTGTGTGTGTGTGTGAATCCACTTATCAATGCTATTTAATGCTTTGATGTGAGATGACTGCTTTGCACCACTATCCCATTAATTGCATGAAGATGACGAAGCAATGTTTATCACAGACGTTATCTAGCCACTCCTCATCTCTCTTTTTCTCTCTCTTTATATATTGGCTTCTACTTGGTCGATCTTGTGGTATATTTACATTTGACGCTATGAAAAACACTTTTATGTTTCATGATATCATTTCAACATTTTCACGGGCTTTGTTTTGGCCTTTTTATTTTTGAAATGTTCGGGTGTGATTTCATGCCCACTCTAATATGTTTTGATTGAGAGCTATTTCTCTCCACAATAACAACTACAAACAACAACAACAACTAGGCCTTTTCCCATACTAGACGGGGTCGGCTACATGGATTCTTTGTTTCCATAGAGCTATATCATGTGCCATGTTAGCAGTTAACTCACAATAAGCTAGATCATTCTTTATTGTTTCTTTCCAACACTTTTGCGGTCGTCCTCTACCTCTTTTAATACTTTCCAAATTTAGTTTTTCATACCTTCTTACAGGTTCTTCTTCTAATCTTCTTTTTATATGTCCAAGCCATCTTAAACGATATTCTCTCATTTTATCATCTATTGGTGTTACTCCTAATTTGTTTCTAATAACCTCATTATGAATATGGTCTTTTCTTGTATGACCACTCATCCATCTCAACATCTTCATTTCTGTCGCAAACATCTTGTGTACATGTTGACGGTTAACTTCCCAGCACTCAGAACCAGAAAACATGGTAGATCTAATTGCTGCTCTATAATATTTACCTTTTAACTTTAATGGTATCTTCTTATCACAAAGAATATTTGACGCTCTTCTCCATTTCAACCAACTAACATTAATTTTATGCGTAACATCTCCATCATTGTGAAAAATTGACCCTAGGTATTTAAAACTTTCCTTTTGGGGGATGCAATGTGTGCCAATTTTAATTTCTATGTCCTCTAAAGTAACCAAATGATCAAACTTACATTCCATATATTGTCTTTGTTCTACTAAGTTAGAGGCCTTTGCTTTCTATTGCTTCCCTCCATAGTTCTAATTTTCTATTAACTTTTTCTTTAGACTCCTAGTCGACCCCGTCTAGTATGGGAAAAGGCTTAGTTGTTGTTGTTTTTCTTTAGACTCCTCCACTAACACAATGTCATATGCAAATAACATACACCAAGGTACTTCATCTTGAATATGTTTTGTTAACTCATCAATCACCATTATAAACAAGTATGGACTTAAAGTTTATCCTTGATCTAACCCAATATTAACTTTAAAGAAGTCTGTCATTCTTTCATGAGTCCTCACACATGTTTTTGCACCATCGTACATGTCTCTTATAAGGTTAATGTATGTCAATGGGATACCTCTTTTTTCCAAGGTTCTCCAAAGAACCTCCCTCGGTATCCTATCGTAAGCTTTTTCTAGATCAATAAATATCATGTGAAGATCTTTCTTTTTTGCTCTAAAATGTTCCATAAGACGTCTCAAAAGGTGAATCGCTTCAACAATAGATCTGCCTGGTATGAATCCAAATTGGTTCTCTATTGTACTTGATACTTCTCTTAACCTACGTTCGATAATTCTTTCCCACAATTTCATAATATGGCTCGTTAACTTGATACCTCGATAAAACAACAACCAAGCCTTTTCCCATACTAGACGGGGTCGGCTACATGGATTCTTTGTTTCCACAGATCCCTATCGTGTGCCATGTTAGCAGTTAACTCCCAATAAGCTAGATCATTCTTTATTGTTTCTTTCCAACACTTTTGTGGTCGTCCTCTACCTCTTTTAATACTTTCCAAATTTAGTTTTTCTAACCTTCTTAAAGGTTCTTTTGATCTTCTTTCTATATGTCCAAACCATCTTAAACGATGTTCTCTCATTTTATCCTCTATTGGTGCCACTCCTAATTTGTTTCTAATAACCTCATTATGTATACGGTCTTTTCTTGTATGACCACTCATCCATCTCAACATCTTCATTTCTGTCACAAACATCTTTTGTACATGTTGATGATTAACTGCCCAACACTCAGAACCATAAAACATGGCAGGCCTAATTGCTGCTCTATAATATTTACCTTTTAATTTTAATGGTATCTTCTTATCACAAAGAATATCTGATGCTCCTCTACATTTTAACCAACCAGCATTAATTCTATATGTAACATCTCCATCAATTCTTCCATCACTTTGAAAAATTGAATCAAGGTATTTAAAACTTTCCTTTTAGGGAATGCAATGTGTGCCAATTTTAATTTCTATGTCCTCTGAAGTAGCCAAATGATCAAACTTACATTCTATATATTCTGTCTTTGTTCTACTAAGTCGGAGGCCTTTTCTTTCTAATGTTTCCCTCCATAGTTCCAATTTTCTATTAACTTTTTCCTTAGACTCTTCCACTAATACAATGTCATCTGCAAATAACATACACCAAGGTACTTCATCTTGAATATGTTTTGTTAACTCATCCATCACCATTATAAATAAGTATGGACTTAAAGTCGATCCTTGATGTAACCCAATATTAACTTCAAAGAAGCCTATCATTCCTTCATGAGTCCTTACACATGTTTTTGCACCATCATACATGTCTCTTATAAGGTTAATATATGTCAATGGGATACCTCTTTTTTCTAAAGTTCTCCAAAGAACCTCCCTCGATATCCTATCATAAGCTTTTTCTAGATCAATAAATATCATGTGAAGGTCTTTCTTTTTTGCTCTAAAATGTTCCATAAGACGTCTCAAAAGGTGAATCGCTTCAATAGTAGATCTGCCTAGCATGAATCCAAATTGGTTCTCTGTTGTACTTGATACTTGTCTTAACCTACGTTCGATAATTCTTTCCCATAATTTCATAGTATGACTCATTAACTTGATACCTCGATAATTCGCATAATTTTGAATGTCTCCCTTGTTCTTATATATGGGTATAAGTGTACTTGCTCTCCATTCCTCGGGCATCTTTTGGTTTTACCATATTTCATTAAATAGTCTTGTGAGCCAAGTGATTCCTATTTCTCCTAGTATTTTCCAAACTTTTATAGGAATATTATCTCGTCCTACAGATTTACCACTCTTCATATGTTTAAGAGCCTCTTTGACTTCATTCTTTTTAATACGTTAGTAGAAATTGTGGTTTATATACTTTTCTGACTTTCCTAAATCTCCTAAACTAATACTAACATCTTTATTTTCATTAAAAAGATTATAAAAATAATTTTTCCATCTATTTCTTATATCATCATTTGCCACTAGAATTTTGTCATCCTCGTCTTTTATATATCTAACATAATTAAGATCTTTAGTTTTCTTATCTCTAGCCCTAGCTATCCTAAAAATATCTCTTTCACCCTCTTTTGAGTTGAGTTTTTTATATAAGTCATCCCAAATCTTAGCTTTTGCTTTACTAACGGCCTTTTTCGCTTCCTTCTTTGTTTTCTTATAAGTTTCTAAAGTTTCACTAGTTTTTCTAGCATAATATAATTTGTAACATGCCCTCTTTGCCTTGATTTTATTTTGTACTACTTCATTCCACCACCAAGCTTCTTTTTGTGCCAGTACACCTCCCTTAGATACCCCTAACACATCTTTCGCCACTTTTCTAATATGTATAGCCATATTGTTCCACATATCACAGGGTGTGCCAACATAATTCCAAACATCTCCTTGAAGGACTTTCTGTTTAAATATATCTTCTTTCTCACTTTTGAGATTCCACCATTTAATCCGAATAGCTCGATGCACTCTTTTCTTCTTTGTCCATTTTTTTATTTGTAAATCCATAAACTAAAAGTCGATGTTGGTTGGTTAAGCTTTCTCCTGGAATTATCTTACAATCTTTATAACACGCTCTATCTTTTCTTCTACAAATAAAGTAATCAATTTGTGTTTGTGATAAGCCACTCTTATAAGTAATTAAATGTTCATCTCGTTTTTTTAAGATTGTATTGATTATAAAGAGATCAAATGACATAGCAAAATTTAAAATCTCCCTACCTTCCTCGTTTATATCCCCAAAACCAAAGTTTCCATGAATCCCTTGATATCCTAATGCCTCTATACTGACATGTCCATTTAAATCTCCTCCTAAACAAATCATCTTCCTTTGTGGAATCTTTTGAAACACCTTATCTAACTCTTTCCAAAAAACTGTCTTTATACTATCTTCTAGTACTACTTGGGGTGCGTAAGCACAAACTCTATTCAAAACCTCTGCTCCTAACACTAATTTTAATGTCATGATTCGGTCACCATATCATTGTATGTCTACTAAACTCTCCTTTAAATCTTTATTTATGATAATACCAACTCCGTTTCGATCATTACTGAGTACCATAATTTAAAACCTTTATCCTCTATCTCCTTTGCTTTTTCTCCAACCCATTTTGTCTCTTGTAAACATAGAATATGAATCTTTCTCTTAATCATAGTATCTACCACCTCCATTAGCTTACCCGATAATGTTTCGATATTCCAAGAACCAATACGAATCTTATTAATGGATCCGCCGCTGCATCTCTTGATTGTCTTCTCGATTTTATTTGTTGATGAGCATACATCCACTTCAATGCTTTCATTTCTGTCATCAGCATTCATATCAATTTCTTAGCGCTGCTTTCTGTAGATTAGTGGTAGCTCAATAACATGCTATGCCCAACTAACTAGTTCAATCCCACTGGTATCAGCTTAAAGAAACTGTGAAAGAAAACAAAGAAATAGTTTTCACAGGATATTCCAGCGGAGGAGCGATAGCCATCTTGGCAACAATTTGGTTCTTAGAATGCCACAGGCCAGATGGGGTTGTTGTTGTGCCCCCTCGCTGTGTCACATTTGGTGCTCCTCTCGTAGGAGACAAGTTCTTCGGCCACGCAGTCCGTCGAGAACCTCTTGACATCCGAAATCCTGATAAGGGGAGCTGGTCATCTTGTTTCACTAATATCGTTTTGGCCGAAGACCTCGCCCCCTCAATACTTTTCTCTCCTATCTCGGATGTCCAGAATCATCTTGCAACAGTTCTTCGGTACTGGAAGGACTGTAAAGAGAAGAAGAAAGCCTCTGTTGATGATCGATTGTGTGGTGATTTCTTCACCAATGTGCTCAACAACGCATTCGCGATCACGAGCTTCGATTCGTGTGTGCTTAGTAGCTCCGCAACTGGAAAACCTTTAGTGGAGGCCGTGAAGGGTTTTGTAGAGTTGAGTCCTTACAGGCCCTTTGGAATTTACTTCTTTTTTTGTGATGGGAAGATGGTGAAGGTTGAGAACCATGACGCCGTGCTGCAGATCCTTTTTAACTCTCTTCAGTTGCGAGATACTAATCCAGACAGTTTTGACTCGCTCGCACGGAAGAGCATCGACGAGCATGTCAGCTATAAGACCAAGGCAAAGCTATGTCTGGATAACAATGTTGTTGTTCCTTTGAGTGCTTTGAGTGAGCTGCCCAATTCTTCCAGCACTGGTGCTGAAACTTCTGCCATTGATGGTCTGAGATCGGCCCTCGGTATCGCTGTAAGTCGCTTTTCTTCTTGAAACCTGCGGATTGGAGAACATTTGCATTTTCTTATCTGTATTCGATAAGCAGCGGAGAACTTAATTTGTCGGAGGATATCTAAGAGATAAACTGTGAAAGCTTTCAAAATGAACTGTTTTTACTAATCCTTCTTTTAGTATCTGAAGGTTTCATCTTTGGTCCTTTCATCTTATTTGCTAAAATTCTAATGCTTTTATTATGTTTGAATTTCAATCCAATTTTCGTCTATTCAAACTGTACTCTGTCTTTGGAAAATGCTTTAAAATCTAAAATATTGCTTCAAATGTTTTTTTTAAGTTTATGAGTCTAGTGGATAAAGTTTGTTATTTGATTGATTAAATTGCTTGGATTGTCTTAGAGCACGGAAGCAAGGCTGAGTCTGATAGCTGCAGCGGAGATGGAGAAGGTGAGGCAGCGCAACCTACAAATAGTTGAAGGCTACAAGCCTTCCATCGAGAAATGCCTCGAAAAGCTTGAGCAGTATCGTCTCATTCGCGACGGAGAGGGGGATACTACGACTCTTTCAAGGAGAATAAAGAAAACCGGGACTTTGAAGCCAATGTAGATCGACTGGAGTTGGTGGGCTATTGGGAAGAGGTGAGGGAAATGCTGAAAGAGTTCATGCTGCCGGACTCTTTCGAGCTGCAATGGAAGTGGATTGACTTGGGCACCAAGATCCGGTACCTGGTCGAGCCGATTGACATCGCCAACTTCTACCGGCACGGCAAGAAGGATGCCACCGGACTGTACACGACCGACTCCCCTGCAAGGCCAAAGTACTACAAGTACCCAGAGAATTGGCTGGCGCACGTCCAGAGGTTCATACGAGAAGATGACACAGAACTGGGGAGAAAACATAAGAGTCTGGATTCGTGCTTCTGGGCAAGAGTGGAGAACATGTGCATTAAAATGGAAATGAACGGACTTGCAAGTATCAATGACGAAGCAAAGGAGTTTGAGGAAAAAATAGATAAATGGATTAAAGGAGGAGAACTAGACCCGAGGGTGCTCAAAAGCCCCACTTTTACTTATTGGTGGAACAAGCTTGAGAAATCCCACAAGGATAAATCTTGCATCCTCGAGCATATGCTGTGAACTGTTGGTTTCCCACAATAAAAAGAATTTGATGATTGTTACGTAAAAATGTGTTTCACTCATTTCTTGAAGCTGAGATCGGTGGGTCGTGTCATGCTGAATTTATGTTAAATTAAGATTATTACAGTCGGAACTGTTTGACGCCATCAGCGAGAATAATTCAGTAGTGAGTTCATAAGCTCGATACCTGTGGGTGTGAATGGCTTCGACCTCCCATGGTAACCAAAAGAGAGAGAGAGAGAGAGAGCTAGACCCCTCTATATCAATATGTTATCGTTCACAAAATTCAAGTAATTGATAGTCGAGGGTTTCCCTGCTCTCGACTTGACTAATTTATTTGAAAAACGAAGAACCGAAACCAATTAGTATGAACAATTATTGTATATATATATATATATGTAATGTTTGTTTATGTTATGTAGTAAAATCCCATAGACTATTGACTAGTTGTGTTTCACCCCATACACTAAGACTTATGAGTTAGCACTATCTAATATAACTATCTATCTTTTAACAATAGTCACATACTGCTATGAAAGTGGTTGATTCATACCAAATAATGTCTTTCTCGTACTTAAGCACACTTGTGCTATGTCTAATGCAAATAATACAACTATTTTAATACACACAGTAGACAATAATATATAATAATTTAAAATAGCAACAAAATGGCTCATAATTACATGTATCATTGAAATTAAGCAAAACTATCTTCAACATGTATGAGAAGAGGAAAAACATCCACCCAATTGATCCCGCAAGTTAGGTTCACTTTTTAGCATAATTGATATGGGCACACCCTTTTTACATGTTAGCAGTTAACTCACAATAAGCTAGAATCTTCTACCTCTTTTAATACTTTTCAAATTTAGTTTCTCATACATTCTTAAATGTTCTTTTGATCTTCTTTTCCTATGTCGAAATCATCTTAAATGATATTCTCTCATTTTATCTTTTATTGGTGTCACTCTTAATTTGTTTATGATAACCTCATTATTTATACAGTCTTTTCTTGTATTACCACTCATCCATCTCAACATCTTTATTTCTGTCATAGACATCTTTTGTACATGTTGATGATTAACTGCCCAACACTTAAAACTATAAAATATAGTAGGTCTAATTGTTACTTTATAATATTTACCTTTTAACTTTATTAATATCTTCTTATCACAAAGAATATCGTATGCTCCTCTCTATTTTAACCAACCAACTTTAATTTTATGCATAACATCTCCATTAATTCTTCTATCATTGTGAAAAATTGACTCTAGGTATTTAAACTTTTCCTTTTAGGGGATGCAATGTGCGTCAAGTTTAATTTCTATGTCCTCTAAAGTAACCAAATGATCAAACTTACATTTCATATATTCTGTCTTTGTTCTACTAAGTCGAAGGCCTTTGCTTTCTAATGCTTCTTTCCATAGTTTCAATTTTCTATTAACTTTTTCCTTAGACTCTTCCACTAACACAATGTCATCTGCAAATAACATACACCAAGGCACTTCATCTTGAATATGTTTTGTTAACTCATCCATCACTATTATAAATAAGTATGGACTTAAAGTTGATCCTTGATGTAACTCAATATTAACTTCAAAGAAGTCTGTTGTTCCTTCATGAGTCCTCACACATGTTTTTGCACCATCATACATGTCTCTTATGAGGCTAATATATGTCAATGGGATACCTCTTTTTTCCAAGGTTCTCCAAAGAACCTGTGTCGGTACCCTATCACATGAATCTAAATTGGTTATCTATTATACCTTATACTTGTCTTAACCTGTGTTCGATAATTCTTTCCCATAATTTTATAGTATGACTCATTAACTTGATACCTTGATAATTCACACAATTTTGAATGTCTCCTTTGTTCTTATATATGGGTATAAGTATACTCGCTCTCCATTCCTTGGGCATCTTTTGGTTTTTCTATATTTTATTAAATAGTCTTGTGAGTCAAATGATTCCTTTTCTCCTATTATTTTCTAAACTTCTATAGGAATATTATCTGGTCCTAACAATTTACCACCCTTCATATGTTTAAGATCCTCTTTGACTTCATTCTTTTGAATACATCAGTAGAAATTGTGGTTTATATACTTTTATGATTTGGCTAACTCTTCTAAGTTAATACTAATATCTTTATTTTTATTAAAAAGCTTATAAAAATAGTTTTTTTATCTATTTCTTATATCATCATTTGCCACTAGAATTTTTTCATCCTCATCCTTGATGCATCTAACAACATTAAGATCTTTAGTTTTCTTATCTCTAGCCCTAGCTATCCTAAAAATATCTCTTTCACCCTCTTTTGAGTTGAATTTTTTATATAAATCCTACCAAATTTTAGCTTTTGCTTCACTAACCGTTATTTTCGCTTCCTTTTTCTATTTCTTATAAGCCTCTAAAGTTTCACTAGTTTTCTTGGCATAATGTAATTTGTAGCATGCCCTCTTTGCCTTGATTTTATTTTGCACTACTTCACTCCACCACCAAGCTTCTTTTTGTGCCAGTACACCTCCCTTAGATTCACCTAACACATCTTTCGCCACTTTCCTAATATGTATCGTTATATTGTTCCATATATCACAAGGTGTACCAACATAATTCCAAGCATCTCCTTGAAGGATTTTCTATTAAAATATATCTATATATTTTAAGGTAATTGCCAAGTAATGCCTATTTCTCTTAATTTTTTCTGATTTGGTCCTACCGATTTACTACCCTTCATATGTTTAAGAGCATCTTTGACTTCATTATTTTGAATACATAGGTAGACATTGTGGTTTATATACTTTTTTGATTTGGCTAACTCTCATACGTTAATTCTAACATCTTTATTTTCATTAAAAAGCTTATAAAAGTAATTTTTCTATCTATTTCGTATATCATCATTTGTCACTAGAATTTTTTCATCCGCATCTTTGATACATCTAACAGAATTAAGAACTTTAGTTTTCTTATCTTTAGCCCCAGCTATCCTAAAGATATCTCTTTCACCCTCTTTTGAGTTGAGTTTTTTATATAAATCCTCAAAATTTTAGCTTTTGTTTCACTGACGATTTTTTTCGCTTTCTTCTTTGCTTTTTTATAGACCTCAAAAGTTTCACTAATTTTCTTAGCATAATGTAATTTGTAATGTGCCCTCTTTGCCTCAACTTCACTCTACTGCCAAGCTTCTTTTTGTGCCGGTACACCTCCCTTAGATTCACTTAACATATTTTTCATCACTTTCTTAATATATATAGCCATATTGTTCCACATATCAGAAGGTATACCGACATAATTCCAAGCATCTCCTTGAAGGACTTTGTATTAAAATATATCTATTTTCTCGCTTTTGAGGTTCTACCATTTAGTCCGAATAGCTTGATGCACTCTTTTTTTCTTTGTCCATTTTTTATTTATAAATCCATAACTAAAAGTCGATATTGGATGGTTAAGCTTTCTCGTGCAATTACCATAGAATCTTTACAGCACCCTCTATCTTTTTTTCTACAAATAAAGTAATTAATTTGTGTTTGTGGTAAGCAATTCTTATAAGTAATAGAATGTTCATCTCGTTTTTTGAAGATTGTATTGACTATAAAGAGATCAAATGCCATAGCAAAATTTAAAATCTCCCTACTTTCCTCATTTATATCCCTAAAACGAAAGTTTTCATGAATACCTTTATATCCTAATGTCTATTTACCGACATGCCCATTTAAGTCTCCTCCTAAACAAATCATCTCTCTTTGTGGAATCCTTTTAATTACCTTATCTAACTCTTTCCAAAAAATTGTCTTTATATTATCTTTTAGTCCTACTTGGGGTTGCGTAAGTACAAACTATATTCAAAACCTTTGCTCCTTTCAACGTCATGATTCGGTCGCCATATCGTTGTATGTCTACTACACTATCATTTAAATCTTTATTTATGATAATACCAACTCTGTTTCGAGCTTTTTATTCGGATATCCTAAAGGCTGAAAATGATATTAATTTTATCATAGGGAATATGGATTTATAGATAGTAGAGATGTTGAATTCTTAGACGATACTAAGAATGACATCCTTGAAAATAATGATGAGTATGTTGACAATCTAGTAGATTTATATTAATCATCATTTGAACCCATAAAAGATCTTGAATCAACCAAAACTTTTAGTAGGCATAAGGTCGCACCGTCCTACTTAAAACATTATCATACTTATCTTGTACAAGAAGTTTGCAATTTGGTAGATTTAAATGAGTTGATTGATAAATTAACTTATCATCAAACTATTGGCTCATCTGAATCAACAGACTTGGAGAAAGTCATGGATGAGAAAACTAAATCCATTGGGAAAAATTAAGTCAGAGTTTGTTGATTTGCCAAAAGGAAGAAAAGTCATAGGCTATAAATGAGTTATGAAAAATAAATATATAGACGATATACCAATCGACAAGTTTAAAGCGAGGTTGGTTGCAAATAGATTGACTCAAAAAGAGATAATAAATTATGTTGAGACATATTCTCCTATTGTGAAATTTAAATCCATAAGAATAATCCCCACAATAACAATATAATATGATTTGGATTTACATCAGTTAGATGTAAAAATTACTTTTCTAAAAAGAGATTTAGATAAAATAATATATATATATATATATCAGCCCGAATGATACATAGTTGAAGAAAAAAAAGATAAAGTATATAGGTTGAAAAAATCACTATATAACCTTAAACAGTCACATCGTTAATGATATTTGACTTTTCAAATTATCAATATTGAACTTGGGTTTGTGACAAATGAGCTTAATCACTGTGTATATGTGTAGAATAGTGAGACCCACTTTGTCATCTTATCATTATATGTAGATGACATATTGTTGACAACAAAGTCAAAGTTAAACTCAAGGTTTGAAATGAAGGATATGGGAGAAACATCTTATATCCTCGGTATAAAGATTTCTCGAGTTAGAGAATCGAAACTTTTATGTCTAAGTGAGGATAGATATATTGATTATATCCTCAAAAGTTTAAAATAGGTGAATGCAAGTCTGCATCTACACCAGTTATAAAAGGGGTAAAATTCAGCAAGGTTGATTATCCCGATAAAGGAGACGATAAGCCTAATATTCTTTATGTAAAAGCTTATGTATATTATATTATATACAAGACCTTATATCAGCTTTGCTATTGGTCTTGTCAGCAGATATCAAAGTAATCTTCGATGACAACATTGGATAGCTGTGAAAATAATTTTAATATATCTTAAAGGAATAAATGACTTGAAATTATGTTTTGAAGTAGATAAACTAAATGAACTAAAAGTGGTAGAATATTCAGATGTTGACTTTGTTGGAAGCAAAGATGATAGCGAATCAACCTTAAGACAAATATTTTTATTTGGAGGTGGAGTTATTTTTTTGGCATGTAAGAAACAAGATTGTGTAGCGTTGCATACACAGGAAGTTGAGTATGTAGCTTATTGCATGGTTGCAATAAGTAACATCTGGATAAGCTGCTTTATACGAGATTTAAAGCTAGACATAACCGATGAGTCAAAAATCATTTATTGTGACAACAATGCAACAATTACTTTAATCAAGAGTAGAGCTAACAACTCCAAAAGAAAGCATATAATGGTTAAATACCGCTATGTTCATGATATAGTTATGAGAAAGGAAATATCAATCTCATACATGCCAACTCAAGATATATTGGCATACCCCTTAACTAAAAGCATAACGGAGGTTCTTTTCTCAAAACATAGATTTTTGTCACATATATGACCTGCCTGATCTGCAAGCATTTATTAACATGGAAAAGTTTGTTTTGTTTCTCTTACATTATAACTTATTAATTACTAGTGGGTTGTGAGTTGCATCGGATATCTTGTCATTTAATCTAATCGTGACCATATTGTGTGCTTTTCTTGTCAATAATGCCCATGGATGGACCTCCGAATGTAAAGATTAAGGTACCCAAAATAGGATATTTTCCTTAACAACTTTTTCTTTTCTTTCCTCTTTTTGCAAGATATAGTTAGTAGACTGTTTTCTGGCATGTGCTTAACAGAAATTTTCTCTCTTTCTGATGTGTACAGTTGATGTATGGAGCAATATGCAGCCTTAACATCTACATAGTACATACTATTGATGTTTGCTTCTTATTCAAAGTCTTACATGAAATTCAGCAATACAGTAGGATTGATAAAGAAAGGTCACCCTATGAATTCAAGACTGGTAACCATGTCAGCTAACCATGTCAAAACATTCGAATACCGACACCCTATGAATTAAAGACTGGTAGATGAGCCGAACCAACCCTTTCTTATTGCTGGGTTAATTTTCTGCTCGAGCTAGCCTAGCTAACCGTTATATGAGCCAACCTAAACCGGGTCGATCGAGAGAGAGTACCGGAAGACCTTGTTTGTGAAAATGTTGAAAAGAAAAATGGTTGCCTCAAATATTCTAAAACAATTGCCTTGGAGGTATAGTTTAGTCAGAAAGTTTGAGAACAGCAAGTACATGAACATTGACGAGCTGAATCAAGCTCAACATACGTGTTGATCAGCCAGTTTTTGTTAATGAACTCAACACAAAAAGTCCAGGGATAAGCCCGAACTAAGCCAAACTATGAACGACCTGGAACAAGTTGAGTTTTAATTTGAATTATAGATCTATTCACTAGCAAGGTTTTGAATCACACATATACATATAATGTAGTGATTAGACCTTGTTCACTATTCATACTACTTATGTTTGATCATTATTTTCTGGTAACATGAATATAATAAAATTATCTTTCATGATATTTATAATTTTTAAAGTTATATTCATGTCTCCATCTTTCTCACTCTCTCAGTCTATACATATAATATGTGTGACATTTCTAATAATTATTGAATAAACGAGAGTAAATAGAAGAAGATGTGCAATATCCAACTCTCTCTCTCCACAAAATGGTGACGATAATGATATCACTTGACTTAGAAGAGATAGTGGCTCTAGAAATAATGGTGCTCATCTTTCTTTCTCAAGGACGTGAGGCACATGTTCTCATATTGCATTTAAATATTGTTGATATAATTGTTCATTTACACCAACCCATGTCGCAGCTTCGTGGTCAAACTCTACAGTGGTCACAATACCGCGTCGATATTCGTACAAGGAAATGGTTGAGCTGCTTCCTCGGGCTTAAAAACCTAAAGTTGAGTTATGTTCGATGAATAATGGTTCAGACCCACCTGTTTATATTATTAATTATTTTCGTCGTCGTACTATCTTTTACCTTTGAAAATTATGCATAATAAAGGTTCTGCATTTGATTTGGACACATCTTGGTTTATGATATTATTTACTGTCCAAACACGTGCGCGATCTTGTCGGGTTCGTGCTAACACGAACTTGACTTGAAACTGTTCTCCGACAAAGTGCAAGTTGAGTTTTCACAAAAAAAAAACAAGTGCAACACGAGTCATCTCTCTCACACACATACACACAACACACACAATAACTTTGTTTTGTTACAAGAGGAGGCTGAACCCTAACACGCACTCACACGTACTCTCTCTCTGAGTCGAACCCTCCACCAGCCGCGCAACGGTGTTAGAGCGCCTAACGTTGACGTCGTTAATTTTTTTTATCATAGTAGAAGTCAAGCGAATCTGGACCGTCCCTCCATGGCACTCTCGCTATTTACATAAAATGTGGAGGGCCGTTTCGGTATTTAGTTAGGAATGGATGAATATATTAATGTGAATCGTGAAGCCCCTCCAATGCGTTTCTTTCAACCATGGAGTCTCCTGAAGAGATCGACCTGATCAAGTCCCTCTTAAGCTTGGCTCTCAAAGCGTCGGGTGGTGATTTCACTGTCACCAAACACAAGAATAAGCAGGTCTTCGCTTTCCCCGCGAGGTGGTCGGATTCCGATTGGTATTCCGGGGATAATTTCGGCAAGTCCAAGATCGATCTACTCCTCTTCCCGTCGTTAAAAGTTCTCGGCACCGGCGATGTTGCCTTGGTCAACAAGGCCTTCCTTTACAAATTCAAGTCTCTTGAGAAACAGGTATGGGAAAACGATCACTGTATCTCTCTAATTGTAGGGTATACTCAAGAAGACAGCATTGCTACTTCTGTACGTACGTATGACCTCCATTAACAACCTTCAAAATTCTAAACAAAATGGTCAAGGAATTCCCATTGGTTATGAAATAACTTCAATCCCGTTAATTTTATTAAGAAGTGGTAGTTGTAAATAGCAAGCACCCAAAGTGTTAGCTCAGCGGCAGGGCAGTTTGACACCATTCAATCTGACGGGAGTTTGGCTCCTGGAGATATGCATATTAGTCATGAATTCGAGCATGTCGTGTGTAGTTTTTTTCATTGATTTTTCAAATTTGAGGTAGAATAGCCGTCCCGCCTCGCCTAAATATAGATCCGTCGCTGACTAAAGAGGAAGCTAACTTGATCGAGCTGCTCCTGGACTGGTTATACTGGGATAAGGAAGTCGTCTTGCTTCATTGGTGGCTCGACGGAACCCCGGAAAGTTATCAAACTATGGCATATCTAAGAAAATTGACCAAATTTTAAGATATTTATATAAAAAATATATACATACATATATGTAAAATATATATGATATATATATTATATAAATAAGTATAGTTGAGCTTAAACCCTGTCCCCTTGTAGGTCTTCTCTGTGTTGTTCTGCCCTGCAACATCACGGGTTTTCTTCCCTGAAAACCCGCATTACCCCAGGGAGAAACGGTAAGAATTGCCATCCCCAGCTGCTTACCGTGTGATTATGTAGCAACAGACTTTTTTGACCTCACAATCAGTAAGCTGCCCACCGAACCATATCTAACGTCATTGATGGTACCCCATATTAATATACTGTTAGAATTCATTACGTAGCAGCTAGGCCAATTGCGAACGCTGATTTAGAACGTAATATTAGCTAAACAAATAGTTGCATAATTTGCTTTTTAATTTTTAACAACTCCCTTTTATATATATATATATATATATATATATATATATATATATATATATATATATATGTGTGTGTGTGTGTGTGAGAAGCAACAGATCGATGCTATTTAATGCTGGATGTGAGATGACTGCTTTGCACCACTACCCCATTAATTGCACGAAGATCACGAAGCAATGTTTATCTCGGGGGTTGTCTAGTATATATGGCCACTTATCGATGCTATTTAATGCTTGATGTGAGATGACTGCTTTGCACCACTATCCCATTCATGCACGAAGATGACGAAGCAATATTTATCACGGAGGTTATCTAGCCACTCCTCATCTCTCTTTTTCTCTCTTTATATATTGGCTTCTACTTGGTCGATCTTGTGGCATATTTACATTTAACCTGAACTATATCTGAACTGACTATTTGATGGGTACCCGATATTAATATATACTGTTAGAATTCATTACGTAGCAGTAGCATGCTGATTAGTACGTATTAGCTAAACAAATAGTTGCATAATTTGCTTTTTAATTTTTAACAATCCCTTTATATATATATATATATATATATATATATATATATATATATATATATGTGTGTGTGTGAGAAGCAATCTATGAAAAACACTTTTATGTTTCATGATATCATTTCAACATTTTCACGGGCTCTGCTTTGGCCTTTTTATTTTTGAAATGTTCGGGTGTGATTTCACGCCCACTCTAATCTGTTTTGATTGAGAGCTATTTCTCTCCACTCTGGAAAAATTACTGGATCCGCCGCTGCATCTCTTGATTGTCTTCTCGATTTTATCTTGTTGATGACCATTCATCCACTTCAATGCTTTCATTTCTGTCATCAGCATTCATATCAATTTCTTAGCGCTGCTTTCTGTAGATTAGTGGTAGCTCAATAACATGCTATGCACAACTAACTAGTTCAATCCCACTGGTATCAGCTTAAAAAAACTGTGAAGGAAAAGAAAGAAATAGTTTTCACAGGATATTCCAGCGGAGGAGCGATAGCAATCTTGGCAACAATTTGGTTCTTAGAATGGCACAGGCCAGATGGGGTTGTTGCTGTGCCCCCTCGCTGTGTCACATTTGGTTCTCCTCTCGTCGGAGACAAGTTCTTCGGCCATGCAGTCCGTCGAGAACCTCTTGACATCCGCAATCCTCATAAGGGGAGCTGGTCATCTTGTTTCACTAATATCGTTCTGGCCGGCGACCTCGCCCCCTCAATACTTTTCTCTCCTATCTCGGATGTCCAGAATCATCTTGCAACAGTTCTTCGGTACTGGAAGGACTGTAAAGAAAAGAAGAAAGCCTCTGTTGATGATCGATTGTGTGGTGATTTCTTCACCAATGTTCTCAACAACGCATTCGCGATCACGAGCTTCGATTCGTGTGTGCTTAGTAGCTCCGCAACTGGAAAACCTTTAGTGGAGGTCGTGAAGGGTTTTGTAGAGTTGAGTCCTTACAGGCCCTTTGGAATTTACTTCTTTTTTTGTGATGGGAAAATGGTGAAGGTTGAGAACCATGACGCCGTGCTGCAGATCCTTTTTTACTCGCTTCAGTTGCGAGATACCAATCCAGCCAGTTTTGACTCGCTCTCACGGAAGAGCATCGACGAGCATGTCAGCTATAAGACCAAGGCAAAGCTATGTCTGGATAACAATGTTGATGTTCCTTTGAGTGCTTTGAGTGAGCTGCCCAATTCTTCCAGCACTGGTGCTGCCACTTCTGCCATTGATGGTCTGAGATCGGCCCTCGGTATCGCTGTAAGTCGCTTTTCTTCTTGAAACCTGCGGATTGGAGAACATTTGGCATTTTCTTATCTGTATTCGATAAGCAGAGGAGAACTTAATTCGTCGGAGGATATCTAAGAGATAAACTGTGAAAGCTTTCAAAATGAACTGTTTTTACTAATCCTTCTTTTAGTATCTGAAGGTTTCATCTTTGGTCCTTTCATCTTATTTGCTAAAATTCTAATGCTTTTATTATGTTTGAATTTCAATCCAATTTTCGTCTATTCAAACTGTACTCTGCCTTTTGGAAAATGCTTTAAAATCTAAAATATTGCTTCAAATGTTTTTTTTTAAGTTTATGAGTCTAGTGGATAAAGTTTGTTATTTGATTGATTAAATTGCTTGGATTGTCTTAGACCACGGAAGCAAGGCTGAGTCTGATAGCTGCAGCGGAGATGGAGAAGGTGAGGCAGCGCAACCTACAAACAGTTGAAGGCTACAAGCCTTCCATCGAGAAATGCCTCGAAAAGCTTGAGCAGTATCGTCTCATTCGCGACGGAGAGGGGGGATACTACGACTCTTTCAAGGAGAATAAAGAAAACCGGGACTTTGAAGCCAATGTAAATCGACTGGAGTTGGTAGGCTATTGGGAAGAGGTGAGGGAAATGCTGAAAGAGTTCGTGCTGCCGGACTCTTTCGAGCTGCAATGGAAGTGGATTGACTTGGGCACCAAGATCCGGTACCTGGTCGAGCCGATTGACATCGCCAACTTCTACCGGCACGGCAAGAAGGACGCGACCGGGCTGTACACGACCGATTCCCCTGCAAGGCCAAAGTACTACAAGTACCCAGAGAATTGGCTGGCGCACGTCCAGAGGTTCATTCGAGAAGATGATCCAGAACTGGGGAGAAAACGTAAGAGTCTGGATTCGTGCTTCTGGGCAAGAGTGGAGAACATGTGCATTAAAATGGAAATGAACGGACTTGCAAGTATCAATGACGAATCCAAGGAGTTTGAGGAAAAAATAAATGAATGGCTTACAGGAGGAGAACTGGACCCGAGGGTTTTCAAAACCACCACTTTTAAACGTTGGTGGAACAAGCTAGAGATCTCCCACAGGAATGAATCTTGCATTCTCGAGCATGTGAGAAGTATGCAGTGAACTGTTGGTTTCCCACAATAAAGGGAATTAGATGATTGTTACGTAAATATGTGTTTCACTCATTTCTTGAAGCTGAGATCGGTGGGTCAAGTGTCATGCTGAATTTATGTTAAATTAAGATACCTGTGGGTGTGAATAACTGGCTTCGACCTCCCATGGTAACCAAAAGTGAGAGAGAGAGAGAGAGCTAGACTCCTCTATATCAATATGTTATCGTTCACAAAATTCAAGTAATTGATAGTCGAGGGTTTCCCCGCTCTTAACTTAACTAATTTATTTGAAAAAAGAAGAACCGAATCCAATTAGTATGATCAATGTCTGTTTATGTTATGTTGTAAAATCCCATAGACTATTGACTAGTTATGTTTCACCCCATACCCGAAGACTTATGAGTTAGCATTATCTAATATAACTATCTATGTTTTAACAATAGTCACATACTTTTATGAAAGTGGTTGATTCATACCAAATAATGTCTGACTCGTACTTAATCATACTTGCGCTATGTCTAATGCAAATAATAAAACTATTTTAATACACAGAGTAGACAATAATATATAATAATTTAAAATAGTAACAAAATGTCTCATAATTACATGTATCATTGAAATTAAGCAAAACTATCTTCAACATGTATAAGAAGAGGAAAAACATCCACCCACTTGACCCCGTAAGTTAGGTTCACTTTTAGCATAATTGATATGGACACACCCTTTTTACATTACATACACCCTTTTTACATGTTTGCAATTAACTCACAATAAGCTAGATCATTCTTTATTGTTTCTTTCGAACACTTTTGTGATCGTCCTGTACCTCTTTTAATACTTTCCAAATTTAGTTTTTCATACCTTCTTACATGTTCTTCTTTTGATCTTCTTTTTATATGTTCAAACCATCTTAAACGATATTCTCTCATTTTATCTTTTATTTGTGTCACTTTTAATTTGTTTCTAATAGCCTCACTATGTATACAGTCATTTCTTTTATGACCACTCATCCATCTCAACATCTTCATTTCTGTCACAGACATCTTTTTTACATGTTGACGATTAACTGTCCAACACTCAGAACTATAAAACATATTAAGTTTAATTGTTACTTTATAATATTTACCTTTTAACTTTATTAGTATGTTATTATCACAAAGAATACCTGATGTTCCTCTCTATTTTAACCAACTAGCATTAATTTTATCCGTAACATCTCCATCAATTCTTTCATCGGTGTGAAAAATTAACCCTAGGTATTTAAACTTTATGTCCTCCGAAGTAACCAAATGATCAAACTTACATTCCATATATTTTGACTTTGTTCTACTAAGTCGGAGGCCTTTGCTTTCTAATGTTTCTCTCCACAGTTCCAATTTTCAATTAACTTTTTCCTTAGATTACCCCACTAACATAATGTCATCTTTAAATAACATATACAAAGGTACTTCATCTTCAATATGTTTTGTTAACTCATCAATCACTATTATAAATAAGTATAGACTTAAAGTTGATCCTTGATGTATCCCAATATTAACTTTAAAGAAGTCTCTCATTCCTTCATGAGTTCTCACACATGTTTTTGCACCATCATACATGTCTCTAATAAGGTTAATGTATGCCAATGGGATACCTTCTTTTACCAAAGTTCTCCAAAGAACCTCCCTCGGTACCCTATCATAAGTTTTTCTACATCAATAAATATGATGTGAAGGTCCTTTTTTTCCTCTAAAATGTTCCATAAGACGTCTCAAAAGATGAATCGCTTCAACACTAGATCAGTCTAGCATGAACCCAAATTGGTTCTCTGTTGTACTTGATACTTGTCTTAACCTACGTTCGATAATTCTTTCCTATAATTTCAGAGCATGGTTCATTAGCTTGATACCTCGATAATTCGTACAATTCTTAATGTCTTCCTTGTTTTTATATATGGCTATAAGTATACTCGCTCTCCATTCTTCGAGAATCTTTTGGTTTCTACATATTTCATTAAATAGTCTTGTGAGCTAAGTGATGCCTATTTCTCCTAATATTTTTCGAGCTTCTATAAGAATATTGTTTGGTCCTACCGATTTATTACCCTTCATATGTTTAAGAGTCTCTTTGACTTCATTCTTTTAAATACGTCAGAAGAAATTGTGGTTTGTATACTTTTCTGATTTGGCTAACTTTCCTAAGCTAATACTAACATTTTTATTTTCATTAAAAAGCTTATAAAAGAATTTTTCTATCTATTTCTTATATCATCATTTAGCACTAGAACTTTTTCATCCGCATCTTTGATGCATCTAACAAAATTAAGAACTTTAGTTTTCTAATCTTTAGCCCTACTTATCCTAAAGCTCTTTCACCCTCTTTTGATTTGAGTTTTTTATATAAATTCTCTAAATTTTAGCTTTTCCTTCACTGACGCCTTTTTTCGCTTCCTTCTTTGCTTTCTTATAAGCCTCTAAAATTTCACTAGTTTTCTTAAAATAATATAAATTGTAACATGCTCTCTTTGTCTCAACTTCACTCCACCGCCAAACTTCTTTTTGTGCTGGTACACCTCCCTTAGATTCACCTAACACATCTTTTGCCACTTTCCTAATATATATAGCCATATTATTTCACATATCAGAAGGTATACCAACATAATTCCAAGCATCTCCTTGAAGGACTTTCTATTAAAATATATCTATTTTCTCGCTTTTGAGGTTCCACCATTTAGTCTCAATAGCTTGATTTGCTCTTTTCTTCTTTATCTATTTTTTTATTTGTAAATTCATAACTAAAAGTCGATATTGGTGGTTAAGCTTTCTCCTGCAATTATCTTACAATCTTTACAACACCCTCTATCTTTTTTTCTACAAATAAAGTAATCAATTTGTGTTTGTGGTAAGCAACTCTTATAAGTAATTAAATGTTCATCTCATTTTTTGAAGATTGTATTGACTATAAAGATATCAAATGCCATAGCAAAATTTAAAATCTCTCTACTTTACTCATTTATATCTCCAAAACCAAAGTTTTCATGAATACCTTGATATCCTAATGCCTCTTTACCAACATGCTCATTTAAGTCTCCTCCTAAACAAATCATCTCTCTTTGTGAAATCCTTTGAATCACCTTATCTAACTCTTTCTAAAAAGTTATCTTTATACTGTCTTTTAGTCCTACTTGGAGTGCGTAAGCACAAACTATATTCAAAACCTTTGCTCTTGACACTAATTTCAACATCATGATTCAATCATCATATCATTGTATGTCTACTACACTATCATTTAAATCTTTATTTATGATAATACCAACTTCATTTTGAGCTTTTTAATCGGATATCCTAAAGGCTGAAAGGGATATTAATTTTATCATAGGGAATATGGATTGATAGATTGTAGAGTTGTTGAATTTTTAGATGATACTAAGAATGACATCATTGAGAATAATTATGAGTATGTTGACAATCTAGTAGATTTATATCAATCAGCATTTGAACCCATAGAAGATCTTTCTGAATCAACCGAAACTTCTATGTCTAAGTAAGGAGAGATATATTGATTATATCCTTGAAAGTTTAAAATAGGTAAATGCAAGTCTACATCTACACCAATTATAAAAGGGGTAAAATTCAACAAGGTTGATTGTCCTGGTGAATAAGACAATAAGCCTAATGTTCCTTATGCACAAGTTGTAGGTAACTTAATATATGTTATATTATATACAAGACTTGATATCAACTTTGCTATTGGTCTTGTTAGTAGATATCAAAGTAATCTTGGATGACTACATTAGATAGCTGTAAAAATGATTTTAATATATCTCAAAGGAACAAAATTATGTTTTGAAGTAGATGAACTAAAAGTTGTAGAATATTCAGATGTTGACTTTGTTGGAAGCAAAGATGATAGCGAATCAACCTTAAGACAAATATTTTTATTTTGAGGTGGAGTTATTTCTTTGGCATGTAAGAAACAAGATTGTGTAGCGTTGCGTACACAGGAAGTTTAGTATGTAGCTTGTTGCATGGTTGCAACAAGTAACATCTGGATAAGCCGCTTTATATGAGATTTGAAGATAGACATAACCGATAAGTCAATCATCATTTATTGTGACAACAATGCAACAATTACTCTAATCAAGAGTAGAGCTAACAACTCCAAAAGAAAGCATATAATGGTTAAATACCGTTATGTTCATGATATAGTTATGAGAAAGGAAATATCTATATGATACATGCCAACTCAAGATATATTGGCATACCCCTTGACTAAAAGCATAACAGAGGTTCTTTTCTCAAAACATAGATTTTAATGGCAGATATGACCAGCCTTCTGCAAGCATTTAGTAACATGGAAAAGTTTGTTTTGTTTCTCTTACATTATAACTTATTAATTACTAGTGGGTTGTGAGTTGCATCGGATATCTTGTCATTTAATCTAATCGTGACCATATTGTGTGCTTTTCTTGTCAATAATGCCCATGGATGGACCTCCGAATGTAAAGATTAAGGTACCCAAAATAGGAATTTTTCCTTAACAACTTTTTCTTTTCTTTTCTCTTTTTGCAAGATATAGTTGGTAGACTGTTTTCTGGCATGTGCTTAACAGAAATTTTCTCTCTTTCTGATGTGTACAGTTGATGTATGGAGCAATATGCAGCCTTAACATCTACATAGTACATACTATTGATGTTTGCTTCTTATTCAAAGTCTTACATGAAATTCAGCAATACAGTAGGATTGATAAAGAAAGGTCACCCTATGAATTAAAGACTGGTAACCATGTCAGCAAACCATGTCAAAACATTCGAATACCGACACCCTATGAATTAAAGACTGGTAGATGAGACGAACCAACCCTTATTGCTGGGTTAATTTTCTGCTCGAGCTAGCCTAGCTAACCGTTATATGAGCCAACCTAAACCGGGTTGATCGAGAGAGAGTACCGGAAGACCTTGGAGGTATAGTTTAGTCAGAAAGTTTGAGAACAGCAAGTACATGAACATTGACGAGCTGAATCAAGCTCAACGTACGTGTTGATCAGCCCGTTTTTGTTAATGAACTCAACACAAAAAGTCCAGGGATAAGCCCGAACTAAGCCAAACTATGAACGACCTGGAACAAGTTGAATTTTAATTTGAATTATAGATCTATTCACTAGCAAGGTTTTGAATCACACATATACATATAATGTAGTGATTAGACCTTGTTCGGATACTACTTACTCACGTTTGATCATTATTTTTTGTAACATTAATATAATAAAATTATCTTTCATGATATTTATAATTTTTAAAGTTATATTCATGTCTCCATCTTTCTCTCTCTCAGTCTATATATATAATATGTGTGACATTACTAATAATTATTGAATAAACGAGAGTAAATAGAAGAAGATGTGCAATATTCAACTCTCTCTCTGCACAAAATGGTGACGATAACGATATCACTTGACTTAGAAGAGATAGTGGATCTAGAAATAATGGTGCTCATCTTTCTTTCTCAAGGACGTGAGGCACATGTTCTCATATTGCATTTAAATATTGTTGATATAATTGTTCATTTGCAGCTTCGTGGTCAAACTCTACAGTGGTCACAATACCGCGTCGATATTCGTACAAGGAAATGGTGGAGCTGCTTCCTCGGGCTTAAAAACCTAAAGTATGTTATGGGTTGTACATTGCGTTTAATAATCTTATGCTATGCTGGAGGATTTGTCGAATTGCGCATACATCAGTGACATTTTTAAGATTAAGAGATCCCTTGCTCGAAATCAAATCTCTTTCTTTTCATCATTACTAACTCCCACTCTTTCTCTTTTTCTTTTTCTTCTTTTTTTTACAACAGTAAAACCAAAAAATGTACCCATCAAAAGTTGAACTTGACTTGCATCATGTGAGTTGATGCTCTGAGAGCATTTATTTTCTTTAGCGAGATTAGGATTAGTATGACTGCTACCAGATATTGGCTTCGAACTCAACCTCGAATGTCTGTGGCTCCTTGTGCAACTTCTACATTGTTACACTTAACACACAAAATAACTTTGTTTTGTTACAAGAAGAGGATGAACCCTAACACTCACTCACACATACGCTCTCTCTGAGTCGAACCCTCCACCAGCCTTGCAACGTTGTTAGAGCGCCCTATCGTTGACGTCTTTAATTTTTTATCATGGTTTTTCTACTGAAGCCCCGCCAATTGGAGTCTCCAGAAGAGATCGACTTGATCAAGTTCCTCTTAAGCTTGGCTCTCAAAGCGTCGGGTGGTGATTTCACTGTCATCAAACACAACAATAAGCAGGTCTTCGCTTTCCCCGCGAGGTGGTCGGATTCCGATTTGTATTCCGGGGATAATTTCGGCGAGTCCAAGATCGATCTCCTCCTCTTCCCGTCGTTAAAAGTTCTCGGCACCGGCGATGTTGCCTTGGTCAACATGGCCTTCCTTGATAAATTCAAGTCTCTTGAGAAACAGGCATGGGAAAACGATCACTGTATCTCTCTAATTGTAGGGTATGCTCAAGAAGACAGCATTGCTACTTCTGTACGTACGTATGACCTCCATTAACAACCTTCAAAATTCTAAACAAAATGGTCAAGGAATTCCCATTGGTTATGAAATAACTTAAATCCCGTTAATTTTATTAAGAAGTGGTAGTTGTAAATAGTAAGCACCCAAAGTGGTAGCTCAGCGGCAGGGCAGTTTGACACCATTGAAGCAGACGGGAGTTTGGCTCCTGGAGAGCTTCTTCGACTATTTATGGTGGGACGAGCTATGCATATTAGTCATGAATTCGACCGCTGATTTAGAACGTAATATTAGCTAAACAAATAGTTGCATAATTTGCTTTTTAAATTTTAGTAACTCCCTTTATTTGTATATATGTGAAGCCACTGATCGATGCTATTTAATGCTTGATGTGAGATGACTGCAATCACTATCCCATTAATTGCACTATCCCATTAATTACGAAGATGAAGGAATGTTTATCACGAAAGTTTCCTACCCACTATATATATATAACAACAACAACTAAGCCTTTTCCCGTATTACACAGGGTCGGTTAGATAGATTCTTGGTTTTCATAAATCTATATCGTGTATCATGTTTGTACTTAACTCACAATAAGCTAGATCATTCTTTATTGTTTCTTTCCCTATTGTGTTAACACATCTTTCGTCACTTTTCTAATTTGTATAGTCATATTGTTCCACGTATTATAGGGTGTACCAACATAATTCCAAACATCTCTTTCAAAAACTTTATATTTAAATATATCTTCTTTCTCACTTTTGAGGTTCCACCATTTAATCTAAATAGCGCAATGCACTATTTTCTTTTTTGTCAAATTTTTTATTTGTAAATCCATAACTAAAAGTCTATATTGGGTGGTTATGTTTTCTCTTTGAATTACCTTGTAATCTTTACAAAACGCTCTATTTTTTTCTACAAATAAAGTAATCAATTTGTGTTTATGATAAGCCACTCTTATAAGTAATTAAATGTTCATCTCATTTTTTGAAGATGGTATTGACTATAAAGAGATCAAATGCCATAGTAAAATTTAAAATCTCCCTACCTTCCTCATTTATATCCCCAAAACCAAAGTTTTCTTAAATCCCTTGATATCCTAATGCCTCTTTTCCTGCCTGACCATTTAAGTCTCCTAAACAAATCATCTTCTCTTATGGAATCTTTTGAATCACCTTATCTAACTCTTTCCAAAAAGTTGTCTTTATACTATCTTCTAGTCCTACTTGGAGTGTGTAATCACAAACTATATTCAAAACCTCTGCTCGTAACACTAATTTCAATGCCATGATTCGGTCACCATATCGTCGTATGTCTACTACACTATCCTTTGAATCTTTATTTATGATAATATCAACTCTGTTTCGAGCCTTTTTTTTACCAGAGTATCATAATTTAAAACTTATATCTTCTATCTGTTTTGCATTTTCTCCAACCCATTTTGTCGCTTTTAAACGTAGAATATGAATCTTTATCTGAATCATAGTATCTCCCAACTCTATTAGCTTACCGGATAATGTTCTGATATTCTAAGAACCAACACGAATCTTATTATCTAGGACTAGCTTTCCTACCCGCCGCATCCGTCTATATTCAAAATATGGAGACCCTTTATAAAAATTATTTACTACATTCGGACGGCAATGTAGTGGGACTAACTTCTTCACCCACACACATCCATGATGCAAGAACCTTTTCTACAATTAATTTACTACATTCAGGCGAAAATGTAGGGACCCTTGCTTACTTATTACTGCATGCAGGCTCTCTAGCACATCGCTAGGCGGAGATGCCCCAAAGAAATGCTCATAATTTTTATAATCCATGTTATAAAATTCGACGAAATTTTACACTAAATATCGGAAGCCTAACACAACCCTCCATTTTTTATCTGGGCTTGGATCGGAGAATCGGAGAATGCAAGGGTGATCCGATGCTATTTAATGCTTAATGTGAGATGATTGCTTTGCACCACTATTCCATTAATTGCGCGAAGATCTCTTCATCTCTCTCTCTTTATATATTGGCTTCTACTTGATCGATCATGTAGCATATTTATATTTGACGCTATCAAAAACATTTTTATGTTTCATGATATCATTTCAACATTTTCACGGGCTTTGCTTTGGCCTTTTTATTTTTGAAATGTTCGGGTGTGATTTCACGCCCACTCTAATCTGTTTTGATTGAGAGCTATTTCTCTCCACTCTGGAAAAATTACTGGATCCGCCGCTGCATCTCTTGATTGTCTTCTCGATTTTATCTTGTTGATGACCATACATCCACTTCAATGCTTTCATTTCTGTCATCGGCATTCATATCAATTTCTTAGCGCTGCTTTCTGTAGATTAGTGGTAGCTCAATAACAAGCCATGCACAACTAACTAGTTCAATCCCACTGGTATCAGCTTAAAAAAACTGTGAAGGAAAACAAAGAAATAGTTTTCACAGGATATTCCAGCGGAGGAGCGATAGCAATCTTGGCAACAATTTCGTTCTTAGAATGCTACAGGCCAGATGGAGTTGTTGCTGTGCCCCCTCGCTGTGTCACATTTGGTGCTCCTCTCGTCGGAGACAAGTTCTTCGGCCATGCAGTCCGTCGAGAACCTCTTGACATCCACAATCCTGATACGGGGAGCTGGTCATCTTGTTTCACTAATATCGTTTTGGCCGGCGACCTCGCCCCCTCAATACTTTTCTCTCCTATCTCTGATGTCCAGAATCATCTTGCAACAGTTCTTCGGTACTGGAAGGACTGTAAAGAAAAGAAGAAAGCCTCTGTTGATGATCGATTGTGTGGTGATTTCTTCACCAATGTTCTCAACAACGCATTCGCGATCACGAGCTTCGATTCGTGTGTGCTTAGTAGCTCCGCAACTGGAAAACCTTTAGTGGAGGTCGTGAAGGGTTTTGTGGAGTTGAGTCCTTACAGGCGCTTTGGAATTTACTTCTTTTTTTGTGATGGGAAGATGGTGCAGGTTGAGAACCATGACGCCGTGCTGCAGATCCCTTTTTACTCGCTTCAGTTGCGAGATACCAATCCAGCCAGTTTTGACTCGCTCTCACGGAAGAGCATCGACGAGCATGTCAGCTATAAGACCAAGGCAAAGCTATGTCTGGATAACAATGTTGATGTTCCTTTGAGTGCTTTGAGTGAGCTGCCCAATTCTTCCAGCACTGGTGCTGCCACTTCTGCCATTGATGGTCTGAGATCGGCCCTCGGTATCGCTGTAAGTCGCTTTTCTTCTTGAAACCTGCGGATTGGAGAACATTTGGCATTTTCTTATCTGTATTCGATAAGCAGCGGAGAACTTAATTTGTCCGAGGATATCTACGAGATAAACTGTGAAAGCTTTCAAAATGAACTGTTTTTACTAATCCTTCTTTTAGTATCTGAAGGTTTCATCTTATTTGCTAAAATTCTAATGCTTTTATTATGTTTGAATTTCAATCCAATTTTCGTCTATTCAAACTGTACTCTGTCTTTTGGAAAATGCTTTAAAATCTAAAATATTGCTTCAAATGTTTTTTTTTTAGTTTATGAGTCTAGTGGATAAAGTTTGTTATTTGATTGATTAAATTGCTTGGATTGCCTTAGAGCACGGAAGCAAGGCTGAGTCTGATAGCTGCAGCGGAGATGGAGAAGGTGAGGCAGCGCAACCTACAAACAGTTGAAGGCTACAAGCCTTCCATCGAGAAATGCCTCGAAAAGCTTGAGCAGTATCGTCTCATTCGCGACGGAGAGGGGGGATACTACGACTCTTTCAAGGAGAATAAAGAAAACCGGGACTTTGAAGCCAATGTAGATCGACTGGAGTTGGTGGGCTATTGGGAAGAGGTGAGGGAAATGCTGAAAGAGTTCGTGCTGCCGGACTCTTTCGAGCTGCAATGGAAGTGGATTGACTTGGGCACCAAGATCCGGTACCTGGTCGAGCCGATTGACATCGCCAACTTCTACCGGCACGGCAAGAAGGACGCGACCGGGCTGTACACGACCGATTCCCCTGCAAGGCCAAAGTACTACAAGTACCCAGAGAATTGGCTGGCGCACGTCCAGAGGTTCATTCGAGAAGATGATCCAGAACTGGGGAGAAAACGTAAGAGTCTGGATTCGTGCTTCTGGGCAAGAGTGGAGAACATGTGCATTAAAATGGAAATGAACGAATTTGCAAGTATCAATGACGAATCCAAGGAGTTTGAGGGAAAAATAAATGAATGGCTTACAGGAGGAGAACTGGACCCGAGGGTTTTCAAAACCACCACTTTTAAACATTGGCGGAACAAGCTAGAGCAATCCCAACAAGGATGAATCTTGCATTCTCGAGCATGTGAGAAGTATGCTGTGAACTGTTGGTTTCCCACAATAAAGGGAATTTGATGATTGTTACGTAAATATGTGTTTCACTCATTTCTTGAAGCTGAGATTGGTGGGTCAAGTGTCATGCTGAATTTATGTTAAATTAAGATTATTACAGTCGGAACTGTTTGACGCCATCAGCGAGAATAAGCCAGTAGTGAGTTCATAAGCTTGATACCTGTGGGTGTGAATAATTGGCTTCGACATCCCATGGTAACCAAAAGAGAGAGAGAGAGAGGTAGACTCCTCTGTATCGATATGTTATCGTTCACAAATTTCAAGCAATTGATAGTCGAGGGTTTCCCCGCTCTCAACTTAACTAATTTTTTTGAAAAAAGAAGAACCGAATCCAATTAGTATGATCAATGTCTGTTTATGTTATGTAGTAAAATCCCATAGACTATTGACTAGTTGTGTTTCACCCCATACACGAAGACTTATGAGTTAGCATTATCTAATATAACTATCTATCTTTTAACTATAGTCACATACTTTTATGAAAGTGGTTGATTCATACCAAATAATGTCTGACTCGTACTTAAGCATACTAATGCAAATAATAAAACTATTTTAATACACACGGTAGACAATAATGTATAATAATTTAAAATAGTAAAAAAATGGCTCATAATTACATGTATCATTGAAATTAAGCAAAACTATCTTCAACATGTATAAGAAAAGGAAAAACATCCACCCACTTACCCCACAAGTTAGGTTCACTTTCTAGCATAATTCATATGCGCTCACCCTTTTTACATTACATACACCCTTTTCTACTTTTTATAAAATACCCTTTGTCATTTACGAAAATACCTTTCAAACATAAAATGAGACCTTCTCTCTCCTCCTACACGAACCTACTTTCGGCCCTCATTTTTTGCTATTCTTTCTTCTACTCTTCACAACCTCATTCCAACTACTTATTACTCTATCTACAATCATTTTTAGCAAAAAAATGTATTACAATCCATGAAAAAATGAGGAGTCAAAAGAAAGAAAAAAAAAGAAAAACAAAGAAAAAGATGATCTAAAAAGACTTATTCAAAGAGAGATTCGTTGATTTATCAATTTATGTTATTTATTTGGTTTTGGTTTTTCTAGTTTTAGTTGTTTTGATTGATTTCTCCATCGAAATTGAAAATGAAGAATTGGGGCATCCCAATGGAAGAGACACGGCTTGGCAATCGGGATGCTCTAGTTTTTAATTTTTAATTCTTTCCTATATTTTTTATTTTCTTCTTCTTTTCTTCTCGATTCTTATGGTTGTTGTTTTTGTATTATTGAGTCACTTCTCTTCTTATTATTGATTTTGTTTTTAGTTTTATTTTTCTTCTTTGTTATATTTTTTTTAACGAGATTCATAAGAATATGCAGTGGTCTGCGAATAAAACTGTCACACCTGCTCGGGTCGCGACCACGACCCGGCCTGAGCCGATGCCACGTGGTCGCTTCTCGCGCGGGCGTGATGGTGAGAAGTAACCAAATACAATACTAATTTAATTCAAACTCAATGAATTATCTAATTGAAATAAATATTCATATCGAAGTTCTAAACAACACGTCCAAAATGGTGTGGGGCCCACCTAACAATAACCCCGAATAACAAGACTTTATAAATCGTTTAACATTTATCATACCATCTAAAATAAAAATACAACTCTATCCAACTCCAACTCCTACTCTGCTCCGTGTGTCTTCGAAGTGTTAGCTTCAAGATGAGCGGTAAAACAATGGGGTGACCTCCTATACATAGTTCAGTAGGAAGGTTAAATATCTTTAAACATAAATCGTACTAAAAGCATACATAGTTTCAGAATCATTTCATAACAATGCACAACTACCTTTAAATCATGATCTCAAATTCATACGCACACACTCACACATACGCACATATAATTAGTTACGATAATTACAACCCATACTATGTCTGCCCCAAAGGCCATAGGAGTCGTTTGACCCTCCCTAACGTGACCTTGATAACCCTGTCTATGATGGTAACCACGCTGACTCTCATGACATAATGCTCAAGAATAACCCTGCATTCACTCCAAGTCGGATCGCCTAAGGGACCTGTAAGTCTCTACAGACCCCACACAAGTACGGCTTGTATATTCACACATCATTACATTTCTAAAACCAATTACAGTTCATCACATTCACAAATCATATCCAGATCCACGAATATCCAAAACCAAATCCATATCCATACAATATTTAAACAATATTTAAATACCATATTCATACAACACATGCATATCAAAACATGCTCTTTATCAATCAATGTCATAAACATGTTCTATTTGAAAAGCATATTAAATAACCCATAATTACGAATAACATTTCATAAACATCAATAAAATATTTATCAATCATGCACATTTAAATCTATCTAAAACAAGTAAAATCACTTCTAGCATGATTGTGTAAAAGAATGCATAACCCCCTACCTAAAGGAGTGATAAGATCTTGTCCCCAAGCCGTTGGGATACTCTTATCACTACCAAATTCTCCAAATTTAATCTCTAAACAATTACAAATAATTAAAATATTAAAATTTATTTAACTACGAATCTAACGCAATAAACCGTATCCAAATCGGATCGCAAATGACCCTAAAATCACCCAAAACCCAATCTAGATCCGTTTAAGCTATCCGAGATCCAAATTGATACCTAGATCCATATATGATCCAAATTGAGTGACACAGTAGGTAGCCTGTGTCACTATGTCAATACGAAACCTATAACTACTAACACGAGTCATGTTTCTAACCCAAAAATCCATTTCAAGATACGACCCAAACTTGACTCGTTTCCTACATAAAACCCGACACAGAACTTGTTTTGACACAGAACTAGTTCTTAACATGCGACACGAGGACACAACATGAATCAGTATCGGTTCATGGCATTCTGGACACGACACAATAGGAAATAGGGACACGCCCAAAAGGGTCGGTTTTCATGATTTTTCGTCGTTGATTTCGTTGGTTTTCGGCGACGATGGTCTCCAACCGATCGCGTACGCCTCCTCTTCCAACCCAACCCATGCTTGGTCGCCGGCGGTGTCGTTTTGGCTGGAAAACTCATGAAAAACAGTAACTCGGATTTGAGAAAATTTTCATTAATCTACGTTTGTTTTGAGCCGATTTTCGCATATTAAGTCTTATTTTCGAAGGTTTAATAGGAATCAAACAAAAACCCTATGATTTAACCCGGTTTTAACAACTAAAAAATTTAAAAAAAAATTACAAAACAAAAATTTAATTTTTCTTACCGGATTCCGACCGACTCTTCGCGTTTTCCGGCTTGCTCCTTTCCTCTCGGTTGCTAAGCATGGCAACCCCCCTTATATAGCTCATCACGAAGATGGTAACGTGCCCGAAAATGACAGTTATTATCTTCGCAATAGCCGTTCCCAGCCACCTCCTTCACTCACTCGGATGGCAGACAGTAACCCATCGTGCGTTACTGTGCTGCAAATAAGCAAAGTGGACAACTCTGATCCATTTCATTATAAAAACAACAACGTCAAGTAAAACCTCATCATAGCAAAACGATGCCATATATACGTTTGGTGAAATTTGGATAGGAAAGGAGAGAGAAATATTGGGATGAAAGGTGAGAAAAAAGAGTATTTATATGGAGAATAATTTTATTATTTAATAAAAAGGAGTGTAAATAGTAAAAAATTGTGCAAATAATAATGTGCCTTTTTAATATGCAAAATCCTCTTCAAATCACCTCAATTTATTCTCCATAGTATCATAACACATTGTACTCGTCTTCTGTGTTTAGTTAACGGTTCAACTGTTCGAACTCTATCGAAAATAGGCTATGAATGACCCCAAAATCCTATCTAGATCCATTGTAAACATCATCACACGTATAAAGCAATCTTAAGGGATGTTGAACCTGACATGGATCCGAACACATGTCGCCATTAGGACATGGTTATCCAATTCTGTTTCGCCTCCACCTTTTGAAACTGTAACCGGTGGTTCGCATTGAAGTACTTTTAAATTTTTTTGAAATTTTAAAAATTATATTTTACAGTTTTTAATGGTTTGAGGAGTGAACGGAAATAGAAACCAGAACCAAAACCTGCTTGGTCCTGGTTTGGTTCCAGTTTCTTGTTTTGAGAACTGAGTTCAGTTTACCCAAAACCAAACAAGTCTGAGGGCAATGCATGTCCTTATTCACAAACTTTTGGAAGCAGTAGACCAACCCTAGCACACAAAAACATTCTTGAGCGACTAATTAAGGAACAATTGCTAGCACACAATATTAATACTCACCCAAGTAAGAAGATCACCACATAAAACCAAACGGATCCCACGTTCTTCTCAATTTATATAATGAAAGTAAATTTTTAGATGTTATTCTTCCCCGAGAATTGAAATTTATGCATATATCTCTATATCTATATCGACATATACACATTCCAGATGTCAAAATGGGCTTTCCCGAGAGGCCAGCCTGACCCATACTGAAAAAATGCAAGAATTCTATCCCATGTTTGAAACAGGATCGATTGGCTCTGTAGGCCAATGAGGTTCGGGCTGGGTTCGCCCTTTGGTTATTAGAAAGGGTCTATAAGACTTGATCCAAATATGCATGAAATCCACAATATAGGGGTATGTTAGGGTAAATCCAAACAACATTTCAGACTTCAACAAGCCATATACACATCACACATGTAATAAAAGGCTATATTATATATAAGCTATATAATATATATATATATAGTGTGTGTATATATATGAGCTATATATACTATATATATACTTGTAATGCAAAGAACTATACATATATATATATATACGTGTAATGAAAAAACTATATATACATAGACAGAGAGATAATGGTGTATGTTCTATCTAATTCATTTTTAAAACTACTTAAACATTTTCATTTTGTTTCTTGTAGATCATTGGAGACCATATGCATGCAGTTGTCTACCTCCTATCGGATGGTGTTTTGCCATCAAATCTTGGCAGGGGCTTTGTTGTCCGAAGGCTTATATTAGAAGGGTTGTTCGAACTTGTAAATTGCTTGCTATGGACAGTTCCAGTCAACGGGAAACTGATGGGGCCTTCCTGGCTGAAATTGCTAGGAAAGTGATAGAAATAAGCTATGACATAAATCCAGATGTGAAAGTTAGATCTGCACATATTCTTGAAGAACTGACAAGGGAAGAGTTACGTTTCGTACAGACACTAGAAAGAGGAGAAAAATTGCTAGATCAACTTCTGGATAATGCTTTAGCTAGTGCTGATGGAAGCAATGGGCCTTGCTTGTCAGGGAAGGATGTGTTCCTTTTGTATAATACATATGGTTTTCCCGTAGAAATTACAAGTGAAATTGCCGAAGAACGTGGTGCCAGCCTTGATGTGGTGGGTTTTGATATTGAAATGGAGAACCAACGCCAGCAATCTCAGGCAGCTCATAATGCTGTTAAGCTTTCAGTTGGAAGTTCCCTTTCTGAACTAGGAAGCACTTCTGATACTGAGTTTTTAGGATATGAAAACCTTTCTGCAAGGGCAACAGTAGCAGGCCTACTGATAGAGGGAAAACCTGCAAAACATGATTCAGAAGGAAACGAAGTTGAATCATACCAAACAGGACACCTTTTTATGCTGAATCGGGTGGTCAAGTTTGAGACCATGGATTTCTTTTTGTCTTGGGAAATGGAGATGATGGTCGAACATGTACTATAGAGGTAAAGGATGTCAAGAAGTCTCGAGGTAGTCTCTTTGTTCATAAAGGTGTTTTAAGGAGGGAGTTCTTGAGGTTGGGAAGGAAGTCAGTGCAGCTGTTGATGCTGATCTAAGGAATCGTGCAAGGGTGAGTTCCTTTCTTTTTGTACACATTGCCATGTCATCTTTAAATAATTCTGGCATATTTTCGTTTCATTTATGTGTCCTGTTTGCAGGTGGTAGGTTCACCATACTGCTACGCATATGCTACAATCATCTCAAGCAGGTTCTTTGGTAGACTTTGATCGTCTGAGATTTGACTTTAATTTCCACCGGCCACTTCTTGAGAATGAGATGTTGGAAATTGAACGACTTGTAAACAAATGGATTGGTGAAGCTTCTTCTTTACAGACGAAGGTGATGGCTCTAGATGATGCCAAAAGAGCTGGGGCTATTGCGATGTTTGGCGAGAGGTATGAAGATCAGGTTGCTTCCTGAGTTCTTGTACCTTGAGTTGATTCCTATGGTTTGGTTTGCTTCTTAGTTAAGGCTGCTGATGGATGAGCTGTTCATTTTTATGAAAACATGATATTTTTGGTAGGCTCACATGTTCTTTTGTTCTAATTCCTCCTAACAAGGTGATGTAACATCTTCTGGAAGCACCTCAGCTGACATAATATTTGAAATAAGAGGCATAAGATGAAACTCGCCTATTGTTTGTAACCATGTTTTGTCATTGTTCACGCAAGTTGGATGGTAGTTTCCTTTTACCATCCTACGCATACTGCAATGCAAGGTAGCTTATGTCCATCCCCATGGATGCTGTCTATAAGAGGTACAGTTTACGGTCTTCAACGTGTCTGGATGATAACTCTTGCTGTCATGTTGCCACTGTTTAGTATGGCTGACTACAAACTCCGACATTGCAGATATTCACCGCATGACTAAATTTTTTCATAAAACAACAGAACCTCAGAATATAAATAAAGATATTGCTTTTAATCATTCTATGAAGAAAATGATAATATCAAGCCTTTGTCTCTTCATTGTCTCTTCTTTGCTACAATCTTGTCTCTGGAATATCAACGGAACTTTGTGGGGGGACCCGTGTTTCCAATACTTCAGAGATACGTGCATTCAATATTGTTTCAGAACAAGGAATTGCCTATGGAATAAGGCGCATTGAAGCGGTAGCTGGTGAAGCGTTTCTTGATTATGTAAATGTGCGAGATAATGTTTTGAAGCAGTTAAGCACCAGTCTGAAGGTTAGTGTTCTAAAATTATATATATATATATATATATATATATATATATATATATATATATGTGTGTGTGTGTGTGTGTGTGTGTAGATAACACAGATATATGTATTTGTGTATGTATATATGCGTGTGTGTGTGTGTTTGTAGATGTGTATATTTATTAGCACAAATGCACTTGTGGTTTATGTTTCAATATTTTTGTGGAAGTATAGCATTTCCAGATTGCAATTGTTCTACATGTTCACTTGTATGCTTAAGTTTCTTCTTCCCATTACCAGAAACTTAATTTGATAATGGCGCGGGGCTCTCTGCAGTACAATTATTTAGAAGACAATATCATACATCATATAGTAGTGGTTACTTGATAAATGGTCACATTTGGTTGTATGATTTCAATATCTCATCATTTATAACAACAAACAACAACTAAGCCTTTTCCCATACTAGACGGAGTCAGCCACATGGCTCCTTTGTTTCCACGTAGCCCTATCATGTACCATGTTAACAGTTAACTCAACATAAGCTAGATCATTCTTTATTGTTTGTTTCCAACACTTTTGTAGTTGTCCTCTACATCTTTCAAAATCTAGTTTTTCGTACCTTCTTAAAGGTGCATCTTTTGATCTTCTTTCTATATGTTCAAACCATCTTAAACAATATTCTCTCATTTTATCCTCTTTTGGTGTTACTCCCAATTTGTTTCTAATAACCTCATTATGTATATGGTTTTTCCTTGTATGACCACTAAGAACCATAAAACATGGCAGGTCTAATTGCTCTATAATATTTATCTTTTAACTTTAATGGTATCTTCTTATCACAAAGAATACTTCATACTCCTTTCCATTTTAACCCACCTGCATTAATTCTTTGTGTAACATCTCCATCAATATCTGATCATGTATGTTGTTCAAGAATAATCTTTCATGTGTCCTGTCATTTCTCCAAAGGTTAAAGCTGAGGAAGTAACTATCCGAGTGAAAATATAATTCAAGAGCTGAAGCTGGCACGAAGTGAAGTTTCTGCTCTGCGAGCTGAAGTGGCAATCTGCAAAGCATCACTGATCGAAAGCTAGGTAATGAAAAAGACCACTTCTTTGGTTCATACGTGCTCATTTGTATGACGAGGACCAAACCATATTGAGTTGTTCTGTACCATTTACAGTATTCTCATTGAAAGCATGGATGATCTTGACGCTGATTCACTTAAGACTGCGGCTGAGTATCTGATCGGCAGGTTGAGAGATCCTGCAGCAGTGGTCTTGGGTTCTTGTCCCGGAGAAAACAAGGTAAGTTTGGCTGCAGCTTTTAGCCCCAAGGTTGTTCAATCTGGGATTCAAGCCGGAAAATTCGTTGGAAATCTAGCGAAAATGTGTGGTGGAGGTGGTGGTGGGAGGCCACATTTCGCTCAAGCAGGTGGTAAGAAGCATGAAAACTTGTCCAAGGCATTGGAAACAGCAAGAACTGAAATTGTTTCTCTGTTATCTAAAACTGTGAAATAAAATCCAGAAGCATGTAGATTCCCTCTTCATTGTGTTATTGGAATTTGTCATAGGATCAAATGTGTCATAGGGGCGAGCAATGATCAATTGAAACTACCTTCTGGGTATCAATGGCCATAATAAATGTACTAATGTTGTAATAACTTCTTAATTTAAAATTATTGTGTATGGAGGGCTAATATGTTATCTCTAAAACCCGAATTTCATATTGCAATAGCCCCCCTTCATTTGTTGTAAGTTATGTGCCGGTACAACTTTTGATCGGCCCATAGTGGTTGCCCCAGTGGAAAGGGCCTTTGGCTGCTAGAGTGGTGGTCAAGGGTTCCAAACCCAAAGCTCTGCCCCCTACGTAACCAACATTAGCATAGGCCTTAGGAGAAAGGTTTTACGCTCAGAATTTCACATTGAATTGTTGCGACCATCAAAATGTGGTTTATCCAGTTACAAATGAAACGCAAAAATATTACAGATTCTCATTCAGTGTTCTTTAAGAACAGCATGCATGGAAAAGTTTTAAGTGTGCAAGGAACATGCATTTTAAAGGCAACCATATATGAGATTTTAGATAAAATTGATCCTTAATTTGTACGAAATTCACTGGAAATTATCGAACATATGATTTCAGTAGGCATTGTATCAAAAGTGTCACTGGAAGAGGGCACGCGAAGTACTGGATTACAGTTTCAATTTTCCTTTACCAGCCAGATGCTAATAGGGATTTTCTCGGTTATGAGCTCAAAGATTGTGTGTGAGAGAGAGAGTCATTGGCTGTCAGTGGTGTTTTAACAAAGGTTGAGCATAAAGCCAAATTTTATTAGCATACAAGATTCAACTATAGGTCAAAATTTTGGGGCCTGAAGAGATATAAGTAGGATTCCTAACTGGCCTGGCGGTTCTAACCGGAACCGAACCAGGTTATGAACCGGATGGACCCAGAACCGGTGAAATTGGGTGCGGAACTGGAACTCACCTGGTCTAGTTCTGGTTTCACCTTTTACAAAAGTGGAACTGGTGGTTTCAAACCACCGATTCTGGTATTGTTTTTAAAAATTTCATATGATTTTTAAATTTTTTAATAAAATTACCGGTTTTGGGCAGTTACGGATTCAAATTCGAACCATTCCAGTACCAAAGGTTCCAAAATGATAACCGAAACCTGAGTCGATTCGGTTATAGTTCCAAGTTACATGTCGGAAATTTTGCCAGTATGCGTTTACGCAAAACCGAACATGAGAAGATGCGCGTACAAAATCGATAGAGTTTAATATTGGGAGGACTAAGGCGTTATGTTGGTTGCCCTAAAGCACGTGCCACCCCAGTTCCTGTGAGACAGGAGGTTATTCATGACTTCTCATCTATTTTTTCCCCTTTTTTTTCTGAAAGCGAGATTTCTTCTTGCTGTTACAGCATCCATATTACGACCACCTTTTCTAGCACAATTTGGACACTGCCCGAGATGCAAGGAGGGCAATTCCTTTTTTCTTGTAGATGTAGTGTGGTCAATTGATACCTCCTATAAAACTACCTCCATGTTTCTCAATGTACAGATTAGATTTTCCTGAAGCTGCAAAAGCTAAGAACATTGGATAATTAAGTATTGAATAACACAGAGCTCAGTTCAATTTATTTCATTGGATTTAGCGGAAAGCCCAACACATCGTTTGGTCACCAAACGATTATCACCTAGGAGAAAGATAGAAACAGAGAAACAACAGCAAACTGTTAATGTATGCATCATTTCAGGCACTTCAACGAAGAAAGCTGCACACCAGCCTTCTTATCAATAATTCACCCTTCTGCAATTGGTCCTGATCTCGCCGTCATATCCTGTAAGAAGCTTGATGTCTCCCATCTTGATCATGGCAGCAACGAAATCTGCGAAGAAGGTGTCTGGCTTTTCGCTGTAACTATGCACTATGGAGTCTGTGAACACGCCATTGAAGAGTTGCTGGTCAGAGTGGAGAAGGCCCTGGTATGCGAGGAGGTTCTTGTAGTAATGGTTGTCAAAGAGAGTAGTAGTCTTCACGTCAAGGGGTGCCAAATTGGTATCTCCTACTCCATTATCTCTTGGGCAGATATCTTGCCTCGACTTAGCAAAGAAACCGTCAATGTTTTCCTCGGCACAGATCCGGTTTCCGAAGGTGGTGCACCATGCTAGGCCGATAGTATGGGCTCCTGTTTCGAATAAAGGACAGGTTTTTCAACAGCTTGCACACATGCACATTCACTTGAATGCACACACATACACACCGATTGGCAAAATTGAAGCCGCCCAAGTACCACATGTGCTATCCCATATATGACAATCTCGTAATTAACCTTCAAGTCAGGAGAGGCTCCATATACACATGCACATTATATATATGCATATCTTTGACCTTGCATACTCCTGTCTCCCTCTAATTTTCTGGGGCACGAACCAAGTAAGTTTGTCCCTTTTCTCTTTCGGAACACTCTTTAAAATTTGAAAAATATGCTCCTGCTCACGAAAGGTGGAGGCATTGTAGAAGTGTGCATGATCGCAGGACAATATATATATATATATATATATATATATAGAGAGAGAGAGAGAGAGAGAGAGGGAGAGAGAGACCTGACAATGCAACCAGATCTTGTACAGAAAGACCTTGTGCTTGGAAGCTATAGATGAGTCGATCAAGATTGCTGGTTGGTGGTGGGATGCTGGTGTTAGAAGCAGCTTGGTTTGCTGTTCTTGCATCCCTTCTTCCCAATTTCGCAACCCAACTTGGCCCTCCTAACTGTTTCAATACATATATACGTTAACAAAGGCGCAAACCGCAAAGTGACATTCTTAGTTATTCTTAAGAACACAATGATTTCAACACAAATTTTTTTAACGTAAATTGTGAAACCGTAGGGCCCCAAAACAATCTCTCACAAGGGCAAATAAAAATCCATGCACCTGCAGGCCCTCCTCAGTGTGATACAAGTGCCTTTTTCATGCCCATAACGATATTTTTCTCTTATTAAATGGAATAAATACTAAATTATGTGAGATGAAACTCACCTCAACGACAGAACCCCTGGTAACAATGGCTAGTATGTCTGAGCAGGAAACAACACCAGGGCAAGCCTCCTCTACTGCAGCCTTGATAGCATCAATCACCTCAAACTTTACATTGGGAGCTGCTTTCTTTTCTCCAATGAATGTTGGTGTATCGTCCAAGAGAATAGAATCATCACATCCCTGACATACGACACACAAACATAGAAGCGTTAGCATGCAAGCCTAAAACCTGCCGGCCACAGATTTAACCTTCAGATAGCTAGTTTGAAGCCCATAAATGTAACAACTTTTTTTCCATTACCTTTTCAATAGAAAAAAAGAAAAAGACCACTAAAAGTGTTAACAGCACGATAAAACATTATCTTACTTTCTTGAGTAAAATGTTACTAATGCAAAGATAAAGTTCAACGGTGACTTGTTATCAAGAAAGAAAAACTCGACGGCCACTTAGAATCTATAAAGCCGACTCCACCTACTATGAGAAAAGACTCTGAGAGAGAGATTTATGTACATTGACAAAGCAGTCATGGAAGAAGAGGCGCAGAAGGGAAGCACCGATGCGTTTCCCTTGGGCCACTGCTAAATCGACGTGGTATTGAATGATGGGGAAGAGGTTGGGGCATGTGTCACCGTAGAAACCAGGGTGCCATTCTCAGTAAATTCATGGAAACGTTATTGATAAACCTTACCAGGTTAGAAAAATAAAGAGTAAAATGACTTGTAACCGAAAGTCAAGACGTCAATGACAGAGAAGATGAAGCTGAACTCTCTCTATAAATAATGTAAAGATTACATAGAATACACATACGATTATAGTGTGAGAGAAAGTGAATCTTAACCATAAAATCTCTCTCATTTTCTTCCCTTTTTTTCATGCTTTATACTATAAAGAACATGCTTCAACCCTCTTTCATTTCGCTGCATCTCAAAAAAAACGCCGGTAAAGAACTTGGGTGAAGAAGATCAAGATTCAAGATTGGTATCGGATAAAACCTATACTAATATAACAATACTAACAAACAAAAAAAAGGAGAGTCACCATACGTGTTTTTTTGCAAAAGAAATGAGAGACATAAAAAAACAAAAAACAGGCCAAGAAGGAGCAAAGAGGTCAAAGCAAAAAGGCAGAGTAGAGTAGGCCAAGGTGAAAAGACAAAGCACAGAGGTCAAGGAGGAGCGATGGAGCCTCTTCTCTTTCTCCCTGTGTATCCCCTCTCTCTATCTTCCTCGGCAAAGGGTTCACGCAATTATGAAAACCATCGATCAATTTCGAAAATTACTCAATATCACGCATACTGTTACTATTTTATCCTTGTTTGTTCTGATAATTATCAAACTGGTCCTACATTTAAAATTATTGGTTTACTCTAAAACTTTAAGAAAATTACAGTGACAGAAAATAGAAAAAATTATAGTTTTGCCCTAAGTTGATTTTGAAATAGTAGAATTAAGTTAAGAGTATTTTCAAACGAGTACCTAAGTATGATTTGAAACTACTTTTAGGTATGAGAGATCTTTTCAGTTTAGTACATGAATATTTTACAAATTATGTTTTAGTGATTGGCTATTAGTTGTCTAAAATATGTGTTCATGTTGGTTGTTTCCTTTTTTTAAGACAGTCTTATTGGTATTTTTGTCAAACAATAAAAAATAAACTCCAGAATTTATGTATCGAAGTTGACAAAAAAAGAAAAATTAAATAGTCTAAATTTTCAAACGTGAAAAAATATGTATCCCGTTGACACTTACACTTAAAGGTGTAAACTATGTTATAAGGAAAACAATTTCACTACCTACATGAAATGCAACAGAAGGAGAAAAGGAAGTGTAAAATATTTCTTAGAGATGAGACAATAGCCAAAACCATAACGCTGACATATATGGAGGATGACCTCATTAGGGTCTTCAAGGAATATGAGATCGCTAAAGAGTTGTTTGATTCTATAACAGTTAAATATGACATTATAACAAAACTATATGTTCAATTATTGTTACAAAAATACAACTCTTATAAAATGAAATGAGATAATATAATAGAACATGTGAACCAAATGTTGGTGATGGTAAGAGACTTAACTGTAGCAAAATTGGTCATCCTTGAGGCTATGCAAATACCCACAATCCTAAATAGTCTTTCTCCTTCTTGAAACAGTAGAAGTGACTTACTCATACTCGCGTTATATGTAAATGACATCTTTTTGACTGAGAATGACAACGAGATGATTATCAAAACCAAGTTTGTCTATATCCTAAAGAATCTAAATTTTTATGCCTCAGTCACAAGGGATATATAGACTATATCCTAAAGAAGTTTAAAATTGGTGAATACAAGCTCTTGCAAAAGAGGTCAAATTGAGTAAGGTTGATTGTCCGAGTGAGAGGGATAACAAGCCTAATGTTTGTTATGCACAAGTTGTTGGTAGCTTGATGTATGTTATGTTGTGTACAAAACCTAATATCAGTTTTGTTGTTGGTCTTATAAGTAGATATCAAAGTAATCCTAGTTGACAATATTGGATAGTTGTAAAAAAGATTTTAAGATATCTTAAAGTAACAAAAGACATAAAACTATGTTCTCATACATATGAACTAAAAGTTGGGAGCAAAGATGATAGCAAATCAACCTCTATATAAATATTTTTATTTAGAGGTGGAGTTGTTTCTTAAGCTTGTAAGAAACATGATTGTTTAGTATTACATACAGAAGAAGCTGAGTATGTTGCTTATACTATAGTCGTAATGAGTGTCGTTTGGATAAGCTGCTTCATACGTGATTTGAAGTTAAATATAGTCATCGAGTATGCTATCATTTATTGTGACAATGTAGCAATTATTCTGATTAAGAGTGGAGTTGACAACTTCAAAAGCAAGCATATAATGGTTAAGTATCATTAAGTTCATGATATGGTTAAGAGAAATGAAATATTCATATCATATATACCAACTAATGACATGTTAGCAGACCCTTTGACAAAAGGTATAACTCGAGATCTTTTCTCAAAGTATGTTACTAACATAGGTTTGAGATATATTTAAAGTATATTAATTTATACGATGATGATTGTTGTGTAGGTAGTCATGCATGATATATGAAAAAACCACACGATGGGTATCGATTGCAACTACATTTGCAATCATATTTGGCATGACTTGGGAAAACCCACAAAAGGGGGAGATAAAAACCAGTGTGCCATAAACCTTGGCTCGAATGACCAAGTGGGAGATGTAATGCCACCATATTTTACCATTTCTGATAGTAAATTCATGGAAATGTTACAAATAAACCTTACAAATAAACGTATATAGATTAAATATATATGTTAGAGAAATAAAGAGAAAAATGACTTGTAACAAAAAGCTCAAACGTGGAAGACATGGAAGATGAAGTCACTCTCTCTATAAATGCTCGAAAGATTATAGTATACGTGGATGAATACACAGACCATTACAGTATGAGAGAGTGAATCTTCCCTCATAATCCATCTATGGAAAACTGTGAAATCTCTCTCTTCTTTTCTTTTCTCCGTTCTTTGTATTGTGAAGTACCCGTTTCCGCCCTCTTCCATTTTGTTGCATCGGTGCATATGAGAAAATTGCCGGTAAAGCTGCGAGAAAAAGATCAAGAGTCAACATAGGGGTCCGCTCATAGGACCTCCCTGCAATAAGGAGGACCGCCACCACAACACACACATATGCACAACAGGAACCCATGATTGGCAGGTCACTCTACCTTCACGTAAGAATCTCAAGGCACGGGGTGTATAACTTGATATAACAAATTACACGAATGACTCTTCCCTATTTATAACAAATGACCTATCTCTCTCTCACTAGTTCTCATAAAAATGTTCTTGGGGAGGGTGCAGTAGCGTGCATGTGAGTGTTTATATATGTATATGTAACTGCTTAAATTATATATAAAATCATATTTTACCTATGTTTTTTTATGACATGAGAAGGGTTTATAAAGAACAATGTTATTATACTTATGTTCTTGAAAATCAATGTGGACAACTATTCATGATGGTGTGCATGATCCAAGCTCTCTCTCTCTCTCTCTCTCTCTCTCTCTCTCTCTCTATATATATATATATATATATATATATATATAGACATAATTGAATAACAACGAGCATTAGTTATAAAATATGATGCTGATCTTTTCTTTGTTGTGACAAGCCCCTTGTGGTTCATGGGATATCGTTCTTATAATTTGGTAGAAGTGGTACGTAAGTTATAGTTGTTGCGTCCCATGTACCGACGTTTACCCGAAGAGGATTCCTTCTCTTATTCAAGAAATGTGCCTTGATTTGCTTATGTTTTCTGGAGAAAAATGACCAACACACGTCAATATAATGACACTCAACCCCACTTTAATCACATTTTCATATTTTCTTTTTCTTGTGCAGGGTAAAGCTATCGCGGAGCCGGTTTTCTCCATCCACAAGGTTCGAACTGGAGACCTTTGCTTCAAAGGAGCAAGTGCCTAACCACTTGAGCCAACCAAGCGTAAAGCTCTGTGTATAAATGTATGTTAATCCAAAAGCCCGGCAACGTAAAGCTTTCAGCTACCATAAAAAAATATGAATGACCTAGGCATATATATTGATGGATAAATTCATATAGTAGGTTTTTCACATACCGTCGGATGACATATAACTTCACCTAATTCGATCTATAAAATGAAGAGCAAGCAATCTGTTCACTCTCTTGATGATGATTTCTCCTTTTCAAATAAACCTGAATTGTACTCGATTCCTTACCGACTGCGTGAACCGAAACCGGTGGAACCAGACCGTAATTAAACTTGGGGTTCCCGGTTCGATTGGAAATGGAACCATGCCAGAACCGGAATAAGGATTAAAACTGACAGTTATGAACTGTAACCGACCAGTTGAATTCATGGTTCCAAGTCAATGGGAACCGGACATGCCTATGGACGTCTGTATGGTATATACCAGACAAAAGAGTAGAGGTTTGAAGAGATTGATCTCCAAGAGTTTTGCCAATATTTTTTCTTAGAAAGACCCAAAAGTTTCAAAGATCGTGTAAATTTTTTTCTTTTTTGTAAGCCTGTCAGAAGTTTTAAACACCAAAAAATTGATATAATTAATTTCAATGTAGTTTCAGATTTTCTAAAAATGTGTAACTTTTATGAAGGCTAATTGGAAGGGTAAAAAACTATATTAATGCTTTTTTAGTATTAAAATGTGCTCTTAAGAAGAAGGATACACTTTAAAAGTTATGAGACGTACGTTTTTTATTAAATTTTCATTTAAAAAATAAAGAAAGTGTGAGAAATAATCTCTAAAAGTCTTTTTTCTCGTCTGAAAAAATTGATGGGCTTTCTCATCATCACACTTGATAGAACAAAATATCGTCTGATTGATTATGGGGAGTTAAGCAGCTCCTCCATACGAAAAGTATCTTGCTTCCCATCACAATCTTCAGCACTTGGTCCCTTTAATCAAGGTCTCGACTTCGAGTCTTGTGAGTGGAGAAAACCAGCACTGGGCGAGATTTACCCCCTAGTGGGCTGACCTACTCAAACAGGATCTGTTCGGGTCTTCGTGGGCTTTTGGATTTTGGTGGTTTGGACCAAAACGAATATGTTTATGTTTGAGAAAGTTGATGCCAATTTCTCATGGGAATTAATAAAGTATACTATATCAATTATTAGATATCCTAATGGACGGAAGAAGACCTCCCATTTTGCAAACAAACCATGAATATATATATATATATATATATATAAACGTAGTTTCCATGGTAGTTAGTAGAAAGATACAACTGAAGGTTAGTATTCGATAAGACAAAATTGAAGAAAAGCCAAATGTCTGCAATTCGGCACTTGGCCCAGGGCTCTGGGGCCCGGCCAGAAACTGGAAAAGTATGGGACCGAGCAAAGAAATCTTGGCTCATATTTTGAAAAGTGCCAAATAGCACGCATGATCATGGGAACGAAGTGCCGAAGATATATATAGAGAAAGAGAGAGTATATTTTAGGTGCTAGTAAATCCAAACAAATCTCAACCATCCATCTTTGATGGTTGATGGTTGAGATTTAAATTCATAAACTAAAAAATACATACACACACACACACACACACACATATATATATATTTCCAAGTACACTTTATTCATATAGGTACTTTTGCTTTTTAAATTTTAAATCTCAACCATCCATTACAAAAAAATAAATGATTGAAACTTGTTTAGATTAGCTAACATATACCAGTTTCTATATATGCATGTGTGCGTACGTTCAAGTATGTTTGTGTGTTATGGGCTGGGTAAGCTACTTCCAGGACATGTAAGATGCCGACCGGCCCGGCCCACATTTTCATTGTCCCAAAAAAGGGGCCAGGCCGGCACGTTTGACAGGATGTAGCATTCACGTTGCTGAAATAAATAACACGTACCAAAAAAAGAAGGAAATGCCTTGTAAATTTAGCATAAAAAGTTCACTAAATTGTTGGAATAGGTTTCATACATATATCACATCTTTTTTTCTTAAATTTGGTGAAAGACCTCAAGGTTAAATTGAAAGACCTCATGGTCACCATGCTCCCCTAATATTCAGCCGTCAACAAGAGCCACTCCGCTTTTTGAACTCTTCACCGACTCTCTCTCTCTCACACACACACACGATGCTTTAAATTGATAGTTACAGAAGTTGGATGACATGCTCAATTATCTCGTAAACCCGCATGTACACGGACGCATACATGTGGTGTTTGTGTGTGGAATGCACATATTATGCATGCTACACCATATATGCTGATAAGAGTTGAGCAAGCCGAGCTTGACTTGGGTGAGCTTGTCCCTATATGAGATAAGCCGTGAATGAGCTTGTCCTAATCTAAACAATGTTTCATAGCGAGCAGTCTTAGCCGTAGAAATGGCAATTCTTACCGACCCCACGGGTACTTATCCTGTTCCTCCCCTATATCGGGCGGGTTTTTAGGGAAAGGCAGGAAAGACCCGCAAGGGGGGGTGGGGGAGGTTGAGTTTAAGGTAAACCAAACCCTTTCCATCTTGATATATACATATGTATATATAATATATGTTTATTGATATAAAAAATATTATATATATATATGTGTGTTTATAAGTACTTTACATATATATATATAAATGTATATATACATAATAACTACTAGTTTAATAATATATAAAATATATAATAAAACCTAAAAAAATACTTTTGTAGGTTGAACTGGGGCCGAGTGTAAGAAAACACTAGTAGCGCGGAGCGGGTGAGGGTGAAGCGAATACCGGCCTCATTGCCATCCCTACTCACCCGCACTACTGGACAAAAGAAGACATATGCAGTCCGGAATTTTCGGGCAGTTGTATGAAAATTTATATAAAATATGAAGTATTTAATGCACTAATAGTCTAATACTCAAAGAAATTGACCGGAATTCATAAATAGCGAATCTTTGGTGACTGTTTTAAATTTCCTAAATAGAGATCGGATCTTGCGAAGCACAACTACAGCAGACACCGACGAAGAATATCTTTCATAGAGAAGGTTGATTTTGTTTGTGTGTTTATTTGTGCGTGTATGGGTGGGTCTCTCTCTCCCACTACATGCGCATATATATATTTGTTGTACAAACACACGTTTTTGCATTTGGACACCAGCACGGGTACTGATGCCCTTAACGGAATATCATTCCTCAGAGAGACGACAAATATTTAAACTTTATTATCGATTTTCACTATTATAAACCCATTCTTTAAAAAGTGACCAGCATTACGTAACCAGCCAGCAATGCAATGCCAACTAACATAGCTTTCAATCCTCTAAAGTGTGCTCTGTGCTGAACGAGACGAAACCAAGCACCGCAAATGGTGAAAGAAAATTGGCAAGAAAAAGTTTCATTCATAAACTATAAACCTCGAGAGGGGAAGATATAAGCTACAGTAACTCGCCTCGTGTAAATCATAGTCATCTACCAAAAGTTGCTAATATCTCAATACATTCGTTACAAGCGTAATTTCGCATGATCACCTTGCGTAGACGGTCCCAAGCCTGGAGGAGGGTTGTGTTAGGCTTTCAATAACTAGCGTAAAACTTTGTCTTATGACATGGATTCTACAAAAAGAATCCATGTAGTGGACCCATCTAGCACGAGAAAAGGCATAGTTGGTTATAATCTTGGAGATTTGTTGTCAGATGTTCTCTCATCCCATTTGGAAGAGCTAATTCTTTTTCAATGGCAATGGAAGAATTTCGTGAATTTTAATTTAACTATATTAACATCAGTATGGATACACACGATCACTTGCTACTGTATGATAAGGAAATCATTGACAAAAAACACAGATTCGATTTAGTTCGCATTGCCTGATAAAGAAGAAACATACAGGAAACAATGAATTTGAGATGAACATAGAGTATCCAAAGGGTCGCTTGCACTCTGGACATCACTAATCAACGACATCCATGCAACAAACAAGAAAAATACATATAGTATTATTCTTTTCGGAGACTTTAATTTTTTTGCAAAACGAAAAGCTTCTCAGTTCACCACCCTGCAGTTACCTCTGATTTCGCCATCAGAGCCGGTGAGGGGCTTGATGTCACCCATTCTGATCATGGCGGATACAAAGTCGGTGTTGAACTGGTCCGAGCTCTCACTGTAAGTCTGAACCAGTGAATCTGTAGAGCCACCATTGAAGAGTTCTTGATCAGAGTGAAGGAGGCCCTTCTTTGCCACGAGGTTCTGGAAGTAGCTGTTGTCAAAGCACGTAGGGGTCTGAAGGTCAAGAGGCGCCAAATTGTTGTCCCCTGAGCCTGGAGTGCGTGGGCAGTTTGGTGTTCTTGTGCTAGCAAAGAAGCTATCTATGTTGTTCTCATTGTATATGTGATTTCTGAAGGTGGTGCATCTTGCAAGCCCAATAGTGTGAGCCCCTGCTTACATAAGATTGTTAGAGAGAGAGAATGAGAGAGACTTAAGAAACCAAGGTTTATGTCGATTTCTCAAAAGTGTCGGCCATGAAAGAACTTCCTTAGTAAGTCCAGGAACTTTTCAAATGTCGCCCACATTATTTTGAATACGTCAACTTAAGTTGGCTATTTGCTTGATTAAAACTAATCAACAATCAAGGTGGGTATATACCTGAGAGTGCAACCAAGTCTTGGGCAGAAAGTCCTTGTCTTGCATAGCTAGAGATGAGTTGACTGAGGCTGCTGGTGGGTGCTGGAATACTAGTGTTTGCCGCAGCCTGGCTCGCGGTCCTTGCGTCTCTTCGTCCAAGCTTCACATCCCAATTTGGCCCTCCCAACTGTATCAAAAATTTCGGTTCAAGTACTGTAAAAATTAAATGGTTTCTCTTTGATGATCTCGTTCTTCTTTGTTTCTTGGGTAAATTAGATGCTAGGCAAGAATGAGACCAACCTGAACAACAGAGTCCCTGGCAGCAATTGCTAAGATATCTGCACAGGAGACAACACTAGGGCACACCTCCTCCACTGCAGTCTTGATAGTATCAATTACTTCGAACCCTCTGACAGAGTTCACGTTTGGTCCAGCCCTCTTCTCTCCTATGAAAGTAGGTGTATCATCTAGCAGAATCGATCCATCACATCCCTATAACATATATAACAACAAACGCTACCAATAACATCTAGCTTGAAGATTTATCACATGCTCAATCAGTATCTCATGCATGAAGAAATGAATTGTGCGTGCAACAGGCACACACACAGATTGTTAGATAAGGAGCTTTCAGATTATAGAAACTAATTATGTATTCATCCCATATTCCAATCTGCAATATGGTGTCATCTTGTGCATACACAATGAAATCAAATAACATGGTTGTGAGGATGATTGTACATTAACAAAGCAATCGTGGAAGAAGAGACGAAGCAGAGAGGCACCCATCCGCCTCTCATTGTTCACTGCATTGACTACTTGAGCCTGAACAGTAGACAAGAGGTCAGGGCAGGAATCAGAGTAGTAGTTAGGGTCTAGTTGAGCATAAGAACTCCCAAGGAAAAGGGCGACAGTGAGAAAAATGAGTGCAAGTACAGAGGATGAAGCCATTTGGCCTGTGAAACGAGAACTGGTTTTTCTCACTAGATCACTAAGATTTGTTATGCAAAAATGTGTACATCAGTTCCCTATTTATAAGATCCAAAGGCTTCATACTGGATGCAATGTGGGTCACTTTGACTTCTTCCAACTGGGTCCGACACATGTCTGCATCTATGACACCAACGCTACCTCTTTGCCAACTAAACACACCAATCAGGAGTCAAGTTCTTCAAGGTGCTTCTTTGAAATATTTGGCTCCTCCGTTATATATTTTGTGTGTGTGCCCGTCTTAATTGAAAGGGAATTGCAGTAGCATCGTGAATGCAGTATCCATATAAAAAAATACATAAATTAGAGCTGCACCTAACACATGCATCTAACCGTTCTTTTTGAAATGCAAGCATTTGGTGAGATTGAGTAGCCTCGATAGTCTGGGACCATTCTTATATTTGACTTTCTCTCTCTCTCATGGATGCCAATGCATCTCACAGTAATGAACGCGAAAGGTCCAAAGTTTCATATTGACTTAGAAGACATGGTGTTGTCATGGGATACTCCGTTATAATGAGTATATTGCATAAAAAAGAGTATGAGTAGAGATAAAGCCAAATGTATGATAGAGGTACTTGCTAGGACAAGTTTCTCTCCATTGTTTCTGAATTACGAATGCCTGTCACTGCAGTTCTACCAGTGAAGACGAGGTATTTTTACTGCTAAAACATCAGTCTCCGCACGGTAAATACTGCTTAAAACCTTGTTTTTCATCCGAGATCAAGGCTTATTCATCCCTGTAGTTAAAATAGGAGGAGAGCTGAAGCTGAGCAACTTGCCCTTGATCTTGCCTGCCAATCGAGCACATTTTTGGCCTCATTGGATTTGGTAAACTCCACAAAGTAAAGCTAGCTAACCTCTCACTTGCCTGAACCCGTGAATCACGCTGGTGATATTAATAGCAAGTAGAAAGCTGGCCTCGATGCATAAAAAAGTGCACAAGTAACTGCAGATCGTCAATGGTCCCGTCACCTTTTTCATTCACGGCAATTTCAACACGGCTTGTTCTCCAAGAGAAATATCTAGAAACTATATTTCTTGAGAGTTCTTTTGATGCTTTAATGTACTTAGAAAATAAAGAAAGGTAAATATATCAAAAAGAAAGAAAAACTTAACTCTAAAGTGAATAGGTATATTCTTAATAATTATGTTGTGGAAAAATATCTTCATGTCTTCAAACAATGTCATATTTTGAAGATAGAGAAGTTTGAACTTGCAGTTTCAAGTCCAAATCTGCTTAATTTGTGGTATATTCAGAACGGTCCATCACCTAGCCTGCACCAAATTGAAACCCCACCTACACTCCTACTCGATCCGGTTCTGTTTGATTTCACTCTGGTTAAGTGCAAATTTACTGCAATCGATCAGTTCATGAGCTTTACATGTTACCAGCAACAACTGCTGATAATGATAAAAAAAACATATTTATTTTAGATCAGTAGTGTTTATTCTATTCAAAGCTAGAATCCTTCCGCTTGTGAAAACTGCTAGCTGCAAACTTCACACCAGAGGTTTTAAGTATAGTTTCTGCCTTTTAAGGGTTTGGAATTAGCTAGTAGTCTACTACCGTCTCCCAACGTTTGATTTCTATATCTTATATATGATAGTGAGAAGTGTTATAGGACCTATTATTGCAGTTAAGGAATAGACTGCATATCATTGTTTTTTACAAGAGGCTAAAAGACGACTAAAGGAAGCTTCTTTAAAAAGATACGAGAAATTAAATTCTGAAAATATTAAAAAAGAAAGAAGATCACAAAGATATTTGAAGAAAAACAATAAAGAATGATCTAAATTATTTTGAATCAACTACTAACTTGACACGACTCTATGAAAACAGAAAAATTACGTAACTGACACTATTATGAAAAAAAACTTGGTTATTATTGTTGTCCTCATTGTTGTTTACAAGGAGGAGACTGAAGTCAGATTTATGTCTCAGGTATCGAACTCATAACCTTATCCGTAGCCAGGTTAGCTATTGCTCGGTGTTCCACTTATTGGATTCTTTTCAGCTTACATGAAGAAGTATCCAGTGGATAGAAACAAGACACAGATGCAAGCGTAGATACAGCAGTGGATATGGCTAGGAAAAGTAGAAAAATTTTTTATATGCAAACCACATTCCCCTTTATAATGAACTATGCATTTCCGTCCGTTTTCTGATAGATTTGCAGTATCATGGCATTCGGAGCATTGAAGAATCATGAAATCAGCTATGGATCAGCAAAGTTTGATGTATAATAATGCTTTTAAGAGATCTTTAACAGGACTGGTTCAAAAGAATTACAACTTCCAAACCATATAAATTCACTACTACATACCAACGTGATTTGCATCGGTCTGTTGAGCGAATATGTTTCGTAATCAGATGCAGAAATCGATTTAAATTCACTACTACATACCAACGTGATTTGCATCGGTCTGTTGAGCGAATATGTTTCGACCAAAATAATGAGTTCGTATAGCGACTGTTGAGATTTTCTAATTGATTGCTCGATTGATTGGATGGGGAGATGGCGATTGGAGAGAGTTTCAAAGCAGCCTATAAATGATAAAACGAGTAGCGAGAGATGAGATTGATAGTCAACACGCGCACACACAGCTCATCGACTGTTTACCCACCTTATCACATCAATCATGGCTCTGACTATGCTTAGTCAACCTTTAGAGCTGATATTTATTGGCAGATTAATGGAGCAGAGGCTGCACATGAAGGCACTTGACTCGGTCTATGTGGTGCTTGAGTATGGACGTGATGAATAATGGTGCGGACCTTCTAGGCTAGAGTAGTGGCTATATGGTCAGCTGCCTGATTCGTGATACTAAATATTAAAACTAAAACCAAATCCAAAATCAATTTGCACAATAGGTGAGGTCATGATAATTACATGTATATAGTTGAATATTTGTATGGTCCCTCTTTGAGATGAAAAGGAAAAGGCATTAATTGGGTCCAACTACAGCTGGGTGTAGGTGTGATCATAGTTTGATCAAGGTGGGGCTTAAATTTAACCAAGCTTTACTTTGTTCTAGTTGGGTCAGCTAGTGGGTGCAAGATAAGAACTTTTTCAAGACGTAGCAATCGGACTCTCGAATGCCACGGGTTCTTAATATGAGTTGAGGTCTAAAGCAAAAGCAAAATTTGGATATATAGTACATGTGATTCAAAAATTTGAGGCCTAAGATTAAAAATTTAGTACCTAAAATGTTATATGCTATGTGTCTTTAAATTTTTGGAGCCCAGAAAGTTATATATGTGTTTACAAAATTTGATAATATAACGAGTTAAAATTCGGGGGCCCAAGGCGAGTTGCTTGCCACGAAACCAGGGCTCTTTTGCAAGCATTCTTAACTTCGGAGTTGTGATGGGATTCGAAAAAGGTGTACATCATAGAAGGCATAAAATCAAATGTTTTATAAATATTGTTTGTCCGCTGATTAATATGTAAGGAAATGGCCATTCTCGGCAACCCCAATACAGAAACGGTTGCATTGGTCATCCAGCCGTTATCTGTGGACAAGATGTAGGAAAAAGTGGTTGTAACGGCCTCCAACAGCCAAAACCATCGAAAAATGGTAACAAACCAGATAAAGGACCTCCATGATAGGAAAGCCCAGTGGGAAAATCCGGGAAGGGATGGAGCAGGCGTTGCTCTATAAATAGAGAGTAGCATAGGCAATTATTCATTCACTGATACAGAGAGAAATACCGAGAAACATAGAGCTTTCTTCTCAGGCAAACCCTACTAAGAGGAAACCTCAAAACATCAAAATCACATACCTGTTGTTGCATACCTGAGCAACATGATCAAAGCACTGAGAGGTCGACAGAAGCAAGAAACTGTCAAGGAGTCGACCGAAAGACTCACATCTGGTATCAGGGCCTAGTTTTGACCCTGCAAACAGGTACGCGTTAGAATAATATATATATACAAAGAATGAAGAAGAGAAAAACTTCTTGCAACTCTTGAAATAAGGCAAAGAGACATCGCCTGAGTCGAGACAGCGTTCGCCTAAATCGTAACAAGGTTTGCCTGAGACGAGACAGGGCTCGCCTGAGTCGTAACAGGACTTGCCTGAGTTGAGACAGTGCAAAGAGATCTCGACTGAGTCGAGACATGACAGAGAAACCTACTTGAGTCAAGACAGGAGAGAAAACAAGTATGAAAAAGAAAGAAAACAACCGGCAGAACCTTAGCCAGAGGCCATAGGTAGGTTGTAAGACAAGAATAGGCTGGAAAAGAAAGAAAGCAGCCGACAAAACCTTGGTCAGGAGGTCGGAGGTTAGCTGTAAGACAACAGACAATCAAAGAAGGATGTGGTGGCTGCAGGAGTCCTCGGCCACGAGGCCAGAGGACGGCCGCAATAAAAAAGGTGGCAGAAGGTCGTGGGCCAAGAGGCGGAATGGGTGGACACTCCCTTTCCTCTCTCTCTCTATCATTCTCCCTCTCTCTCTCTCCTATGCGCTTTTAACGCGCCTAGAAAATAGCCAAGTGGTTTCAGAAAACCACGGTTAGAAACCGACAATTTTTTTAAACTAACCCTGGTTTTGGAAAACCGCCTTTGGCAGAGGACTAAAAAGCTTGTTCTACCTTTGTTGATTTTTTGAAATTTATAGATTGCCACTAGGAAAAATTAAGAAAATATCTAGATATTTTCGAGTAAAAAGACTATTTTGCTCTTATAGAGGCAAAAAGTCAGTTTTACCCTCTCGCAGTTCATGAAAATTACTTAAAACCGAGATATTTATTTATGTTACTGCCTTTTCCGGTTAAGTTTATTATAGTACTGCCATTATGTTAAAAGATAATTTTGTCCCTATCCTTTTGAAAAAAAATATAGATTCAGACTAAAGGGGAAAATTACAAATTTACCCTCGATTAGTTACAAATTTTTCAAAAATACCAAAAGTTGATTTTACTGTTTTGTCCTTAGTCTTTTGAAAAAATTATGAATTTATCCCAGTTTGCTTCTATATATTAAAAATGAGTTATTTTCAACTCATTTTTATGAAAATTTGCATCATGCTAACCAGATTCATGCTATCTGTGTTTTGTTGCTTGTTAAATATTTTTTTTTAGACCGTCTAATTGTTATAATTGCCAAATACATAAAAATGAACTCTACAATATGTGTGTCAGAACTAGTAAAAACCGAAAAGTTAAACGGTCTAAACTTCCAAACATGGAAGAGAAGAATACCGCTTGCTCTAACACTTTAAGGTATAGAATATGTCCTAAAGAAAATTGTGCATCCGCCACCACTAGACGCAACCGAGTAAAAGATAGAAATGTATAAAACATTTGTAAAGAACGACACAATAGCAAGAATCGTCATGTTGACATACATGGAGGATGACTTAATCAGGGTCTTCGAGGAATTCAAGAACGCCAAAGGATTGTTCGATTCTATAACATATGAACAATATTAAACAGTCTTTCTCGTAATGAAACATGGTCATCATTGCCCTCAAACTAAGGCCATAAATCAACCTTTCTGAATTGCTCCTGAAACTAGCAATAGAGTAAGAACATATGAGTAAAAACAAAAAGAAAAATTTTCTAGTAGTAAAAGATGAGATAGGGTCTAGCTCAAAACTCAACGAAAGGAGAAATAAACCAAACAAATGAAACTACAAGAGAGATTGTCGCAACAAGAAAGGTAGAGAAAACAACCCACAACGTAGACAATCAAAGAAATAGAACATGATCTACGTGATATCGAAATGTCTCTACATTGATCGCTCGATGACTGGTTGGTGGATTGACTCTGAAGCAATCAGACATATTTTGAAGACCAAGGAAGGAGCAATGGATATAAAGAAGTAAAAACTAGATGGATGAGGAAATTGAGTCTATTGAGAAAAACGAAGTTTGGAAATTGGCTTATTTGCCAAAAGGAAGGAAAGTCATAGGATGTAAATGGGTTCTGAAAAAAAAAATATAAGGTTGATGGTTCAATCGACAAGTTTAAAGTGAAATTTGTTGCAAAGGGTTTTTTGCAAAAAGAGGGGATAAATTATGTTGAGACATATTTTCCAGTTGCAAAATTTGCATCCATAAGGATAATCCTTAAATTATCTGCATATTATGATTTAGACTTACATCAGTTAGATGTAAAGATAGCCTTTGTAAACGGAGTCATGGTTAAGCTCAAGGTTCGAAATGAAGGATATGGGGAAAGCATCCTATATTCTAGGTTTAAAGATCTCTCGAGATAGAGAATCTAAACTCTTATGCCTAAGTTAGGAGAGATATATTGACTATACCTTCAAGAAGTTCAAAATGGGTAAATGCAAGTCTGTTGTTACACCCGTTGCAGAAGGAGTTAAACTAAGTAAGGTTGATTATCCCGGTGAAGGAGACGATAAGCCTAACATTTCTTTTGCACAAGCTTCGGGTACTTTGATGTATGTTATGTTGTGTACAAAACCTGATGTCAACTTTGTTGTTGGTCTTGTGAGTAGATATCAAAGTAATTCTAGATGGCATCATTGGGTAGTTGTAAAAAGGATTTTAATATATCTTAAAGGAACAAGAGACTTGAAACTATGCTTTCAAGAAGATGAACTGAAAGTGGTAGGATATTGAGATGCTGACTTTGTTGGGAGAAAAGATGACGACAAATCTAGCTCGAGACAAATATTCTTATTTGGAGGTGGTGTTGTTTCTTAGGCATGTAAGAAACACGAGTGTGTAGCAATTCATACACAAGAAGTTGAGTATGTGACTTACTGTATGGCTGCAACGAGTGTCGTCTAATTAAGCCACTTCATACAAGATTTGAAGCTGGAGATAGCCGATGAACCAATTGTCATTTACTATGACAACAAGGCAGCAATTACTCTTATCAAGAGTGGAGCTGACAACTCCAAGAGCAAGCATATAATGATTAAATACCACTATATTCATGATATGGTTATGAGAAAGGAAATATCCATCTCATACATGCCAACTAATGATATGTTGGCAGACCCCTTGACTAAAGGCATAACAGATGAGCTTTTCTCAAAATGTGTTGTGAACATTGGTTTGAGATATGTTTAACAGTTGTGTAGGTAAATAACCACACAACGGGTAATGATTGCAGTAGCAATTATGAAATGGCATTACTAGAAAAACCAGTATGTCAGTTCACTTGGCTCAAATGGCTAAGTGGGATATGTAAGGAAATGGTCATTCTCGACAACCCCATCCAGTCATTATCTGCGGATGAGATGCAGGAAAGAGTGGTTGTAACGGCCTATAAAAGCCGAAACCGTCATATAGTTTTTGAATAAAATGGTAACAGACCGGATAAAGGTGCTCTATGATAGAAAAGCTCAATGTAAAAATCCGAGAAAAGATGAAGCAGGCAATTATTCATTCACTAATACACACAAAAATACCAAGAAAAATTGAGCCTTGTTCTGAGGCAAACCCTACTTGCTTACCTCAGCAACAAGATCACGGAAGCAAGAAACGGACAAGGAGTCGACCGGAAGACTACGTCGGGTAAGCTACATGGTCAAGGTGGGGAGTTTCCAAGAAGTCACCAACCCTTGCAATATTCTTCCAGAAGCAGTCTTTAACGTCGAAGTTCCCTTGGGATTCGGTTCATTGATTGAAGGTCGCATTGTAAAGGACAGCCAAAATGTTTGTACCATATGTCGGCTGCTTGATACTTCCAAATTTTAAAACAGCAAACAACAGCAGGCAGAATCTGAAAATTTTAAATTTTAAACATGAAATGGTAGACAAATTCTATTTAAGTAATAAAAAATAAAAATTTTGATTTCTGCCCTAAAACTAGGTTATTGAAAAGAAAATCACAGAAAGATACGTCCAACATACATTTTTCGTGATTTCTGCACTAAAACTAGGTAATTAGTTTTACCATCATACTGCGAATGCCGTGTTGCTTTATCTATATTGCATGGTCCTTTAAGTCGTTGTGCATAATAGTGCTAAATTCATTTGGAGCATCTTTAATATCATAATTTAAAACTCATACTTTCAATTTCTTTTAACTTTTTCTTTAACTTATTTTGTTTTTGGTATTTTATAATTTCTGATAAAAATCCAAGAAAGTTTGATGCTGATTGTTAAAAGCTTAACATAACCCTCTCTCTTCTTCTCTCTCTCTCTCTCTTTATATATATATATATGAAAAATTGTAGATTCACAAACTCATTCGTACCCAAATTCACTCAAACGTTTTCACCTTCCATTGGCAAGAGAAATGTGAATTTAAAAAATAAAAATATGGTTTATATATAATGTAAACTCAAGTTTTTGCAATTGGAGACCTGGACGGTTATTGATGCCCTTATCGGAGTATCATTCCTCATCAGATAAAATATTCAAACTTTATTACTGATTTTCATTGTTATAAACCCTTTCCTGCAAAAGTAACCAGCATTACACAAACCAGCCAGCAATTCAATGCCAACTTCCATAGCTTTCCGTCCTCCAAAGCGTGCTCTGTACTTAACAAGACGAAAGCAGCAGACATGGTGAAAGAAAATTGACAAGATAAACAGCACATTCATAAACAACAAACTTCGAGAGGTGAAGACATAAGCTACGGTAACTTGCCTCTCATAAATCATAGCCTTCTACCAAAAGTTCCAAATATCTGAATACATTCATCGACGACAAGAAATTTGTTGCAAGATATTGTCTCTGGTCCCATGTGGAAGAGCTAATTCTTTTTCTATGTCCATGATGGAACTTGGTAAATTTTTATTTTACTTTATTAACATAAGTGAAATACGCACGCAGACATATGCGCACACCATCGCCTGCCTGTTGTTTGATAACAAAAAAATACATATAGAATTATTCCTTTAGGACACTTTCTTTGCAGAACGAAAAAATCATTCTCAGTTCACCACCCTGCAGTTAGCTCTGATTTCACCGTCGGAGCCGGTGAGGGGCTTGTTGTTACCCATTCTGATCATGGCGGATACAAAGTCGGTATTGAACTGGTCCGGGTTCTCGCTGTATGTCTGAACCAGTTTATCTGTAGAGCCACCATTGAAGAGTTCTTGATCAGAGTGAAGGAGGCCCTTCTTTGCCACGAGGTTCTGGAAGTAGCTGTTGTCAAAGCACGTAGGGGTCTGAAGGTCAAGAGGCGCCAAATTGTTGTCCCCAGAGCCTGGAGTGCGTGGGCAGTTTGGTGTTCTTGTGCTAGCAAAGAAGCTATCTATGTTGTTCTCATTGTATATGTGATTTCTGAAGGTGGTGCATCTTGCCAGCCCAATAGTGTGAGCCCCTGCTTCCAAAAGATTGTTAGAGAGAGAAAGAGAGAGACTCAAAAAACCAAGGTTTATGTCGAATTTCTAAAAATGTCGGCCATGTTTGGAGATTTTCTGCAATTGGAAGAGTTTAGAAAATTTTATAAATGGCAAACAAGTATAATCGTTTTGCGAAGGGAAAAATAGTTACCAATAAGAGGTTGAGAAAGATGGTCGTGCAAGAAATTCGATACTACTCAAGGAACTTCTCAAATGTCAGCTGCATTATTTTGAATATGTCAATTTAAGCCAGTTGCATGATTAACACTAATCAGTATTGAAGATGGGTATATATACCTGAGAGTGCAACGAGGTCTTGGGCAGAAAGTCCTTGTCTTTCATAGCCAGAGATTAGTTGACTGAGGCTGCTTGTGGGTGCTGGAATACTAGTGTTTGCCGCAGACTGGCTCGCGGTCTTCGCATCTCTTCGTCCAAGCTTCACTTCCCAATTCGGCCCTCCCAACTGTGTCAAAAATTTCGGTTCAAGTAAGTACTTCTGTAAAAACTAAATGGTTGCTCTTTCATGATCTCGTTCTTCTTTGGTTTCTTGAGTAAATTAGACGCTGTGCAAGAATAAGATCAACCTGAACAACAGAGTCTCTGGCAGCAATGGCTAGGATATCTGCACAGGAGACAACACCAGGGCACACCTCCTCCACTGCAGATTTGATAGTATCAATTACTTCGAACCCTCTGATAGAGTTCACATTTGGTCCGGCCCTCTTCTCTCCTATGAAAGTGGGTGTGTCATCTAGCAGAATGGATCCATCACATCCCTATATCATATATAACAACAAATGCAACCATTACCATCTTGCTTGAAGATATACACATGCTCAATCGTATCTCATGCATGAAGAAATGAATCTCTCTCTCTCTCTCACACACACACACACACATATATATATATATATATAGAGAGAGAGAGAGAGAGTAGATAAAGAACTTCTATGTTCTAGAAACTAGGTGTCGTTGAAATTAAATAACATGGCCTGAGGATGATTATACATTAACAAAGCAATCGTGGAAGAAGAGACGAAGCAGAGAGGCACCCATCCGCCTCTCATTGTTCACAGCAGTCGCTACTTGAGCCTGAACAGCAGGCAAGAGGTTAGGGCAAGAATCAATGTAGTAGTTAGGGTCAAGTTGAGCATAAGAGCTCCCAACAAGAAAGGTCAGAGTGAGTGCAAGTAGAGAGGATGAAGCCATCTGGTATGTAGAAATAGTACTAACTTTCCTCACTAGATAACTAAGATTCATTGTTGTACAAAAGTGTGTATATTCGTTCCCTATTTATAACATCCAAAGGCTTCATACCCGATAGCGTGTGGGGTCACTTTGACTCCTTCCAACTGGGTCCTACACGAGTCTACATCTATGAGAGTAACGCTACCTGTTTGCCGACTAAACACCCAAAATCAATATTCAACCTTCTTATTTAATGAACAAGTTGCTTTTTTGAAATATTTGGCTTCTCCAAAAGAACTTTTGTCTTCGTCTTACATATATTTCTATAATCTCCCGTCTTAATTGAAAGGGAGTTGTAGTACCATTCGGGGATGAAGTGTCCACATAAAACGGTACTGAGATTAGAGTCATACCTAACACATTCCTCTAGCCGTTCTTGACATGCAACCATTTGGTAAGAGTGAGTAGCCTCGTTATTCTTATATTTGACTCTCTCTCTCTCTCTCTCTCTCTCTCTCTCTCTCTCTCTCTCTCTGTGCGTGTATATATATATATATTAGGATGAGAAGAACTATTCATAATGGCCATGGATCGAATCATCCCGTGTAACTTTTCCATTGGTTTCTTCAAGTGGGGCGGCCACCCGACCTCGCCTCAATGTAGATTCATCACTGACTGTCAAGATGTAAATCCAAACTTAAGCCAGTTTTGGTTACTGGTAGTTCTAAAACGCCAATAAGAGCTTTTGTGGAACCACAAATCAGAACTGAACCGAGATCACTTTGGTTCTCGGTTCAGATCCAGTTTTAAACTTAAACCATTCAAAACTAGGAAAAATTTTAATTCTAACGGAAAATTAATAAAGCTAAAAGAACCAACAGTTCTGGTTTCATTTAAAGTGGAACTGAAACCGAACCAAATCATCTCTACTTCCAGGTTCGGTCTCACCGGTTCCTGCCCCAAATCAATTTCGGTTGGAACTGTGAACCTGTTCAAAACCGGTTATGTCTATCCAAACCTATGATAGAAGGCATGTGGATCTTAATTTGGTGGGCATGTTAAAATGCTCTTGGACTTTGATGAATTATTGACTACCAAGACATGTTCTTTGCATTGTTTCTAAATTACAATGCTTCTGCGACTGCAATTCTACCAATTGGAGATTAGATTATTTCTTCGTTACATGAGGATTAGGTTGATTTACTGCTAAGGATCAGTGCGCATTTAATTTTTGCTTAAAACCTTTATTATCATAAGAGATCGAGATTTATTATTCATGTTTGTAGCCAAAGTAGAAGAACTGAAACTAAGCAACTTGGCCTGGATCCTAACAATCAAGCCCGTTTTGGCCTCATTCGATTTGGTAACCAACTCAACAAATTAAAGCTAGCCAACCTCTCACTCGGACCCATGAATCACGCTGGTGACATTAGTAGCAAGTACAGAGCTTGCCTGGATTCATTACAATCTGCATGGACTGCAGATCATGGATGGTCTTGTCACCATTCTTGTTCATGGAAATTTCAACATGACGTAATCCCAAGAGACTTTTTAAACTGTATTTCTTGAGACTGTTTGATGCTTTTATATATTTAAAAATATAAAGAAAAGGTAAATATATGAACGATAATGAAAAACTTACATTAAAGTGAAGATATATTCTTATTAATTTTGTAGAGAATGTGTTTATAACAAATCATGATTCCCAATGCTATCAGCAGCCTGTATATTTCCCGTAATTTCACAATGTTTCAGGAGATCATGTGAATATACACGGTTGGGATTGTATCATTGCATTCGGAGCAGTAAAAAACAACGTTCTCCTTTACATGAACTACGCATTTCCGTCCATTCTTCTAACAAGTTGGGATTGTATCATTGCATTCGGAGCAGTAAAGAACCATGAAATCAACTACGAATCACCACAGTTTGATATAAGATAATTATTTTAAAAGGTTTTAATAATAGAGGTTCAAAAGATTACGACTTGATCCACATAAAATCACCACTACATATCAAGCTGTTTATCATTCTATTGGCCGAGAACACCAGAAAACATATAGTGAAGAGAATGAAGGGAAGTAAGAACATTACAACAGGGAGATGATTCTCACTATGGTGATGAACATCTATAATTGAAATAATCTAATACACTTAACACCCCAAACCCTAACTCCTATGCGAATCTCGCTAAAATAGTGTGTTCGCATGCATGGCAATTATTGAGATTTTCTCATTGATTTCTTGATTGATTGGTTGGAGAGATAGCGATTGGATAGGGTTCCTAAGCTGCCCAAAATGATGAAAGGAGTAACTAGAGATGAGAAGATGATCAACACTCTTACAGCTCGAGGATTGTTTCAAAAACAATGGCATAAAACTAAAAGGTTGGGCATCTTATCGTATTAATCACTCTCACTGTGCTTAGTCAACCTCTGTCATTTAGGTTTGTTAGCTTAAATGGAGCGTGTGCTGCACAGGAACGCGCTTGACTTGGTCTAAGTGGTACCCAACTCGACGATCAATGGAGTGGACTTTCTTAGTTAGAGTTGTTTGTGGCTATATTTCAGCTGCGTGATTCATGATATTGACGTATCAAAACTAAAACCAAATCCAAAATCAATCTTACATTAAGTGGGGTCATGATTGTTACATGTAACTGAACAAATTAAGTGGGGTCATGATTGTTAAATGGAGCGTGTGCTGCACAGGAACGCACTTTCGACTCCGGGTTGCTGTAGGTGTGATCGCAGATGGAGCAGCGGTGGAATGCTCATGTCCTTGCTCACAGATTTAAGTTTTGCCAAGCTTTTCTTCTAGGTCGGGTCAGCTAGAGGGTGCAACAAAAGAACTTTTCTAGGAGGTAGCAACTGGACTGCTGCCTTCTTGCAAGCACTCTTAACTTAGGAGTTATGATTGGAATGGATGTATTAATAAGTGAAGATGTACAGAAAGTTTTTATATAATTAATGTCTGGACGTATCACGTCGTGGCCTTTAATGTACCAGTAACAACTTCTCATCTTGATGAAAATCAGGATATTTATTTTAGATACGGTTAATAATTTATCCTATTCAAAGCTAGAAATGGGTATGCATCGGTTTCTGGAAAACTACTAGCTGCAAACTTCACACCAGGACTTGACGTTTAAATATAATGCTGCTTTTGAAAGGTTTATTAACTACTGCACAACGAGCAATAGCTCACCTGGCTGTAGGGTTTAATTGACTCGAAAATTAAAGTTCATGAGCTTGATTCCCGGAGTATGCTTCTTATCTAGACCTCCCAATGCACCCAAAGAAAAAAGAAGAAAAGTACTATCTATCTCCATCAATGTATGATTTCTACATCATATATGAAGGTGAGAAGTGTTATTGGAACCTCTTACTGCGGCTAATGAATAGAGCGCATGGCTTTCTTTAAGTTAGACATTGGATCCTTTTCAGCAGAAACCAAGTAATTTGTCGACTTGCATTGAAGGAAACAGCAATGCTATGTTAAACGGTCACATAGAAAGGATCGCATCGTGTAGATATTGATACGACAAGAAACAGATATAAATACAGTATTGAATATATATATATATATATATATATATATATATATATATATATATATATATATATATATATATATATATATATATATATATATATATATATATATATATATATATATATATGTGGCTATGAAAGGTAGTAACTAATGCTTTTGATATGCAAACAACATTCTTTTTTACATGAACTACGCATTTCCGTCCATTTTTCTGATAAGTTGGGATGGTATCATTGCATTTGGAGCAGTACAGAACTATGAAATCAACTACGAATTCCCACAGTTTGATATAAGATAATGATTTTAAAAGGTCTTTTAACAACAAAGGTTCAAAAGATTACGACTTCCAAGCCACATAAAATCACCACTACATATCAAGTTTGTCATTCTGTTGGCCGGGAACACCAGAAAACACAAAATGAAGAGAACAAAGGGAAGAACAACACAAGTTGTAATGTCGTTCAGCCTTAACCTATTCCACGAGTAAGACAAGGAAAATCTTTTCACTATGATGAAGAAGATCGTATAATTGAAATAATCTGACACACTTTTAACACCTCAAACCCTCACCCCTCTGCATATCTGGCCAAAACAGTGATTTCTAATTGATTTCTTGATTGATTGGATGGAGAGAGCGATAGCATACGGTCCCTAATCTGCCCATAAATGATGAACGAGTATAAAATTAAGAGGTTGGGCACCTTATTGTATTAATCACTCTCACTGTGCTTAGTCAAGCTCCTTCATTTAGGTTTGTTACTTCTTACCAGCTTCCGTGGAGCGTGTGCTGCACGGGAACGCACTTGACTTGGTCTAAGTGGTGCCTGATTCTGCGCTCGACGATCAATGGTGTGGGCTTTCTTAGAATTGTCTGCGGCTATATTTCAGTTGCCTGATTCATGATACAACGTATAAAAACTAAAACCAAATCCAAAATCAATCTTACATTAAGTGGGGTCATGATTGTTACATGCAACTGAACAATGTTTAGTCCTTTGTGCAGATACTAGAGGAAAAATAGACAAGTGAAGATGTTATATAATTAATGTCTGCTGCTAACCAAGCTTTACTTCATCCTCGGTCAGGTAAGCTAGGAGTGAAGTGCAGGGTTTATCCCAAGTAGCCACCAATCCTAGCACTATTCTCCCACAACCACTCTTTAGCTTCAGAGTTTTGATGGGATTTGGTATTTAAAGCTTCAAAATTACATAATAAAGGTGGCCTAAAGTTTTTAAACTACTTCATCTGCTGCTTAATTCTGCGTCCTTTTTGTGGACTTCCCATGAGGTCTTTTCTTTTCTTTTCTGTTTTGAAGTATTTCAAGAGGTCATGTTGGTATTAATTTTACACGAGCGCTCTTACCTTTGGAGTTGTGCTGTGGCAGATCGACATAGAGCTGAGGTGCTGCCGCGCCCAAAATTAGTCTATGGTTTATCCAGTGAGCTAAATTACGCGTTCACCCTAAACTGTTACATGGGCTATTCACAGATAAATAAAAAGATGCGACAATGTTTTACACTTGTCCACTGCTTAATGGAAGATGGCTCCCTTTATCAAGTTTCGAAAGTTGGGGCAAGTGAGAGCAATGAAATGAGTTCCTTTGAGAAATAAACAAAGGAACCCATTAAGAGTTTAGATACAACACAAATAACAGATGCGTCATTCAGATCCTTTAATTAAAAGCGAGGATCAGTACTGTAAATGTTTAAAACAGTGAAATTACCGAAGACAACTCCTGAAAACTAGAATTTTCTAAATTTTGAATCGTAAACAATATAAAACGAATGCTACCGAAATGATATATATTTTCAGTACTAAGAATATTTTAAATTCCAAAACTTATGGGTTTAACACGTAGTTTCCTCATGGCACATCTTTTGTAGTTTCAAAAGCACAAACCCATTATTACCGAGAGCATTAGCTCAACGGCAGGGCACTCTAGCGTCGCTGCTGGTGGGGAGTTTGACTCAGAGGTGCATGTATGTACACAAAAAACTCTCTGTACACAAAAGATCAGACTAAAACAAGCTTTCTACTATATACAGAAAAGATCAGCAAAAAGGCTGCGAGTGTGTATATATAGCTTCTCTCTGTACACAAAAAACTCATGCGCAAACATATATATTCCATTATGCTAAGACCCATTACAGCAGATTTTGCAATTGCAGTGCACTCAGATTCTGTAGCATACCCGATTCACTGTTCTAGGAAAATAAGTGTTGGCTTACTGCCTAAGCATTTACTGAGCATCTCCGTTAGCTGATTTCATCCTTCTCTCACAATTAGATACATCAGACCATCCTTTTCTCCTTGAGTCTTAACATAAGAGCTTTTCACGTATGACGCACAAAAATACAGATAGAAGGACTCGCAAGTCAAAGGGGCAGGTGATGAAAACCTGTTGAAGGAGATGTTGCATGGCTGAAGACGAAGCAGTTTCTTTTTATGACGGGGAATCCTTTTTGAGGACCTCAATGGCGATCTATGCTGGGGCCAAAGTGGGACGATCGTCCCACCTGATTTTTTGGAAATTCTTAGTATGGTACTGTGCATTTTGAAAATTGTAAAAGGCCTTTCGCCTAAATTAGAGGATCGCCCCGCTTGCGGGCTCGCACACAAATATATACCTAACAGAACGAAAAGAGAGCTGAAAACCGCATATAATCTTGATCATGTCTGCAAGGAGCGCCTTTGCGAAAATGTAATTGGTGAAATTCAAGATTATATGCAGTGAGAAATCAAGATTCATTGCATATAATTAGGGATGTCCATTGGACGAGGTTGGGATCAAAGTCCCCCCCATCCCCATTTGAGAACTTTGTCCCCGTTCCCATCTCCGCGACCGAGATCAAAACCGTCCCCATCCTCACTTCCGTTATCTCATGGATCCGTGGGATCGCTAGGAAGAAAGTGAGATTGCTCAAAAAATAGGTTGAACTCACTTTTATATGTGTAAATAAAACATAATTGACTTAAAATGGATGAACATATTATTACGGATAAAATGTGGAGAATGGCGAGAAGTTCATAATAAAAAAAAAAGGTAATACAACAACAACAACAACAACTAAGCCTTTTCCCATACTAGACGGGGTCGGCTACATGGATTCTTTGTTTCCACAGATCTCTATCGTGTGCCATGTTAGCAGGTAACTCCCAATAAGCTAGATCATTCTTTATTGTTTCTTTCCAACACTTTTGTGGTCGTCCTTTACCTCTTTTAATACTTTCCAAATTTAGGTTTTCTAACCTTCTTACAGGTTCTTCTTTTGATCTTCTTTCTATATGTCCAAACCATCTTAAACGATGTTCTCTCATTTTATCCTCTATTGGTGCCACTCCTAATTTGTTTCTAATAACCTCATTATGTATACGGTCTTTTCTTGTATGACCACTCATCCATCTCAACATCTTCATTTCTGTCACAGACATCTTTTGTACATGTTGATGATTAACTGCCCAACACTCAACCATAAAACATGGCAGGCCTAACTGCTGCTCTATAATATTTACCTTTTAATTTTAATGGTATCTTCTTGTCACAAAGAATACCTGATACTCCTCTCCATTTTAACCAACCAGCATTAATTCTATGTGTAACATCTCCATCAATTCTTCCATCACTTTGAAAAATTGACCCTAGGTATTTAAAACTTTCCTTTTGGGGAATGCAATGTGTGCCAATTTTAATTTCTATGTCCTCTGAAGTAGCCAAATGATCAAACTTACATTCCATATATTCTGTCTTTGTTCTACTAAGTCGGAGGCCTTTGTTTTCTAATGTTTCTCTCCATAGTTCCAATTTTCTATTAACTTTTTCCTTAGACTCCTCCACTAATACAATGTCATCTACAAATAACATACACCAAGGTACTTCATCTTGAATATGTTTTGTTAACTCATCCATCACTATTATAAATAAGTATGGACTTAAAGTTGATCCTTGATGTAACCCAATATTAATCAAAGAAGTCTGTCGTTCCTTCATGAGTCCTCACACATGTTTTTGCACCATCATACATGTCTCTTATAAGGTTAATATATGTCAATGGGATACCTCTTTTTCCAAAGTTCTCCAAAGAACCTCCCTCGGTACCCTATCATAAGCTTTTTCTAGATCAATAAATATCATGTGAAGGTTTTTCTTTTTTGCTCTAAAATGTTCCATAAGACGTCTCAAAAGGTGAATCGCTTCAATAGTAGATCTACCAGGCATAAATCCAAATTGGTTCTCTGTTGTACTTGATACTTGTCTTAACCTACGTTCAATAATTCTTTCTCATAATTTCATAGTATGACTCATTAACTTGATACCTCGATAATTCGCACAATTTTGAATGTCTCCCTTGTTTTTATATATGGGTATAAGTGTACTTGCTCTCCATTCCTCGGGCATCTTTTGGTTTTTCCATATTTCATTAAATAGTCTTGTGAGCCAAGTGATTCCTATTTCTCCTAGTATTTTCCAAACTTCTATAGGAATATTATCTGGTCCTACCGATTTACCACTCTTCATATGTTTAAGAGCCTCTTTGACTTCATTCTTTTGAATACGTCGGTAGAAATTGTGGTTTATATACTTTTCTGACTTGGCTAAATCTCCTAAACTAATACTAACATCTTTATTTTCATTAAAAAGATTATAAAAATAGTTTTTCCATCTATTTCTTATATCATCATTTGCCACTAGAATTTTTTCATCCTCGTCTTTTATGCATCTAACATAATTAAGATCTTTAGTTTTCTTATCTCTAGCCCTAGCTATCCTAAAAATGTCTCTTTCACCCTCTTTTGAGTTGAGTTTTTTATATAAGTCCTCCCAAATCTTAGCTTTTGCTTCACTAACGGCCTTTTTTGCTTCCTTCTTTGCTTTCTTATAAGCTTCTAAAGTTTCACTAGTTTTCTTAGCATAATGTAATTTGTAACATGCCCTCTTTGCCTTGATTTTGTTTTGTACTACTTCACTCCACCACCAAGCTTCTTTTTGTGCCGGTACACCTCCCTTAGATACCCCTAACACATCTTTCGCCACTTCCCTAATATGTATAGCCATATTGTTCCACATATCAGAGGGTGTGCCAACATAAGTCCAAACATCTCCTTGAAGGACTTTTTGTTTAAATATATCTTCTTTCTCACTTTTGAGGTTCCACCATTTAGTCCGAATAGCTCGATGCACTCTTTTCTTCTTTGTCCATTTTTTTATTTGTAAATCCATAACTAAAAGTCGATGTTGGGTGGTTAAGCTTTCTCCTGGAATTACCTTACAATCTTTACAACACGCTCTATCTTTTTTTCTACAAATAAAGTAATCAATTTGTGTTTGTGATAAGCCACTCTTATAAGTAATTAAATGTTCATCTCGTTTTTTGAAGATTGTATTGACTATAAAGAGATCAAATGACATAGCAAAATTTAAAATCTCCCTACCTTCCTCGTTTATATCCCCATAACCAAAGTTTCCATGAATCCCTTGATATCCTAATGCCTCTTTACCGACATGTCCATTTAAATCTCCTCCTAAACAAATCATCTCCCTTTGTGGAATCTTTTGAAACACCTTATCTAACTCTTCCCAAAAAACTGTCTTTATACTATCTTCTAGTCCTACTTGGGGTGCGTAAGCACAAACTATATTCAAAACCTCTACTCCTAACACTAATTTCAATGTCATGATTCGGTCACCATATCGTTGTATGTCTACTACACTCTCCTTTAAATCTTTATTTATGATAATACCAACTCCGTTTCGAGCCTTTTCTTTACCTGAGTACCATAATTTAAAACCTGTATCCTCTATCTCCTTTGCTTTTTCTCCAACCCATTTTGTCTCTTGTAAACATAGAATATGAATCTTTCTCCGAATCATAGTATCTACCACCTCCATTAGCTTACCCGATAATGTTCCGATATTCCAAGAACCAATACGAATCTTATTATCTAGGACTAGCTTCCTTACCCCCGCATCTGTCCATAATCAAAATGCGGAGACCCTCTCTAAAAATTTTTCACTACATTCGGGCGGCAATGTAGCGGGACTAACTTCTTTACCCACACCCGTCCATGATGTGGGAACCCTCTCTGCAATTGATTCACTACATTCGGGCGAAAATGTAGTGGCCTTTGCTTACTTCTTACTGCATTCGGGCTCTGCAGCACGTCGCTAGGCGGGAACGCCCCAAAGCAATGCTCATAATTTTTGTAATCCATGTTGTAGAAATCCGACGAAGTTTTACGCTGGCTGTCGGAAGCCTAACACAACCCTCCTCCTTTATCCGGGCTTGGGACCGGCAATGCAAGGGTGATCCCTTACATGGGCGGAGTTTAAAAAAAAAAAAAAAAAAGGTAATAATTCTTTTAATTTGTTTTATTTTTAGATAAGCCTAACTTTGTTGAATAAATTAAAAAAAGAATCGGGATGAGGTTTATGGGGCGGAGACATGCTATCCCCATCTCCACTTCAATCCTTATCGAGGACTTCTTTGGTCTCTTCGTTCTCGTTTCTATTCTTCAAATCCCTCCTCATGAATGTCCCTATATATAATCCTGATTTTGCACAGAACAAGACGAAAAGAAAACTGAAGAGAAAACACTTAAGCACTATTTTGCTCATTTATTAAATGTTAAGGGCTTTTGAACACTTTTCTCATAAAAACCGGTTGTGGAGTGAAAAATCATTGTTACATATAGATGGGGGAGGGGGGGGCATGCTGAATTGAGCATGGTGCTGAGAGTAGTTTGCATGATTCCACCTAGCTTTTAATAAATCATTTTAAAAAGTATAAAATTATTTATATGTAAATATTTAGGTTTTTAAAATAGTTTGCATGATTTTGACGAAAGAAAACGGTTTTGAAAAGTAAAAGAACAATAGAAGGTAGAAGAGAATCGTGACCATTGATTGGAATGGTAAAACTATTTGATCAAACAAGAATGCTCTTCTCCTCCCTCTCTCTCTCTCTCTCTCTATATATATATATATATATATAAAGAGAGAGGAGTAAATGTACAAACTGAATTCATTCTCAAATTTACTCAAATATATTTACCATCTCATGCATTTAACGTATGTTTTTTTATTACTTCATAGGTATCCGGTTAAGTTCCCAACTCATGAGTATATGTGTAGGGGTTAGCATCAATCAGTTCGATTCATTAATCTAATCCACTCGAAATAACTGAAAACCAAACTCATTTTGAAAATCAAAACCGAAACCCGACCTAATTTTAAAATTGATCAAACTGAACCGACCCAATATTTATCGGTTCGATTCAATTCAATTATCAGCTAATTGAACTCTTGCCTTTCAATTTCTGTCGCCTTTGCCATCACTGGAGTCCGACAATTCAATCTCATTGCTTTTAGCTCCATCCATCTTGGTCAACATCTAACTTCCTTATTGAGTACATCATGATCGTCACTGAGGTGACTTGACTGGCAGCAGTTCACCTAATTCCTTTGCATTTACCAAAACCTTATGACCGTGCCTCTATCCATTGTTGACAACACTCCCTTCACCCGCATCAAGCCTTGTTGGATTCTCTAACCAACTAGACAAGTCCTGTCGCCAACGTCCACTGTTGAACGACCTCCATCTAAAGCCTACTGCATTACAGTTGCCGGCAAAATCGTCCTTAAACACAGGTTCCTCTAGCCGGCCCGATCATCTTGATGTCAAAAGAGACCTGGCCTCTTGTTCGATGAAGAAAATAAGCATTGATTTTGTCACCATTTTAGTCTTGTGATTTCCCGGATTTGGACAGCAAACAGGGAGAGACAAATGCAAATAGAGAGAGAGAGAGTTGGCCGACTCATAAAAGGGATGATTGGTTGAAATAGAAAAAGCAATATACACTCAAGCACAACCTACAAAAATTAGGTGCATACTTTTTTACTTTTTCATTTGAATCTAGTATGGGAAAAGGCTTAGTTGTTGTAGTAGTTGTTGATTTTAATCATTCAATCTCCTTATCTAAGGGCCAAAATATACTAGATATTTCTATTTATGGTTAGTACTAATATAGCAATTTATATATATATATATATATATATATATATATATATATATATATATATATATATATATATATATTAGTTTTCATTTAATCACATACATACTTAAATCTACTCAAACTTTTTTATCATGATAAAAGTATTTGAATAAATTTACATATCAATAAAATTGAGGGACTAATATAGAGAGAGAAAGATTCTTTTCTTGCTCAATATTTTTTTGAAAGTCCCTGTCACCTTTAAAACCTCTTATCAGTTCATATTCAAGGTGATGTTGGTACCATTCCTATGGGACTAGGGATGATCATGAAAGGAGATTCTCAATTATGTGCAGGGACCCATTTCGAATTGGACGGATTTAGAGAATATAAATGGGGATGGAGGCCAGATGGGGTTGGGGATAAGAGGTCCCCGCCTCGCTAATCCAGTCCGGACCCCTTCTTTTAATTGATTCTACAAAATTAGATTCATCTAAAAATAAAAACTAATTATAAGAAAAAATGAATTAAAAGAAAGTATTATTTCTTTTTGAATTCTTGAATTCATCGTCATTTCTTACAGTTTTTCATAATAATATATTCTAATTTTTATATATTGTATATAAATTAGATTTTATTTCATAAATTTTAACCTATTTTGAGCATTCTTCTTCTTTTTTCGAGAGGTCTTCGTGGGGATCCATAAAGACAGGGTGACAAGAATGAAGACATTTTTAATCCCATCACGAAGATGAAAACGAAAACAAGATAACAGGAATGGAGCTCCACCCCGAGAACATCCCTACGTGGACTCTCGGAGCCCCGTGTGATGAGCTAACGCTCTCCGTGCCCATATTGTTAGTAAAAGATGCTGTTTGGCATCATAAAATATTAAATTACAACCCTGCAGAAATATTATGCCGCCGGCGTGTAGCTCACTCTGTCCGGTGATGCTGCATTGTTACTGTGGGGCACGTCAGACCTTTGCTTTTTTTTATGACGAAGGCCGTCTTTTATGCATCGCTTTCAATTATGTTCTCTTAGATAAAGGTCATCCATTTGCGATTGATTATTTGCCACTCTCACCTGCACTAAGCTTTACCGTGGCCGCCGCCCCTAGAATCAGTGGTAATTGGAACCGTTTGAACCAGCTTCAAAATCGGCGATCTCTCGGTTTCGCTACGGTTCATGGTCTTCAAAAAAACCAGTTAAAACTGAAATCAAAACTAGCAACTCTAAAACATCTCTAACTACTTAAATCAGAACCAGTGGTTCTAAATCATCTCTAACTATGTTTTAAATATTTTTTCAGCTCAACGGCCGAGCACTCTCTACAGTTGGCAGTGAGTTGAACCCCGCAAGACACATTGTTTTTATTTTTCAAAAGACATTAAATTGCTCCAGCGGTTCCAAAACTTGAACCGAAACTAATTGTTTCGAAAAACATCTAGTTTTAAGGATTGAGTATCTTGGTTGCCGTAAGTATTATGCAATTAGATAAGGTCGATGGAATGAGACAAGCAAGACATATCACTCTACAACAACAACAACTAAGCCTTTTCCATACTAGATGGGGTCGGCTACATGGATTCTTTGTTTTCACATAACGTTGTCATGTGTCATGTTAGTTGTTAACTCACAATAAGCTAGATCATTTTTTATTGTTTCTTTCCAATACTTTTGTGGTTGTCGTATACCTCTTTTAATACTTTCAAAATCTAAATTCTGCCTGAAAACATAAGGCACCAACCTCTTCGTGTTTATTCTTAAAAATCAGGAAAAAACTAGACTAGAAACAAAAGAAAATTATAAAATATCCCTATTTATTGGTCTCCTTTTAAAGCTTCAATAATGGAATTCATCCTCTTCATGTGTATGATTTCCAATTTTTCACTACCTTATTACTACAGCATTTTCACCGTAATATTAGGTATGATTTATCACTTGTCACCATCCTTTGATACATGGAGACTCATCTATATCGTGGGCTTAACTTGATGTCCTCTTTTTATTGCTATATACCGCTTTTATTTTTCAGCATCCATGTACCCAATTTTTTTTTAACATTTTTACATTGACTTTTTCAGATATATGTTAATGAGAAGTTTGTTGGATCCGAATTTAGTAAAACATTTTGTTGAACATACCCAACTATATTCGTCATTAAGAAGTTTATGGATCTATGTTACGAAATTACTTTTGGCGATAACCATTGACAGCTCTAGCTTACCGCCCCTTTGATTGGGAGCTCTGTGAGAATCCACAGATTTGGAAATCCACGACAGAACAGAAACAATTGGCGACTTTGGTGGTCGGTGAGCCCATAGGATCACAATTGCCACCACGTTGGAATAAAGCAGACGTGCACCTTTCTTTATTGCATGCATCTGTTCAAGACAAACGACCCACAGAAACAAACGTGGCGAAATAATTTATATAATGTCTTTCAATGTATAATGTTATATAAATATATTCTATCGTTCGATTGGTAGGATTAACAATATAATTTTCAATTAAAAAACTTTTAAAAAATGTTATAATTTTGTATTTTATATTTAATGATTTTTTTATCATCTTTATCATTTGCCTCAAAGATAAAATAGTGAAAATATTTATCTAAGATTATGTATCAAAAATATGCATTTAACACTATCTCTTTATATATATATATATATATGGAGAGAGAGACAACAACAACCAATCTTCTTCCCATACTAAATAGGGTTGGTTAGATGGATTTTTTTCTATAGAACTCAATTATGTGTTATGCTAACAGCTAACATAAGTTAAATCATTCTTTATTTGTTTCTTCTAATACTTTTTTGGTCTTCTTCTTCTTTTTAACATTAACATTTTCTCAATCTAGTTTTGTATATCTTCTTGTTTAAGCTTTCTTTCATGATCTTTCTATTCATCTAAATCATCTCAAACGGTTTTCCCTCATTTTATCATTTATTGGTGTCACTCGTAATTATTTCTAACCTCATTACATATATTGTCGTTCATTGTGTGATTACTCGTCCATCTCACCATCTTCATTTTTACCATAGATATCTTTTATATTCTGATAATTAATTACCGACCACTCAAAACCATAAAGCGCATAAGGTCAAATTGATGCTCTAGGATATTGGCATGAAGTCAAATTGGTTCTCTGGTGTACTCGATATTTGTCTCAATCTATGTTCAATAATTATTTCTTATAATTTCATATTATGACATATCAATTTAATACCTCCATAATTTATGTAATTTTAAATGTCTCTTGTTCTCCTATATAGGAATAATTGAATTCTCCCTCCGTTCCTCATATATCTTTTAGTTTTTCTATATTTTATTAAATAATTTTATAAGCTAAGTAATACCAGTCTCTCATATGATTTTCTTTACTTTTATAGGAGTGTTGTCTGGTCCTACATATTTACTAACCCTCGTAAGTTTAAAAATCTCTTTGACTTTAGTTTTTTTAATATGTCGATAGAAATTCAGGTTTATATATTCTTAAGCTAATATTAACACCTATATTTTCATTAAAAAGCTTATGAAAATCATTTTTCATCTATTTTTATATTTTTGCTTAAGATTCTTTGTTTTCAAATATGTAGTTTTAGTTATCCTAAAAATATCTCTTTCACCTTATCTTCTTTTGAATATAGTTTTTATATAAATCCTCTCAATTTGTTTCATTAATAGTTTATTTTTGCTTCTATCTTGTTTTTTTATAAGTCTCTCAAATTTCATTAGTCTTATTGACATAATATAATTTTTACATGTCTTTTTTGTCTTAATATTATCTTTTACTACTTACTATACCACTAAGTTTTTTTGTGTTGATACATTTTCACTAGATTAAACTAATACATCTTTTATTATTTTCCTAATATACTTAGCAATATCGTTTCATATATAAAAACTTGTCTTTGAATATATCTTTTTTCTCATTTTTGAGGTATCACCATTTAATCTTAATTGCTCCATATACTTTTGTCTTTGTCCACATTTTTACTTCTAACTCAATAACTAAAAGTTGATATTTGGTAGTCAAGTTTTCTCCTACAATTACTTTGAATGTATATATTTTCTCCTATAGAAAAAATAATCATATAACATATTACTCTTATAAGTAATTAAATGCTTATCTTGTTTTTTAAAAATTATATTTGATAAAATGAGATCATATGGTATCGCAAAGTTTAAATTTTTTAACCTTCCTCGTTTAAATCTCCAAACCCATAGTTATCATGAATACCTTGATATCATAATGTCTCTTTACCAATGTTTATTTTAGATATCCTCCTAAACAATTCATCTCTATTTTTGGAGTCTTTTAAATTATCTTATCTAACTCCTTTTAAAATACCTTTTTTATGTTATCTTTTACTCCTATTTATACTACATAAGCACAAACTATATTTAAAGTCTATTTCTAATATTAATTTTATCATCATAATTCAATAATCATGCTATTGTATGGCTATTAGACTATCATTTAAATCTTTATTTACAATAATATCAACTTCATTGCGAGTTATTTTTATTTCTAAATACCATAATTTAAAATATGTATTCTCAATCTCTTATGTTTTTTCTCAAACCCACTTTGTCTCTTGTAAACATAGAATGTCAATCTTTCTCTTAATCATAGTATATACCACTTTCATTAGCTTGTCAATCAATATTTTGATATTTCAAACACCAATATAAATATTATTATCTAAAATTAACTTTCTTATATCTTGCTTTTGTTAATGTTGAAAATATAAACTCTTTGTGTAATTTGTTCACTATATTCGAGTGATAATCTTTACTTACACTTTCTATGAACAACACTCTCTCCAATTAATTCAAAAGATATAAAGATCGTTGCTTATTTTTTTATTTCGTTCTAAGTTCAAAAGTACACCATTAAAAGGTAATACCCCAATGCAACGTTCATAATGTCTAAAATCCATGATAAATAAATCCAAGTTTTATCTTGACCATCAAAAACCTCCTCCTTTGTTGGGGTTTGGGATTGTTATTACAAAGGTGGTCCCTTAAGTTATATATACAGAGAAAGAAAGAGGTAAATAATGGTAAATTTTCAAACCCTCTTTATACTCAAATCTACTTATTATATCTATCATTTGATCTTTGAAATCAACTCTTACAAAGTAAAACCCAAATTACAAAAAACAGGAGATTTGAACGGGAATTGGGAATGAATGATAGCTCTCTCTCTCTCTCTCACCCTCTATATATATATATATGTGTGTATATATACATATGTATATATATATAGACACATATATATATATAGAGGGTGAGAGAGAGAGGGTGAGTGAGAGAGAGAGAGAGTGTGTGTGTGTGTGTGTGAGAGAGAGAGAGAGAGAGAGAGACGTAAGTATGTGAATCCATCACCAAGTACATCCAGCAGCTCCTAAGTTTGCATTGCATGGTTCACAGGTATTGAATTCGTGACCTTCAACAAAGACAACCGTGCATCATTGTGCATCCAGATATGTCTTCTGAAACAAGGAACTCAACACATTCAGGCTCTTGCTAGCGTTACCTTGAACTCATAACATCAACGATTCACAAACTTAGGGTTTGGTTCATCCGGTCAACAGCATTTGAAACCAAGCTCGAAGCAATGCAGCTTGTTCTCAGGCAAACTTCAAGCCCTCTTGACCCAAATGACTATAACCAACAACAACTACTAAACTTTTTCCATACTAAACGGAAGATGAACTCATTCTTTATTGTTTCTTTTCAACACTTTCTTAATACTTTCAAAATCTGGTTTTTCATACCTTCTTACAGATGTCCAAACCATCTTTCACAAATTAACAGTGACGGGCCTACAATTCAGCCATTGACAGTCGAAAAACCAGGAAGACTGCAAATGGTTTCTAAAACAGCATAGAAAAGATTTGGCAAGTGGGAGCTTTTCACATTATTGTCAACCACTTCTCCCACTAAGAACCCACAGTGCACAATTATTCAAACGAGAAAATTGCGCACGCATAATGAGAGCGGTCACTTTACTTATTTATAGCTGGAAGAAACCGCTTATGGCGGGGAGGTGGAACCACTCCCTGTAACACTCCCCAAATAGGACCCGCGCCTCAGGGGATAATAGACCATGTCTTCATCCTAAGCAAGAAGTTTAGAGATTCGAGCAAGCGCTAGAAAATACTCCGTCCAAATTTGAGTTTCATAAGTCACAACACTGCAACATACAGCAGTCAAACATATCAATCTCACGCAAGGCTTTTCAAGCCATTGGTAGTTTCTTGGAAACACGGTTACAAGCTCAAAAAGATAAAGAAAACAGTATACTTATGCAGGAAAACAATGTCCTTTACTGCATGAAGGATTTTATTGATAGATTCACTTCGGATCGGTGAAGAAACTGTTGAGCGAAGGCATGATTTCCGGAGTTTTGTTGCGAACGAACTTCCTTAGGCTGTGTTCAGCATACTTTTCCCCCTCTGCAAAGTTCTCCAGAATTCCAGCTGCCCTGTTTTCCTTGTTGACTCTGAAGATAAGAGGAAATGAAACCAATGTGTTAGAAAACCAGAATCATAACCATACAATAAAGCGGTAAGGAAATGGCTTGTTTGGCAACGCATTAAAAGATCCTACAAAGGTAGATCCGCCATGCCTTCCATATAGAGGCATGATAATTAGACAAGAGATGCATAGGCCGTCAGGGAGACTAAGGTTTGCAAGACATTCATGGATAACAATTCTTAGGAAACCATGAACAATAAATCAAAGGATCGACCATAAAAATGAGCACGTAAACTACAAGACAAGATTTTCGTGGTTCATTGAAGGTAATCAATCATCGTTTTGTTGCTTTCATAGTGGCCTAGAGAAAATTCCACTAGGATCAACCAAAGATAAGAGATGGCAGTTACTTTTTATATATCTTTCTTTACATGTCTAGAACATCCTTCAAGAACATGTCAAAAAAAGAAAAACCATCCCTCATGAATTGGGAGGAAAATTACAATAACACCTTAGAATCGGGAATGGTTGGAATTTCAGGCAACTTGTATGCTAGCCCATCAAACATAACATGGCAAAAATTTACTCTTAATCTTGTTGTCTTTGATATCCAACTAGAAAGACGCCCTATACAGCTGTGTAGCTGTCTAGCTGAACATAATATCATCCAAATTCACTAATCACTACATGCTAACCTTCTTAAGGGCATATTTGCTTCTTCGCTTCACCTATGTTTTTGAATTGGATCCTCAACTTTTGAGTACCCATTTGAGTAGGACCATTGAACTGCCAAAGCAAAAGATGAGGAAACAGAATCGCTATGGCACAACAGCTTCTGCACCCCTACTAAGAAGTCCACTCTCACTCCACCACTTGAAAGAATCTCATTCTCAGCGTGGAGGGTTTGGTTCTTGAGGTAGGATTCTCCTAAGTGAAAACCTCAATAGACAAAGAAGTCCTATAAGAAGAATCATTTTCATAGAGTTCTTTTAGAAACCCGTTTGCGGAAAACTGGGAGGGCTTTCTAAATCAAACTGACGCCCCACAAAATATGTATACATCACAACCACGCAGAGTGCTTGTCTTGGGTCACTATATGTGGAAGGATTTTTAATCCAAAAACATGGCTTAGCATCACAACCAAGACCACGACGACCCACCGTTGAAGAATTAGATACAAATGGGGCTTCTTATTGGGATTGAAATGATGGTCATCAAGAGTTTGGCGCCTGATAGCGAATGATTTCAGGTTCCATCAGACAAAGAAGTAGGAGCAATGAAGGAGAAGGGAACGAAGCTTCTCATACTATGAAGCTCGTAGATTCCCAGCATGAACTAGGCGGACACTTGATGTTATTCGATATGCAAAGGCAGTGTTTTGAATTTTTTGCCCTTCAATTCTACCCCGTCTTCCAACAAACAATTTACAGCATAGGGCTGTTAACAGGAAGCATGGTTGCAACAAGATAAAATGAGCTAGCGCTTGTCGAGTACTAGAGAAGAAAGCAAGCCCCTTTTGGTTTGGCGAGTTTCTCCAATCAAATGATTTTCACTTTGCTATCAAATAGGCTCAGGATACACTTCAACTCGGAGACGCTGAATTCCAAGAAAGTAGCGATCTGGATTTTCATCCTAAAACAAGTTTCTCCATATTGATACCCTTTATCAAACAAGCTCCAACCGTTAGAAATTTGCCCAATTTTCTCACTCATGTAGGGAGAATATATCAAAGAACACAACTCATCAACTAAAATCAAAGGCTTCAAATTTTCTGTTCACTATCTCTGCTAGTCACTTCCCCTCTTTTTCTAAAAACAAACAATTTCTTTCGTTAAATGCCCTAAAAGCTTCATTTTTGCCTTCAAACGAGAACTGCATGTACCAAAAATACCACAAAAGAAAACCCAAAAGAAAATAACTGAAGGTAATCAGCTTCCACGTTTTAAAAATACCCACATGCAAGCATCAACCAAAAAGAGAGAACACCAACCAGTCAATATAACTTAACAGTCATCCAAAACCCATCGATAAGAGATAAATCACCCACATATAAGAAAGAAGATATATAAGGATCCGTTTCCCTCTAACAAAGACGAATCCTTTTTTGCAATAAACAGGACAAGGAGGAGGAGCAACAGATCCAACACGCACGATTTCAACAACTAAGGTGGGAGAGAGAGAGAGAGAGAGAAAGAACGGGTACCTGACTTCAGGGTTGATGCAGATGTTGCGAACCAGTTGGAACCCGCAGATACCAACAGCAACCCCTACAGCAGCAAACAGAGGATACACCTGCCATACCCACCAAACAGAAGTCCGTAAAACCACTATTCAGTTCAATATATGTGTCTGTACATGGGGAAGATGAAAGATCTTAAACGAACCAAGAAATTGCAAAGACGGCAACAAACAAAACACAGAAGACGGAGAACAAAACACACCCAACAAAGCAAAATAGCCCCAGAGAGAGAGAAAGACCTCAGGCCTCAACCATCGACTAGAGGACGCCATTTGCGGCGATGGTGGAGGATTGCTGGAGGGCAGAGACGGAAGGAAAGCGTACTCGGATCTCCGAGATTGACACACAGACAAGAGATGCCCACAAGCTTCCTTCTGCTTCCCACTGTTTCTATCTTCTCCCTTTTATAAAGCAGCCAACCACCTACCGAGAACCAAGAGGAAGAACAACGTTACCGAAGTGCCCATGCTCAGTCAGGGACTAACGTGTTCATTCTCGTTGATTCAAATTTGTTAGCACCTGACTAACGCTTGGCTGAAGTGGTTCGGCGCTTTCTTCCCTTCAGCAAGGTCTCGGGTTTGAATCTTGTTGATAGAGAAAACCAGCGGAGAGAGCTTTACCCTCGTAGTGGGCTGATCCAGCCAGCTTCAACCAAGCAAATCAAACACGGCACGAATCAAACATGAAAATGTACTATAATTTGTAGTCTCATGTGAACCAGAACGGTAGTATCAGTACGAAAGGATTAATATGGTGAATCTACGAGCTTAGAGAATTGGAAGTGTAGACCCAATTTAACTTGTAATGAAATGTAATATTTGACAAATATTAAAAGTTGGATTGTACGACATCTCTTTCTATTTTATTAAGAAATATCAACCGAATAAAAGGTTGGCATTCTTAGCCCATATCTACAGTAAAGAGTTAATTGAATACACAAATGCTGAACTGGTTCAAGTATATTGACACTTGCTTCCCTTAAGCAAGGTCCGCAGTTCAAGACTTACGAAATGGAAAAGACCAGCACTAGCATAGCTTTTCCCCCATAATGGGCAGACCTAGTTCGAACCCGATTAGTCAGGGTCCTCGTGAATTCTGGATATCGAAGGTTTAAAGCGGGAAAAGGAGTGGAATCAACACACCCCAACAAGGGCTAGCTCTACATGAGCCAATCCAGCTGAGATTGAGCTCTCTTCTTCTATTATACTCAATAAGAGTTGATGAGACAAGCTTAGCTTATCAAATAACCAATTATGACAAATATATCTTTTAAATGTTCTTATATCTAAGTATATAAAAAAATATTATGCAATATACACCCAAAACATTAGCTCATCGACAAATATATTTGTATTTTAAATGTTCTTAAATAAAAAAATATATTATGCAATATTATTGCATGTACAAGAATTGAGGTGAGCGTCAGCTAAACAAAACCATATCTCTTAGCGAGTTGGCATAAACAAGCAGACTCGACAAAACCATCTCTCTCACCTGCTGCCTCCGAACGCATTATAAGGAAAAAAGCTTTGCGATTGACTCATCGTCTTTGGAGATGAGACTTGGAAAGGACGCCATGCCCCTCAATATTATTCTTCTTCTTTTCTTTTTTAATTTTTTAATTGTATTTGTCGCAGTCTTGTCAAATAACCCTAATCTCTCTCTCTCTTTCTCTCTCTCTCTCTCTCTCTCTTAACTGAAGTGACTGAGCATTTAAATTTCAACCCTTGCTGTTTAATCGCACTTACGCAACATCAAGAATCTCATATAATGGAGGTAAACTTACACATGCCGCTAAGCTATTGGTAAACTTCGTCCATCCTCCCAGCAAATTATTCCGTCTATAGTTAAGATGGCCCATACTCATGTCTTCGATGCTTTTTCTTTATCTTACCTTTTTTCCTTTCCGGTATTGCTGTAGTTTCTCAAGAAGCTATGCTAGAATTATCGTGTACTTGGATCTAGTGAGTTAGAGTGAAAGAGAATCCAAATTAGCCTTGAATATATGTTTTAATCTCTTTAATTAATGATGATAATATGATTTCTCAATCCTTCTAATCCTTTATTTATACTTTATTAATGATAAAAATCAAATTGGTCTGTAAAGAAGGAACCTGAAAAAAATCATGGAAATTGAAAAATTAATGGTTAAGGGAGTGACAGTATTGAGAATCCAAGATAAGGTCATGGATGATCAAGTAGCTAAATGCTTTGACTCTAAGAGTTGAGGTATGAAAAGATGAATTTGCTTGTATACAATGAAATTTTAGATTCTTTGCATAATAAACTAGTTTTTAAAGGGCCATTTGCCTGGTGAACTTTTCAAGCAGAACTGGTACTTAAGGTGCCAGTTCCATAATTGGTACAAACAAAGAACTTGAAGTACCAAAAAATATTTGTTATATGGGATCAGGATTTTCACATAAAGTGGGAAAAAGAGGTGCACCTCTTATTTTTCTTTAGATCCGTGTACTAAGCAGTACCGTGATTTAGAACACAGAACTTCTAGGACCATGGAACTTTGTTTCCTAAGTTACAGTCGTTTCAATTATGCACATAAAGGTGTAAAACCATAAGAACTCGTAGTAGAACACATATGATTGTCTCTAAGTTTGGGGTACGATCGGGCCTAGTGGAGCTCAATTACAAGCAAGCTCGGTTTGAGCTCAAACAAGCTTCGATCTTCAGGCTCAAGCTCAAATGTATCAAGCTTGGCTCCCTAGGCTCTTTTGAGCTCAGCGGCAACCAAGATTTGTTTGGATTTGAGCCCTAGACTATTAAGCTTTAATCGAGCTTGACTAAGCTCATGATTTAGCTAATGAATTAGGTCCTCCTGATGGACTTGGCCTATTCAGGTAAACCGGACCTGGCGGTCCCAAACAACCGGTTTCAGTTTTTTAGCCAAGAACAATAATCGGGCCAGATCTGATTTTGGGACCAGTCGCTTTGGTTTCAATTTGACTCCAAAACTGCAGGAAAAAATAAATAAAATATATGAAACTGGCAGTTTAGAACCGTTGGTTCAGATTCCGGTATCATTCGGTTCCATGGAAGGTGGAACATGAACTTAACTAATGAATATATCAAACTTGACTAAGCTTATGAATTTGATAACGAATTAGATCATGAATTAGCTCAAATAAATGTGGATCAACCCAAACACATGAGAACCTTACAATACAAATAAATTGTTTAATATATTATAGAGTTTATTAGGCTTGTGAGCTGCTCGAGCTGAGTTCAAACTCAAAAGGATTGAGTCGTATTCAAGGTTTCCTCAAGACACGGAGTCGTCTTGGTCCCTTGCACCCCTCCTCTAGATGCCAGAATTATTCAAGCTTCATCTCTTATCCTTCTTGGCAATGGTGCTTCTTAATTGGATTCTCTGATTTGGGGCTTTGTGCACGTCTATATCACATGACACGATTCGAGATTTTATGAAAAGCATTGAACGTTATGGATAGTAACATCAGGTTATATATATATATATATATATATAACCTAAACTCATCTCCTACCCATGGACCAACGCTATAGTGTCGCATCCACGTGTCTGTGGCTCATATGCGAATCGGTTTCGTAGTTACCAGTGTTTAAAATTTTAATGCATAGAAAAGAAGCTTTATATAAAAGGCAATTTCATTAAGATATAAATCAACTATAATAACCACGGACGTGTCCCATGTGACATGTCACAGACTACATGTATGATCATGCGGAGGACACGCTACTACAATGGTGTCTCGGTGTCACAGTGTACAACTCTCTTGTGCATGAAGATTGAGATTAAAGAGGTAAGGTGTGCACCTAGAGTGTGCGCTCAAACGGCAGGGCGCTCTAGCGCTAGCGCTGTTGCTGCTTGTGGGGAGTTCTACTCTCAGACATGACAATGGTGCAGGTCGGGGCCAGGAATGGTATACCTATACCCGGCCCGGACTTGAACCTTAACAGGATAGGTGTGTAGGTTCAGATTCTCTTTTTCAACTAGTACAGGCCAAAACAGGGTATATATATATATATATATATATATATATATATATATAGAGAGAGAGAGAGAGAGAGAGAGAGAGAGAGAGATGAAAAAGCCTAAATATAACATCTAGAGATGTCAAAATAGGTCTGACATGAGGAATGTACAAGAAAATTCTGGCTCATATTTGAAGCTTGTATGACCTTGGGGGCCGACAAAGGCCCAACCGAACTGGCCGGCAGGGTTATAGACCTGTTGGTCATTAGATTGGGTATATAAGACTCAATTCAAATCCAGTTGAAATCCACAATACATAAGGCTATGTTAAGACAAACTCAATCAACATGTCAGGGTTCAACAAACCATATACACATGTAATAAAAAACTATACATATGTACATGTAATGAAAAAAACTATACACAAATATATATTATATATACATGTCATAAAAACTATATATATATATATATATACACATGTATGTACAAAACTATACATATATACATATAATGGAAAAAACTATACACAAACATATATTATATATACTTGTCATCAAAACTATATACACATGTATGTACCTGTGTGTGGATGGAAGTGAGGGGAGACGAGCCAACACTTTGGAGACCCATATAAAATGTACATGTGGATTATTAATTAGCCATTTATTTTGTGACTAACAAACATCTTAGGGGTGCATGATTTCGCCTCGTAAGTAACTCAAAATATGTAAGAACTTCATATGTTTTTCGGTTGAGAAAGAAAGACAGGATTACATGCTTTCAAAAAGCACGGAAAGTCTTCTGCTCAACCAAATACTTGTTTAGGGTGTCGAATTATATCAGGCAATCCTTTGCAAATTAAGCAACACCACATTTAAATCAACCAACTCCTTTTTTATTTTTCCTTTATGGGGAAAAGTTTTGTGTTCGAATCCTGAGCGACACACTATCATACATTAAATACGTAATTTTCTCAAATTAGATTAAACTAAACCCTCACTTCATTCACATATAGCTCTCATGTATCTTTCTTTATGAAAAGAAAAGAATAGAATCCAAAAGAATGCAAAAAGAACAGTTGAAGTACAAACAACTAAGCCTTTCTCATATTAGATAAGGTGGGCTATAAACAAAAGTACCACACCACAACCAAAATAATGACCAAGTCCTAACCCATATTAAGTGTGACATAGACTCTCATTTGATGTTTTGTGTCATATTAACACAATTTTTTAACAAATATGTAAATGTCTTTTCCTTGTTTCATTAAAGTGTTTATCTAATTATTTAGTTTCTCATGTATTCTTGTGCGTGATAAAAATGAAAATGTTGAAATTAATTAGTGGTTATATAAGAAAAGTTATATTATAAACAAATTGAAAGTGACACAAATAGACGATAAAATGAAGAAAAATCTTTTAAAATGATTTCAACACGTTGAAAAATGATTAAAAGAAGCTTTGGTAAGAATTCATGATAAACTAGATTGTGAAAATGTTAAAAGAAAAAGAGAAAGTCACTTACAAAGTGTTAGAAAGAAATTATAAAAAATAATCTAGCTTATGTTGAATTAATTGTTAGCAGTGGCTACGTAACAAAGAAACTATGAGGAAAGAGTTAATTTTTGTTGTTATTGTTTGAATAGAAGTCATTTAATTTCTCACTCATTTTCAATAAGTCACCTTGATTTCATTTTTCTAAAATGTTTAACTCATGTCGGTCACCATTTTATACTTTTATTTTTTATTAATTTTAATTTTTCAACTTTTTTTAATGACTTCATTATTTTTTTTCCTTTTTAGCATAAAAAAATTATAAACATCTTAAAATATTAAAGATTTTGAATGATTCAAACAAAGTTTCGTAGCTTACGCAGACCAAATCTTGTCCGCAGCTACTGGGCTAAGAAAGCTTCCCCTCTTACAATAAATGGGGAGACAGTTCAGAGTCCCACTTGCTCAAACAAATAAAGGAGAAAACATGTGGGGCTCCACGCAGCAGCAGGAAAGAAAGGAATAAGTCGAGATCTTAGAGATGGACGAGAGCGTGGGTCCAAACCCGGGAGGGCCTCGCGAGATTTGGTGTTATGAATCCAAATCCTCTCGCCCCGAACAATTCCCCATCGAAGCCGATTCTTCAAACCCTCGGCAGGAAACACGGAGATCTCCCTCGATCGTGAATACAGACAGGTGTCTCCGCCACACGGAAGGGCGGTGAGAAACGTGTCGACGTCGTCCTCGCGACGATCCTTTGGAGTGAGGTGCCGTCCACAACGTAGCGCGGATAATCCGTGATTCGGGTCGGGTAGTCAACGCCAAAGATTTGGAGATCGAGAAGTTGGTGACTACTCCAGCTGTAAAAAGTGATGGTTCAGATTCCCACAGGCCACAAGTGAAGGCTCGGATAGATCGGACTCGTGATTTGGATCCATGGATTCGGTTCTGACCTTTTTAGGGAGCTAGGCTCTTGGATGGTGGTGCCGTGTTGCGGGTCGTGTTTGTATAAAAAACAAGTCAATCCAATCACAAAAGGCTCTTCGGTACCAAGCAATTTCGTGTTTCCCAATGTGTTTGGTCTATTGAATTATTTGTCTCATGTCTCTGTGGGTTGGCCACAATATATAGGCAGTGGTGGACCGACGAATTTAATTTGAGTGAAATATACTTGTATTTCAAGTGATGTGCACTTGTATTTCATGATTATAATTAGTATATAATGGTGAATTCAAGATTGTTTAATATCTTGAGTGAGACGCATGTCTTACCTCACCCTAAAAGAGGTCCGTCATGGGGTTAGATAATACACCTCCATGCTCCACTAAAAACAGTTCAACAGAACTCATGCCAATCAATGAATTACTCTTTTGGCTAATTCAGAAAATCAGCCTCTTTAACGAGAACTGGAACGTTTTGTGTTTGAATCAGGTACTCAACAATGCCTTTACTGCTTTAGTCCATATGCAATTAAGACATATATCAATTAGATAATCAGTAAAGCGTGGACCGTTTTGGTGGAACCGATGTTATAGTTCCATTAAAGATAGAAACTGAAACTGATGTAGTTGTATATGGCGGTTCTGGTTCCACCAAGACCTGGAATCGGAATTGAATCTGTAGCGGGTCAGGCAGTCTGGATCCGAACTTGGTTGGATCCAGTCGTGCCTGGACAAGAACAAAGTAACGCTCCTTACTCTGTACAGAATCTGTAAGGGCAGCCCCCTTTGCTGTCCTTGGTTGGCCAAGGGAGGTAACGGCCATTGAGGCCGGTTACCATCTTAGGCCAAGCCCTATAAGAGGGCAGGGGGCGACCTGCTGTGGAGCAACCTCGAGAGAAATCACACAAGCCAAAGGAAGTTGAAGTGTCGGCCGAAATTCGGTAAGAAAATCTTGATTTTGTTTTTTATAAAAAAAATCATTTTTAGTTGCTAAAAGTGAGTTAGATCATAGGGCTTTTGTTTGATTCATACTAAACTTTCGAAAACAAGCTTTAATATGTGAAAATCAGTTCAAAACAAGTGTAGATTCATGAAATTTTTCTCAAATCTGAGATAGCTAAAACGGCACCATCGACGACTGATAATGAGTTGGATTGGAAAAGGAAGAGTAGGCAATCAGTTGTGGACCATCGTCTACCTTAATCGTTGCCAGAAACAGGCAAAATCAATACCAGAAAACCATAGGAACCGGTTCTTTCGGGCGTGTCCCGTTTCTATGTCGTGTCCGGAATGCCATGAACCTATACAGATTCATGTCGTGTCCTCGTGTCGCATGTTAAGAACCAGTTATGTGTCAAAATATGTTACAGGTAAGGTTCTGTGTTAGAAATAGGTAAGTTTGGGTTGGATCTTAAAATGTATTTTGGATCAGGAACATGATTCGTGTTTGTAATTACAAGTTCTGCATCAACACAGTGACACCGGCTACCTACTGGGTCACTCAATTTGGATCGGATATGGATCTAGGTATCCGGTCAGATCTATGATAGCTTAAACGGATCTAGATTAGGTTTTGAGTGATTTTAGTGTCATTTGAGATCCGATTTGGATACGGTTTGTTGCGTTAGATTCGTAGTTAAATAAAATTTAATATTTTAATTATTTCTAATTGTTTAGATATTAAAATTGGAGGATTTGATGGTGATAAGAGTGGCCTAGCTATTTGGAGACTGGATCTTAATGCTCCTTTAGATTGGGTGTTATGCATTTTTTTTACAGAACCATTGTATAAGTGATTTTCTTATTTTAGACAGATTTAAATATAGATGATTGATAAATGTTTTATTTATGTTTATGAAATGATGTTCGCAATTATGAGTTATTTGATATGATTTTAAAATATAACGTGTTTATGACATTGATTGATAAAGAACATGTTTTGATATGCATGTGTTGTATGAACATGGTATTTAAATGTTGTATGGATATGAATTTGGTTTTAAATATTCGTGGATCTAGATATGATTTGTGAATGTGATGAACTGTAATTGGTTTTAAAAATATAATGATGTGTGAATATACGAGCCATACTTGTGTAGGTTGTGTGGAGTTTTTAGAGACTTGTAGGTTCCTCGGACGATCTGGTTTGAGGCAAATACAGGGTGTGTTCCTGAGCACTCTGCCGCGAGAGTCGGCATGATTACCATCGTAGACGGGGTTACCGAGGTCACGTTAGGGAGGGTCGGACGATTCTCGTAGCCTTTGGGATAGACAAAGTATGGGCTGCAACTATTGTAATTAATGATGTGTGTATATGTGTGTCAATGTGTGCATGTGAATTTGAGATCATGATTTAAAGGTGAAATTGTGCTTTGTTGTGAAATGATTGTGAAATTATGTATGCTTTTAATATGATTTCTATTTAAAGATGTTTAACCTCCCTACTAAGCTATCTGTAGGAGCTCACCCTATTATTTTACACTTTATCCTCAAGCTAGCACTTTTAAGGCATACAAAGCAGAGTATGAGTTGGATAGAGCTGCATTTTTATTTTAGATGGTATGATAAGTGCTACACGATTTATTGAATCTTGCTATTCGGGGTTATTATAAGGTGAGCACCGCACCATTTTGGGCGTGTTGTTTAGAACTTCGATATGAATATTTATTTTAGTTAGATATTTAATTGAGTTTGAATTAAATTAGATTGTATTTGACTACTGCTTACCATCACGCTGGCGCGAAAAGCGGCCACGTGACATCAGATCGGGCTGGGTCGTGGTCACAACCCAAGCGGGTGTCTGTTCGACTCGACTCGGATTTCATTCGAAATGGATACGCAATAAAGGTGTGGTTTTGGAAGGTGAACCAAATATAGGTGGTTCCAAACGGTTCTAGTTTCCGTTTGGTTTTTGGAAAATGGACCATCACCAAACAGAAGAGCACCCAGTTCACTTCTGGTTCTCGCGTGGTTCTCTCAGTTCCGATCCATCCAGTTACCTTGGCGATATGAGTCCGGTTTGTGAGCGTGTCACAACTGATCAACTCTACATGCATAAAATATATTATTCAATTCCACTCTCTCATAAAAAATTACCTTTTCGTAAAATTTTCACATCGAATTGTCGTCTTATTTCGTAATAAAGAAAAATATATTATTCAATTTCGTATTTGTGAAATATTCACATCGAACAGTTCCTGAAAAGTTCCAATTAATCGACTCTCTTACAAGGCATTCTGAGTCATCGGGTACGGGTGAATCCACCATGGATCTGGTTTTGTAGGATGTGGGTCTGGAAGATCGGCGATTTATTGAAGAGAGATCGGGGTGCGAGAGCCTCGAGAGGCGATCATTGCGAAGGGCAAAAGTGTCAGAAAGGAGGAAGCTTTCCGTTGTTGTCAACTAGGATACGTCGCGTCAACGTGGAGGACGACGGCGTGGTCTCTGAGTGGTTTCTTCCCGGTCCAAGCTTTCTCCAATTCGATCTTGCGGATCGCTTCCGAGAGCGACACTTCGCTAAATGCCGATACTGCCCCTGCGTTCCACCTCGATCTCGAAACCGCCGTCCCATGGATGCCTTTATAAAAGCTTCCGTCCGCCCCTTAAATTCCTCTCTTGCTTTCTTTCTTCCGAATTTCGAAAGGGGAAGGGACGTTTTCACGGCGATAGCGAGAATGGCCGGAGATGCTCCTTATGTTCTTGCTGTTGACGACAGCCTGGTTGATCGCACGCTCATTGAGCGCCTGCTGAAGATCTCCGCTTGCAGAGGTCTCTCTCTCTCTCTCTCTCTCTCTATCTGAACTCTTCATAAGCAACACAGAGCAGGGATTTCACTTTTGCAGTTTACCTTTGAAGTCTCTCCTCTCTTTCTCTCTCTCTCTGAACTCTTCATAAGCAACACAGAGCTGGAATTTCACTTTTGCAGTTTACCTTTGAAGTCTCGCTTCTCTCTCTCTCTCGAACATTTCCCTCACCAAACGCAACGCCCGGGCAATTCGTCCGGACTTTACCTCATCAATTTCGATTTCGTTATTGTCGGTTTTTCATCGGATTTATGGAGTTTCGGGATACGGATTTGCAGTGGCCACGGTGGATAGCGGGATCCGCGCTCTCCAGTTTCTCGGACTCCTGGGCGACCATAAGCCGGTCAGCATCCACGCAAACAGATCGGTTTATGCTTCTAAGTCTTTTTGGTTTGATCGCTTGGAGTTCCATTGATTCGATCATTGTCTTACAGTTTCCTGGTGTTGTGCTTTCATTATTTGGAACAGAGTCTGATGGTGAATATGATCATCACTGATTACTGTATGCCTGGGATGAACGGGTTCGAACTGCTCAAGAAAATAAAGGCTCGCATTTCTGCTCGTCCTCTACATGATGTCATTCGTTATATCGTAGTTGCACATTTCGACGAGTTGTCAGCGATATTTTCAAAGACGGATACAAAATCACGCGGAACATGACTATTCGTAGCTTCCTTGATTCTTGAATAATGTTTTATCAGTTCTTAACTCTATATTTCTGCTTCTCAACTTTTTGTTTGAATTTTCAAAATTAATATATATTACCTCTTGTCGGAAGTGACCCGACGTATCCTCTTCGGAGAGTGAGCCCATTAACACTTTTCCCGGAGGAGCTTGCCTGGTCTTTTTAAGAAATGCCACGGACATAAAAGGAACTTCGTTCATTTTTTCATTTTTATTATTCTTTGAGCAGGAATCGTCGGCGTTGAGAGAGATTCCGGTGGTGATCATGTCGTCGGAGAACGTCGTCGCGAGAATCGATCGGTAAGCGGATACCCTTCCGATATTACGCTGAATTTCCTTTTTTGCTGTGGATTTTAATTGACTGGAGTGTCCCTTTGAGACGGTGAATAGTTTGTGCGATTCGTGTGGGATGTTTTGGTCATTTCGGGTTACGGTGGGTTGCCTTCCCGAGAGATTGGCTCCCTTTTCCGGATCGTCTTTCTCGCCGGCTCGTACGAAGTCACCTGTAACATAAATGACATACGTGCCCCTTCTTGAGCTGTTGTCAAGCATTATGTGGGTCGTACTTTCTGCTTTTATGTGGGGCAGAAAGAGTCCTGCAGTGGGTGTACGGTGCACAGAGGCCCTGTTACTCAAGGGGACGCGTTTGTACCGCATTTCGGATCTCCCTTCGTTTTCCGGACCCAGATTCCCGGGATCCGCGTTTCGTTACTTGTAATCTTCTTCGGTTTCATAATATGGATGTCTTACGAAATGCTTTAGTTTCGTTCTGGTACCCGGTTTAGGTCCCGTTTCGTATCGGATCTTCATCAGGGTAGTGCTAAGAGGGTTTAGTTTCAAGTTGGATTCATTCTTCTCGGAGCCCATTCGACTGCACCCTTCTACGTTTTCCCTTTTTTCTCCTTTATTCTGAAGTTGGTTCTTGATTGATATTATGTTTATATTGATGTATTTTATATACGAATTAATCAAAATATTTTTGTCAATGTAAAGAAAATTTGTGTACGGTTCTGGATTCTGTACAAATTGCTGGATACGGTTAGTAATGGATTGCGGGTGAATAATGAGCAGGTGTTTGGAGGAAGGAGCTGCGGACTTCATAGTAAAGCCGGTGAAGTTATCCGACTTGAAGAGGCTAAAGGGATGCATTGCAAGGAAGGAAAAGGAAAAGACGGAGAGCATCCAAGCTCAGTCTGGCAAAAGGAAACTGCCTTGCTCATCATCGTCATCTTCTTCTTCTTCATTATCATCATCAGCGTCCTTACCATCCTCATCATCTCCAACACCTGGAGCATCATCGTCAACGGCATCATCATCATGTGGGGAACAGGACGATACGCACTCTTCATCACCAGCATCAGAGCCTCCACAAAAGCAAGCCAGAGTAGACACGAAACAGCACAATTAGCCAATCGCTAGTATTAACCCGGAATGATGTCTCTTTTTGGGTTGTATATAATTTTGTCACGGATACCATGTAAATAATCCCTGTTCATACGTAACGTCTTAGATCTTTGCTTCTCCTAGAGTTGTTTCTTTGCTGTCTCTCTCTCTCTCTCTGTGTGTGTGTGTGTGTGTGTGTGTGTGGATAAAGAAGCTTTCCAAAGTGGTGCCTTCATACTTGTGAGTCAATCTCTCTGAAAATGACTGCAAGAAAGAAATTGCCGCTTGTCCACCTTGAATTGCATTGTCTATCTACCACATGAACGCGTTTGGTATCTCAAGATATGATTCTTTGGACCAATATTATTCTTTGAAATTTAATAACACAATGGGGCAGAAAATATGCATGAAGAGCCCATCAATGGGATTTGACAATTACGGATGCAATGGAATAAAGAGATTGTAAGAATACTCGTCTTTCCGGAAAGCGAGCCTTGATTTCTCCTCTAAATAGCGGTATCGTACACGGCACAAACGAAATACTGCTCGATAGCAGGATCATCAGGCACTGAAGACCCATCAAAGAGAATATAAGAATCTTTCCCTAATCAAACCTTCATCAAAGGTTACACTCAGAATTTGCTCAATGGTTCAGTTAATCTGTAATGAGCACTAAGTTAGGCGTGATCATGTGGCACGCCTAACCTAGTTTCCCTTTTATTTCTTGAAACACCACTTCCATTATGATACTGCAGTTCGGTTCGTATGTTTAGTCGGATCCATGTTCAGTTTATGTTCGTGCAGGTGCATTTTCTCGGGATTTTTAACTAACACAGCTATATCACAGTTAGTTTTTCTTTTTTTGAGATGTGATTATAATAATATTGTTCTTGGTCCCCTTTAAAATTTAAATTATAGGGAATTGATTATAATAATATTGTTCTTGGTCCTCTTTTAAAAACCTTTAAAATATAAATTATACTCGTGCGATGGAAACCTGAGTAAACATGATCGTGTTTATATATATATATATATATATATATATATATATATATATATATATATATATATATATATATATATATATATATATATATATATATATATATATATATATTCTTTAAATTGGATATAAGCTTCTCTCATGCACACAAACATACACACATGTATAAACCGACTTGCTGTTCTCATCCGTCTGATCTGAGTAACATGGGACTGGTGAATACAAACCCTTACTACTGGAGCAAGGGTATAAATTTTCTTTTCTCTATCGATTATTTTCTTTAAAAGAGGGAAATGAAAATGACAAAATTAAGAGAAAATGAAGTCATCAAGATGGTAAAAGAAGAGCTATTTAGAGAAGGAATGATTAAACCCAAGGAAAGAGTTGGTATCAAACAATCTCATTTAGGTTCAAGGACATGAGCAGTTAAGTGTAGGATGGTGGTGTTTGCTTTCTCTCTCTACATTATTATATATAGAATCTCAACCATCTCATCAAGAGGTTGATAATCAAGATAAGAAAGCAAATAGTATACATCAAGTACTCTTACATATAAATATATATATATAGAGAGAGGGGAGCCACTTTATACTTCTTCCAAACTCTCCATCTCTTCTCCCTCTCTCTCTCTCTCTCCTTTTAATAACAGGGGCTAATGTTGATGTTTAGCCAAACTCCCTACCATTTTTTGGACAAGTTGCTCGTATGTTAAAGGCCATTAAGTAGCCCGGAACCACAATATACACTGCCATTTCTAATAAAGCCGTCGGTAAGGCGCAAAAATCTTGCAAACAACTTGGAATTCCTTATTCGAATTCTTGAGTCCTACCTGTTCTTAGATAATTCTATTGGAAGAATTAATACCAGGAGTGCGCCTCCCCACAGCAGCAAATTAATGGCGAGCTTTCGTCCGCTGTGTCCAATTAAATTATATTTCTGAAGGACGACTCAATCGTAACAGAAATTTTGCAGCAGTTAAGACCGCCGGAAAAGGCCCTCCGGAAACCGTCGGAAACAATATTCTGATTCGACGTGGTGGAGATTTTGACATATTCAAGTAAGAGAAACTCCATGCTACCATTAAATGACACGAAACTAACTTGTGCGGCAGTTTTGGTGTATATATTGCATTAAAAAACTCCTTTTTCATAAACCAACTTGAGTCATGCCTCTCATAATCTCGAGCTTGATAGGATCCATTAATTTCTCGTATCAAAGCTTAGAATTTCAAAGGAGAATAAACGCGATGTTCAAAAGAAATTGATTTGGCATTAATAGTTAAATCATAAAGGGATTCTTGTAGTCATTCTCAACCGTAAATATGTGGAAACGTTACGCACACGAAACATACGTGTTATATAAATAAAATGGAAAACAGATTGTAACATAAATCAAAGACATCAGGAACGATGAAGCCGGACTCGCTATCTATAAATACTATAAATGAGAATACATAAGACATGTGATTCATTAAGAAAGAAAAAGAATCTTTTCTAAAAAAGCTGTTTTTAGGAAACCATAAAATCCATCCATCACCTTCTTACCTTTCTCCAATCTCATTAAGGCGAGGAACCTGTTTTTGATCCGTTCATCCTTTCGGTGCATCACTGACATCGTCGGTAACGAACCTACACGTATATCTTAATTTTAACATTGGTATCACTCTCTCTTCTAAAAGCATCGAAAACTGTAGGCAGCAAAAACCGTCCATAGTTTTGGAAAACTATCAGCGGTCTCAAGGAAACCGCCCCAAACAACAGACTGAAAAGTTTGTTGTATCCTTTGTCATTTTTATTTTTTACAAAACTGCCACTAGGCAAAATTACAAAAAAATCAAGGTATTTTAAAGTAAAAATATGGTTTTACCCTGAAGAGATGAAAAGACAAAGTTGTCCTCTAGTAGTTTATGAAAATTACAAAATACTGGCTTGTGAAATTATATTGTTGTCCTAGATGAGCATAATTTTACATGTTTGCTAGTGTATAAAAAGACGATACTATCCATGTCTTCAAGAAAAATATAGATTCAAAGTTAGAAAAAAATTACTATCCTACCCTTGATCAATTGAGAATTTTACAGAACAACGAGTGTCATTTTTTTTGCCCTAAATCTTTTCGAAAACTTATAAAAACGGATATACAAGTAAAATTTCTGGTTTAACCCTACATTTTTTTGAGAAATTACAGTGGAAGGATATAAGAAAAAATTACAATTTTGTCCTTATATTGATTCTTCCAAGTATTGATCTAAAATTATCCCCAGGTACCTAAAAGCAATTTCAATTAATACTTAGGTATCAGTTTGAAAATACTCTTAATTTGATTATGTTATTTGAAAAACCACTTCTTAGGTTAAGTGCTTTAACTGTGAAAAAATAAGACACTATAAGATGGATTGCCGAAACAAGAATACTGGCGGTGGAAATACCCAACAATGCGGCCAATCGGAGAAGCATGATATAATCTGTATAGTTTTAGAATGCCTCTACATGGACTACCAATATCTGGTTGGTGAATTGATTTAGGAGCAACGAGACACATTTCAAAGAGCAAGAAAGGGGCTATGGATTTAAAGGAATATAAGTTAGGAGAACATCAAGTATACATGAGAAATAACACTTTCTCAGATGTTCTCAGATTTGGATCCTTTAGAATATATGTACAAGGCATACCAGTTTTACTGATTAATGTATTAATTCTGTCATCAATAAGGTGTAATTTGGTTTTGGTTCCTAACATAGTTAAGAAGGGTTTTAAAGTTAGGTTTGTCTCTTGCAAGGTAACCGTGAGAAAGCATGGAAGGGTAGTCTTTTTTGGATTGTTAAGAAAGTTATCTGACTTTAACTTATTGCTAAAATTTTTGGAAAATATTTTAGTAAATGTGAAACTTTTATACATGAGAAAATGACAAAGAAAGTATTTCTCAAGGAAATAACAATCACAATAACCGTGTTAAAAATTATTCACACTGATTTACATAGACCTTTTACAGTAAGATCATATCGAGGAAAATTTTATTTTATAACCTTTATCGATGTTTACTCGATATATATATATCTTAGAACATAAATCTAAGGTACGTGAAGTATTCAAAGAATATAAGTCAAAAATTGAAAACCAAGTGAAACGTACAATCAAAGTCTTCAGATTAGATAGAGGTAGATAATATACCTCTATAAAATTTTTAGAATTTTGTAAAGACTTTGATATTACAAAGAAAAATACAATACCCAAGACACCTTAACAAAATGGTGTAGTCGAAATATATAACAGGACCTTATTGAATATGACAAGGTCTATCTTAATAGATGCTTCTCTTGCAAGGATATTTTGAGGAGAAGCGGAAAGTACAATTATGTATATACTCAACAGAGTACTTTATAAAATTGTATTCTCCACACCATATGAGATGTGGTTTAGAAGAAAATCAAATTTAGGTCATCTCATGAGGTGATGATCTATCACTCGTGTGAAGATCCTTGATCAGTCAGAGACAAGCTAAAAGTAGGTCTTTAAGATGTATATTTATTGGATATCTTAAAAGATCTAAAAGATATTGGTTTTATCATAAGGACCATAGAGTAATAAAAAGCATGGATCTTGAACTCTTAAAGGATACTAAGAATGACATCCTTTAGAATTATGATGAATGTGTTGATGAACTAATAGATATAAATCCATCATCATTTTAACCTATAAATAATCTTCCTTATCAAATCAAAACTTTAAGTGAATATAAAAGGCTTACGGTCACACCATCCTACTTAAAAGATTATCACACTTATATTGCAGAGGAAGTGTGTAATTCGGTGGATTTATATGAGCTAACTGATAACTTAAAATATCAATAGGCCATTGACTCATCTAAATTGTCAGACTGAGAAAAAGCCATAAATGAGGAAATTGAATCAATTGAGAAAAACCAAGTATAGGAATTGACTGATTTTTCAAAAGGAAAGAAAGTCATATACTGTAAATGAGTTCTGAAAAAGAAATATAAAGTTGACGTGTCTATCGACAAATTTAAGGCGAGGTTAGTTGTAAATATATTTTTGCAAAAGAAGTAGATAAATTATATTTAAACATATTCCCCTATTGCGAAATTTGCAATCATAAGGATAATCTTGGTAATCTTATCATAATATGATTTGAATTTATGTTAGTTATATGTAAATATTGTTTTTCTAAATGAAGATTTAGATGAAATCATATATGCAGCAACCAGAATGATAGATAGTTGAAGGCCAAGAACTTTAAAGTATATAGGTTAAAAAATCCCTAAATAGTCTTAAATAGTCACCTCATCAATTGTGTTTGACTTTTCAAGGTGTCATTATAGAACTTGGGTTTTTGGCTAATGAACTTCACCACTATATATATGTTTGGAAAAATGGGATCCACTTTGTCATCTTATCGTTATATATAGATAACATATTGTTGACTGAGAATGATAATAAGAAGATTGTCAAAACCAAGTCATAGTTATACTCAAGGTTCGAAATGAAAGATATGTGTGAAGCATCTTATATCCTTGGTATAAAGATTTCTTAAGACAGATAATCTAAATTCTTATGCCTAAGTTAAAAGAGATCTATCAATTATATACTCAAGAAGTTTAAAATGGGTGAATACAAGCATGTATCTATACCCGTTGCGAAATGGGTCAAATTAACTAAGGTCGATTGACCTGGTGAGGAAGACGATAAGCTTAATGTTTCTTGTGCACAAGTAGTGGGTAGCTTGATGTATATTATATTATGTAAAAGACCTAATATCAACTTTGTTGTTGGTCTTATAAGTAATCCTAGTTGACAATATTGGATAGCTATGAAAAGGATTCTAAGATATTTCAAAGGAACAAAAGGCTTGAAACTTTACTTTCAAGCAGATAAATTGAAAGTGTTAAGATACTCAGATGCTTTATTGAGAGCAAATATAACAACAAATTAACCTCTGCATAAATATTCTTATTTGGAGGTGGAATTATTTCTTGAACATGTAAGAAATAGGGTTGTGTAATGTTACATACATAGGAGGCTAAGTATATGACTTGCTATATGGTTGTAACAAGTGACGTATGGATAAATTGCTTCATACATAATTTGAAGTTGGATATAGCCAACGAGATAGTTGTCATGTATTGTGATAATAATGCAACAATTACTCTAATTAAGAGTGGAATTGATAATTAAAAAAATAAGCATATAATGGTTAAATACTACGATGTTTATGATATGGTTGTGAGAAGGGAAATATTCATCTCATATATGCCAACTGATGATATGTTGACAAACCTCTTGATAAAAGGTATAACAGATTATATTTTCTCATAACATGTTACAAACATAGGTTTGAGATATGTTTAAAATTGATTGTTTTATAGGTTAGAAACTACACAATGGGTAAACAACAATCATAGATGACATGACTTGAAAAACTCTACAAAAGTGGTTGATAAAAACCAATATGTCATGGTTCGAATGGCCAAGTAAAAGATGTAATGCTAATTGTAGCCATTATCAACTATAAATCTATGAAAACGTTACAGGTACAGGAAACATTGGCATTACATAAATAAAATAAAAGACAGATTGTAACAGAAATCCCATAAGTAAAAGATGAAGCCGAACTCGCTCTCTATAAATACTATACATGAGAATACAGAAGACATGTGATTCATTGAGAAAGAAAAAAAATCTTTCTTGAGAAAGCCATTTCTAGGAAATCGTGAAATTCATCCATCATCTTCTTCCCTTTCTCTGATCTCACTAAGGTGAGGAACCGGTTTTTGGCCCGTTCATCATTTCGCTGCTTCACTAATATCGTCGGCAATGAACCTGAGTGTAGATCTTCATCTCAATAATTCTATGATAGAATATATGCAAATTAAAACTATAACCAAAACATGATTAACAATTGGATATGGTAGATACTAACATTCAATAGACTCATTGGATGTTCTATTTTTATGCTTCTTGTTAATTGGGTTGAATGCCGACGCGATTGAAGTCTTACAACTCGATGGTCTGATACCTCAACTTTTAGAATTGATCAAGAAGCCATTAGGTTTAGGTTTGATCCATAATTCAATTTAATCTAGACCCTCTATGAGCAAAATTTGGCACATAATAATTATAAGACCTCACAATGAGAACAATTTTGCATCAAATCTGATGTCACGTTCACAAAAATTTTAGACTTAACTGAAGTAGCATGAAGATGTAATCCAAGTTGTTTGTCCTAGTTTAATATGAAGGTCTCATTGAAATCCAATGCAAGCATGATCCAATGTGAACAACCGTGCAATACTCTTATTAGGATTTATGAATTTTCAACATTCACATCTTAAGAAGTATTGCAGAATGAGATTAGTAGCTCATTCTTCATGCTAAGCTTCTTCAACCCTGGTTGGTAAATCTAATGAGGGGAGCTAATCTTGGCATATATAGCTTAGCTAAATAAGCTGTGGATTGGTCATGCATCTCATATGCTCTTTTGAGCTTTTGGCCACTTTTTCTTTTCATAAAGGGTCTCCCTTTGGGAGTATTTTCTCTTTGTTCCTTCTTTTTCATAGAATGATTTTTCTTTCCAATTTTGCTTTCTTTTGGAAAGAGACTTTTGTAGGGATTTCTCCTATTTTGCTTTTTCGCCAAATTTTCCTTTTAGAGAAGAGAAGAGAAGAGAAGAGGGGAAGGACTTATCCCAATGATTTACTCGATTCATCCCAGATCAGCCTATTTAGAAATAGCACATACTACTTGCAAGTATTTTGCTATATTGAACAAGGCCTTCCTTTGTAAGATGCAGATTTTTAAAATGTAACCCATCTGTTTTTGAAAACTCCGCTTTTTTACAAGCATCGATTCCCTCAATTAGGGTCACACGATCCACTTTGATCCTTACTCACGAAGCTTTAAAGGGGATTTCCTCCAAACGTTTTCACAAGGGGATTCAGCTTAGACCCTACACATGGTATTTTTTCAAATATTGGGCATTCATAGGATCTGCTAAATTCTTACCCTCAACATCAATTAACCAATATGCATTGTTCATGGTGGTTCCACGTACAACATAAGGACCATCCCACTTGGGCCACCACTTTCCAAGTGGATGTGGGCCATGATGGTGGATGGTTTTAAGTACAAGGTCTCTCACTTTGAAGTGGCGAGGCTTCATATGCTTTTCATAATGTCGGGCTATCCTTTGCCGGTATGCATGTGCATGATCCATAGCAAGGAGCCTTCTTTCATCTAATAAATCAAGCTCGATCATTCTAGCATGCTGAAATGTCTCTAGGGGGAGGTCGAGTGCTAGTGATGTATGGAATAAATGCAATTTCGTATGAATGAGGAGAATGACGTTTGTGCCATAGACCAACTCAAATGGCATGACATTTTTGGGAGTTCGGATGGAAGTCCTATAAGCCCATAAGGCTTCATCAAGCTTCTCATGCCACGTCCTATCTTTTTCTAAGGTTTTCTCAATAATACTTATGAGAGTCTTGTTGGTGGCTTCGGCTTGGCCGTTGCCTTGAGGATAGTAGGGCGATGAGAAGTGGTGAGTTTTGCCATACGTGTTACATAACTTTACCATCCTTTCATTGTTGAAGGGGGTGCCATTATCAGACACTAGGTCTCTTGGAACTCCAAATCGAGCTAAGATATTCTTCTTAATGAACGCCACTAAATGTTGCTCCTGGACATTAGTCAGGGAGGTAGCTTCAACCCATTTAGAAAAATACACGGTGGCTGCTAGGATAAACCTATGTCCTTTCAATGCATTTGGAAATATTGGTCCTATGATATCAAACGCCCACATGGTGAATGGCCAAGGGCTGACCACAGAATGCAAGGTTTATGATGGGATATGAATGGTGTGTCCATGCACTTGACATGGGTGACATTTCCTAACATGATCATGATAATCTTGCTTTAAAGTGGACCAGAAATAACCGGCTCTAAGTATTTTCATCGCCATCATGTTTGCATTTACATGCCCTCCACATTCTCCATCGTGGAATTCATGCATTACAATCCTAGCCTCCTCAAGGTCTACACACCTCAATAAGATGCCAGTAAAACTCTTTTTTTATAAAGAATCCCTCCCAAAATTATGTATTGGGTTGAAATCTTTCGAATGAAAGCTTTGTCTTTAGACGAGGCGAATTCTGAAAATCCTTCGTTTTCTAAGAAATCTTTAATGTCTTGAAACCAGGGTTTTTCAGTGGAATTTTGGTTGTTTTGGCAAATCTCCAAATCGTGAATGGATGGACTGGGTTAGTGCCATATTTCTAAGGATCGGGTTTCCAAGGTGGGATCGACCCTTAGGGCTGAGCCTAAGGATGAGAGGGTATCTGCTATGCCATTGTCCTCTCTTCCTACGTGTGTGAGTGTACATGATTTGAACGAATCGACCAGTTTGGTAGCCAATTCGTGATATAGAAGGAGTTTTTCATTTTTGACTTGCCAAATTTTCAACACTTGGTTTATGACAAGTAAAGAGTCTCTAAAGACTTCAATGCATGATGCCCCTAGAGTTTTCGAAATTTGCAAACTTTGTATGAGTGCTTCATACTCGGCTGTATTGTTGGAATATTCGAAATCTAGGCGAATTGCAATGGGGATTTCTCCCTTTTCAGGGGATATGAGGATGACTCCCGCACCTGCCCCTCTCTGGTTTCTTACCCCATCGAAGTGCATTTTTCACACTTAGTTTTCGTTTAAAGAGTTTGCTAAAATATGGTTTTGAAATTGGTTTAAAAGATGCCCTCGTCGGGCATTTCGCCCTTATCCGGCCAAGCTCTCATTTTCCAGGTCGGCTTGGCCCATATTGACATCTGTAGTGGCGTAGCCCATGTCATGTCAACCGAGCTGCATATAAACAGCGATCAGAAACGTGGGTCACACTCTTTGTTAACTCCGGAGCTGTCTACCATCTCTGCTTTTCTGTAATTACTTATGCACTTCGTCCCTGTGCATGTCACCCCATTCTTCGTATCAAACAGTAACTTGTTATCATGTGCCTCTCTTGAATCAATGCCATTCATTGTATCCAGGCACCAAATCCCTGCCCTGCCCTGCCGCTAAAAGCTTGAGCTCATTCTTGAAATAGTCTGCTTCTACTTGCTTGACTCATAAAAATCGAAGACATGCGGTGAGCAAATTAAAGGAATCTTTCCAAGAGTTATAATTAGTTTAATTTTGTAAGAGTTGATACCGAAAATCTCAAAGGGACGTGATAAGTTCAAGGATTTTTAAAGGAATTGTTGACTTAAGCCTAAGGCAACTGTAGTGATAGTTGACAAAACATTGAAAATGAATACCTAATATAACAGCGTAAAGTCAATAGAAATGAGGCAAGTGAGAAGTTATTGGAGACTGTAGAAACGAGAAAGAATAACATATTCAACAGTTACTACCTCAAGAAAAACTTATAAACAATGGTTGAAACGATCGAGCAAAGCATCCATCAAACACATTATCGAACTTTTTTGTTCTTAATTCTATTATTTTTCTCACAAATGATTTAACTTAACTTTGTACTTCAACTCTTTATTTTAACGTGACAATGATTTTCCTTACTTCACAGTCTGACCTTTTTCTTGCTTGAACGCTTAGTATCAACAATATCAGAATATATTGGGGACTCGCACTTGATCGAGCCTTAAAGGATTTTTCCTATAACAATGAGAATTAAAATTCTTTAACAGGCTTCACATCACACCACCGATTTTCTTGATGGTGCTATTAGAATTGAATCGTCACTCCTAACGACAACTGCCAGCAATACACATTTTTTCGAAAAACTAGATACAAATGTAATTTTACAACTCCAAAATTAACTGTTTAATCTTTTGTCATTGAATACGACTGGTAGGGGTCTGCCTAACCTCAAGAATAAACAAAGAAGCTCCAGTAATTTCAACGGTTTCAAATTATCTGTGGCCAGTCGGAAAACGAATGGGAATTGTATTGGGAATGGCCCAGGTGGATAGGATATGAAATTTCGAGGAAAGAGAACTAATGAAATTAGTTCATCAGATCTTAGCCACTTGAATACAGCCGCACCAATGACCGCTAAATAGTTTTATTTTATGATGGAGCTCACATCAATACGAAAGCAGATGCGTGCTTAACGGCAACATGAGACATGACACGGGAACCGACACGAAAAGCCTTGTTTCGTCTCAGGGGCCAATGCTTTTCTGAGTTATCTTCATTTCCACCGTGTAACGGGAAGAAAACCGACCATGCTCAGGTTTATCTTTATGATAAATACAAGATAAATATGATGTCGAAACAAAAATTTGCTGCTCGGGGCTGACAATATAATATAACACACACCCGAAAGTGTGTGTATGGGTGTGTGCGTGTGTGTGTGAGGTCTTTCATGGTATGAAGAGGTAAGAGTGGCATCACTAGAGCATCATCACTCTCACCGGATAGAGCCACACCGGAGTTCCATTAAAACCTCGCTGAAGTTTTATTGGTCTCGGGGAAGTTTCACCGGCTTTGCTAGTGTGACCCTTCGATCGCGAACTGAACTATAGTTGTGTAACTAGGCCCCTACGTGGGAACACCGTGGCAACTCTATTAATAAACTCCCATTTGGGGGAAGAGTCCTGCATCTGAGTTGTAAGCGTATCGCGGGCCACGCACCGTTATTTGCTATCAATACAATCTGCTTTCTTATTTATTCTTAAGTATCCTTGCTATCTCCAAACGACCCTCCCCAATCATCAGGCTTAAAGCTTCCACTAAACCTCTGCAACCTTGGTGAAAGGTTGCTAGGTTGTGCACAGCCTAGCGCCGGTCACGCGTTCCGCGCCTTGGGTGATTCCACCGCCGAGGCGTGACAACTTTGGTATTCGAGCGGTTCTTGTTTGGAGAATTGCGAGTGGGTGCGGGACACACCCCCTCTGTATTGATAGCAAATAGGTAACCCCTTAGTCAACGAAAGCCCCACGTTGACTCATGGCCACTGACACTAAGATGGTCGTCGACCCCATTCATCATAGAAAGGGGAAGGTAAAGGTGGAAGGTAAAGGCTGTACCAGTGGTCGACCCTGCCGAGTCTGCTTCAGGTATCCTGTCTGACGTGGACGCTAGACTTACCAGACTCGAGAGGCTGGTATCAACACTAGATGCTACTGTTGCACGTGCTGTCGAAGGTTTCGACTGGTTAACGGGAGAGATCCACTCGGGCGTGCAAGACCTGACTGAGCGCATGGAAGTTTGCGAGAACAACCACGAGCTTTCACTGGAATGATTTGAACGCATGGAAAAGTACCTCTATCAGACGAAAACTGCGTTGCTGACCCAGATGCTGAAACTTGAGGAAAGGGTTGCTGCGGCACCCACGGAGAGACATTCTTCGGAGGACTCTCAAGCGAAGATGCTAACTCGACTAGAAGGAGTCGAGAGACGGTTGGCTAATGGCAGTAGGCAAGGACCTAGCGGGGAGCGGAGCGACCCCGATGCGTCAAGGTTCGAGAACCTAAGCCCTTTGTTGGGGGACGCGACGCACAGGTGCTGGAAAATTTCCTGTATCAAATGGAGCTGTATCTGAAAGCTAACGAGTATGAGAATGATGAACTCAAGCTAGCCGCAGTTGCCATGTTCTTAGAAGACGACGCCATGCTGTGGTGGCACCGCATGCTGGATGATGCTGTAGAGGGACAGTGTCACATTCGTACTTGGGACGAATTTAAACGGGGTATTCGGAATCACTTCCTCTTGCACAATACTGAAGTCGTTGCGAAAAGAAAGCTCGACGCACTGAAACACTCTGGACCCATTCAGAATTACATAAAGGAATATCAGACGTTGATGCTGAGTATTCAGACCATGACACCGGAAGACAGGCTCTTCAAGTTTCTAAATGGTTTGCAACCTTGGGCGGAGCAAGAGTTGAACCGAGTTAACCCCAGGACCCTCTCAGAAGTTATCACGGTGGCAGAACGGCTTACTAATAACCGCCGAAGAGATGTTGGCAAGAAATCCTCCTCTAAGAAAGACAATGGAAAGAGGAAGGAGGATAAGTCAGAAGACCGTCGAGGCAAACAGGGTGATGGTTCGGTTGGGACTTCTGACAACCGCAAAGATAAAGACAAGAATGGCAAACACAAGAAAGGGGAAAAAGGAAAAGGGACTTTCAAAAAAGAATGCTGGTATTGTGGCGGACCACACTACTCCGTGGAATGCCAACATAAAAAGGATGACTTTCCGCGCGCCAACATTGCTGTGCAAAGAACGGAGCCCCCTATAGAAGAACCGCGGATGGGAGCGTTGCGACTGTTGAATGCTGTTGGGTTTGACAACCAAGCCTCCTCTTCTACGACATGCAAAGGATTGATGTTCTTGGACGTGACGCTAAACGGTACAATCGGTACGACCCTAGCAGACTGCTGCGCTTCGCACAATTTCATACGCCCTGAAGAGGCAAGGCATTTGGGGTTGCGAGTAGTGCCAAGGGATTGTCGGATGAAAGCTGTGAATTCAGAAGCTAAGCCCATTGGGGGTGAAGCCATCAACGTGCCGATCAAGCTAGGAAGTTGGACAGGTGTCACCAATTTCATTGTGAGCCCCATGGACGATTATAAAGTTATTTTGGGACTAGAATTTCTGCGAGAAAGTAAATGGGAGCTTCGCCCCCACTACAATACCTTAGCTATCATGGATAGCCCGACCCCCTGCATCGTTCAACTAAAGTCGGCTGGCGATGAACAGATGCGTGTATGTTCAGCCCTGCAACTGAAGAAAGGCATAAAACAAGGTGAAGATACGTTCTTGGTGTCTTTGCGGGAGATAGAGCAGGAGGCGCTCGACGAGGCGACGCCCCCTGAGATGGATGCTGTACTAAAAGAGTTCGTAGATGTCATGCCTAACGAACTCCCAAAGATACCCCCCGTCGGGAGGTAGATCATCAGATCGAGTTGGTGTCAGGTGCCAAACCACCTGCTATGGTTCCATATCGTATGACCCCTTCAGAATTGAAAGAGTTGAGGAGACAGTTAGATGATATGCTGGCTTCAGGGATTATTTGATCCTTCAAAGCTCCTTTCGGTGAACCTGTATTATTTCAATCAAAACATGACGGATCGAAGAGACTGTGTGTGGACTACCGTGCTCTTAACAAGGTAACGGTTAAGAACAAGTACCCGCTACCTCTTATAGCAGACTTGTTTGATCAATTGGGACAAGCGCGAGTATTCTCTAAGTTAGATCTTCGATCGGGTTATTGGCAAGTGCGCATTGCGGATGGGGATGAGGCAAAGATGACTTGCGTCACGCGATATGGTGCCTACGAGTTTCTAGTCATGCCGTTCGACTTTACAAACGCCCCTGCGACCTTCTCGACCCTGATGAACAAGATATTCTACTCGTTCTTGGATAACTTCGTGGTGGTCTATTTGGACGACATCGTGGTATATAGTGCCTTTATGCCACAACATATCCATCACTTACGGACGATATTCAAGGTGCTACGTGATAATGAATTATACGTGAAACGGGAGAAATGCTTATTTGACAAACCGGAGATTGATTTCCTAGGGCACGTTATTGGTAATGGGAAACTCCGGATGGACGCGAAAAAGATTAAGGCAATTGAGGAGTGGGATCCTCCATCAAATCTAACAAAACTTTGGTCGTTCCTCGGATTGGCAAACTATTACAGACGTTTCATCGAGGGGTACGCTGCTATAGCTTCACCTCTTATGACCCTACTGAAAAAGAGCCAACGTTGGGACTGGAATGAAAATTGTCAACACGCGTTTGATCAATTGAAGATGGCTGTGACGCGAGAACCTATTCTAAGATTGCCTGATCATTCGAAGCCTTTTGAAGTACAGACTGACGGCTCGGATTACGCTCTGGGTGGAGTGCTTATACAGGAGGGGCACCCCATCGCTTATGAAAGCCGCAAGCTGAAAGACGCAGAGAGAAGGTACCCTGTGCATGACAAAGAGACGACTGTTGTAGTGCACTGCCTTCGCCTCTGGCGCCACTACCTCCTGGGAAAACAATTTGTTGTTAAGACGGACAACGTTGTCACAAGCTATTTTCAGACTCAAAAGCGCCTGTCCGCTAAGCAGGCGAGGTGGCAACAATTTTTGGCTGAATTTGACATGACTATTGAGTATAAGCTAGGTAGACTGAATTCCGTTGCTGATGCTTTAAGTCGAAAGCTAAACTTTCTCATCGTTATTCAAGAGGACGTTGGCGACAATGCCTATCACATTCGAAGCGATCTGCTGGACCGCATCCGCGCTGGGTTAGAGAGTGATGATATGGCAAAGCAATTGCAAGCACTAGTTGATGAAGGTAAAACTAGGCGCTTCTGGAAACAGGACGGATTATTACTGATTAAAGGCGGATGTATCTACGTACCTCGCAAAGATAATCTAAGAAGGGACATACTACGAGAATGCCACGACTCTCTATGGGCAGGACATCCTGGAATGGAGCGCACACTCGTTTTGGTGGAGTGAGCTTATTATTGGCCTCAGATGGGATTTGACGTCGAGACTTATGTACGAACTTGTTTGATTTGTCAATAGGACAAGGTTGATAACCAACGTCCAGCAGGTTTATTGGAGCCCTTACCGGTGCCTACGCAACCTTGGGAAAGTGTATCAATGGACTTTATTCTGAATCTGCCGAAGTCCAATGGATGCCAATCTATCTTCGTGGTGGTAGATAGATTCACCAAGTATGGAGTGTTTATGGCAGCCCCCATGAACTGCACGGTTGAGAAGATCGCAGAACTCTTCGTCAAAAACGTAGTCAAGCATTGGGGACTACCAGCCAATATTATCAGTGACAGGGATGCCCGCTTTACAAGCAATTTCTGGAGGGAAATATTTCGTTTACTTGGCTCAGAATTATTCTTCTCGACTAGTTGTCATCCCTAGACAGATGGTCAAACGAAATGGATGAAGGCAGGACTGGACGGAATGACTTGATATTGCACAATTCTCGTACAATTTGCATCGAAGTGAGTTTATTGGGAAAAGCCCCTTCGAGATGGCCATGGGACAACAACCGCAGACATCGCACACCCTCGCAGCACAATACGAAGGCAAGACCCCCATCACACACACCTTCTGCGTCGATCTACAAGAGCAGCATGATATTGCCCACGCTCTCCTTGTGAAGGCAGCGAAGCGTATGAAGAAGTGGGCAGACATGAAGAGGCGTGCTGTCGAATTTAGTGTAGGCGACCAAGTCCTTGTGAAGTTGTACCCAAAGCAAACGCAAATCTTTCGCGGGCAGCACGCCGAGCTGATCCGTAAGTATGACGGTCCCTATACTATAACAAAAAGGGTAGGAAACTGGGCGTACCGACTGGATATTCCAGACCACATCCGTACGCATCCTGTCTTCCATGTGAGTAACCTAAAGGCTTATCATGCTGATATGGAAGATGCAGACCGCAACCAACCAGTGCGCGCACCTGCGCCACTAAGGACTCCGGGAGCAAAGGAAGTGGAACACATCCTCGACCATATGGAAGACAAAAGAGGACACATCTTGCGCCATCTAGTCAAGTGGAGAAGATACGACAAAGCGGACGCGAGCTGGGAGAAGAAGCTAACCATACGCCAGTTTCCAAGACAGATGCGAGAGTACCATTTGCATGTTGGGTTGTCGTGGACGTCAACGATTTGAGCGGGGGAGAATGTGACCCTTCGACCGCGAACTGAACCATGGTTGTGTAACCAGGCCCCTACGTGGGAACACCTTGGCAACTCTATTAATAAACTCCCATTTGGGAGAAGAGTCACGCATATGAGTTGTAAGCGTGTCGCGGGTCACGCACCGTTATTTGCTATCAATACAATCTGCTTTCTTATTTATTCTCAAGTATCCTTGCTATCTCCAAACGACCCTCCCCAATCATCAGGCTTAAAGCTTCCGCTGAACCTCTGCAACCTTGGTGAAAGGCTTGCTAGATTGTGCGCAACCTAGCGCCGGTCACGCGTTCCGCGCCGGGGCGTGACACTAGAGTTTCTCGAGAACATGGCCTTTCCAAGATTGACAAGTTTTATGATATTAGAGAAGATGATTAATGGCAGACACCTATCGTTTAGAAATTCTGAACATCAAGATTCCTAAAGCGCATACCAAAGTTTATATGAAAGGCCATTTCAAAGACGGTAGACTGGGCTAAAACGAAGAAGACATGATGGTATTCTTTAATGGATAAAAGAGGGAAATTGTTGACCTTATATTTTATTTGCGAGTATAATAAAGGCGGTAGACAAATGGGATTACTTCGTTGAATATGGAGAGAGAGAGAGAGAGAGTTGCCCATCTGGGATCAGCCAACAACCAGAGACTTCCAGAATTGATTTGGGGATACACCATCAAGGCCTCTCTCCCTCGAGAGAAAGATGCCAAGGTGGTCATCTTGCAGCAGAAGACCACCTTGGCATCTTTGTGAGTCTGTGCTCTAACCTACTTCGTATATACTATGAATTGAAATCTCTATGTTTATCTCTCTCTTATAATGGCTGAGACCTTTGATCCTCCCTTCGCCTTCCCACCCTCCCCTTTTCCTTCTAATCGGGGAGCAGCAGGATTTTATTACCAGCAAGCAGTTGCCTCGACGCCTTCACCATCTCCACCATCTTCTAAGGGGATCGTAATTGGTGCCGTCTTCGCCACGATCACCGTCTCCATCCTCTTCTGCTTGCTCTTGTTCTATTTCTTGCGCAGGTGTCTTGCCCGGCGCCGGAATTCTCAGGGCAGCTATCCGTCGGTGCTTCCTGGGATGAGGCGCGACTCGTTCAAACGGCACGAGGGGGCACCGAAGGGCCTCATCGTCGATGACAGCGGGCTCGACGTGCTCTATTGGAGGAAGATCCACGGTAACCACCAAGCGAAGACGGAGAAGGCCTCCCACTTGGAGCCACTCCGCCCCGCCGAATCACTCTCCTCATCCTCTCCGGCATATGGCGATGTAAAAACTGAATTCGAGATGTTGTCAATGCCGGTTTCAACAGGAAAACCGCCGGTGGTGCCGACGTCAACCGTGAATCCGGCTCAGAAGCCGCCGAGAATTCCTAATTCAACTCCGCCTGGGAAACCTCCAACCGTGCCAATACAGACCGTGAGTTCTCCTCCACCGAGAGATTCGAATTCAACAACACCGGCAAGAACATCGTCCTTCATGCCGATAACGGCCTCGGATTCAGTTTCGAATCCACAAAGAGCTACAGGTTCAACTTCGCCGCAGCTGCCACAGTCGGCGGTTCGTCCACCACAACGATCTTCGCCCACTTTCACGAGTTCGAACCCAAAACCTGAAAAAGATGTAAGTTCAACTCCACCACAACGATCAGCACCATCCTTTCCTCCAGTAGCTGCACCACCACCACCAGCATTACCACCACCGCCAATGATGTATGTGAGCTCTGCACCGAAACCGCAAAAGAATGTAAATTCAACTCCTCCACCAGAACCAACTCCTCCATCATCACCTCCACCACCAGTAGCAACTTCACCTCCTCCACCACCTCAGTTGGCAGTACGTCCACCATTACCACCACCGCCAATGATGTATGTCAGTTCTGCTCCGAAACCGCAAAAGGATGTAAATTCAACTCCACCGCAAGCACCTCCTACTCCTCCACCACCGCCGCCACAGTCAGCAACAGGTCCTCCTCCGGCACCGCCACCACCAAAACGACCAGTAGCAGCAACACCTCCACCACCCACACCGCCACCGCCGGCAGCTAAGAAATCAATCCCAGCACCACCGATCCTCCCTGCACCAGGCGCAAAAGCTCCTCCACCACCTCCTCTTCCTGGTAAAGCTCCACCACCACCACCACCAGGGAAAGCTCCCCCAACGCCGCCACCTCCTCGTGGACCATTAGGGAAGGCGCCACCGGCTGCGAAAGCAAAACAAGGACAAGATATGTCTGAAAGTTCTTCGGAGCCGATGCCAAAGTTGAAGCCTTTGCACTGGGACAAGGTTGCTATTCCGGCGAACTCCGACCAGTCCATGGTCTGGGACAAACTCAGGGAGGGATCTTTTAGGTACAAACGTGTTGAACCCTTCTTGTTGACTTTTCCACTCTGGTTTCGTCTCCATTTGATGCTTAGCGTGCTATGCCGCTTTAAAATTTTATCCTATTTAAATAATTTTTAGATGGCAGGAACCACTATCGAGTTAATGTCATTTTTAATTGATAAACAATAAGAGACATGGTAATCATGTATAACAATAAAAACAACTGCCTTTTTTTTTGTTGAACTATAACTTATTGTAAGAAAGAAACTTACGTTGAAAGTTTTTGAGTCGCGCTCCGGCGTTGATACTGCTGGTGGGGAGTTCGACTCCCAAAAGAGGTGCATGTCTAGGTATGTGTTAGGCTTCACTCCTCTTGTAACAAAAGAAAAAAAAGGAGTTTCTGAGTCTTAAGCTGATTTTTTCTACGTTTTACTCTCTTAAATAGTCATGGGGATTGGTAAGGTTCAGGTTGGGTCATTCCAAGTCCGTGTCAGAAATCGCTTGACTCCATACTTGACTCATTTTTTTTCCTGAACTACCAAGATGATGTTAAGACTTGACTCAATTTTTTGTTCAGTCCATTTTGAAGACCCAGACACGATCCAATTCGGCTTATGGTCGACTTTGGTGAACCCCTTATACGTATATATACTTAATTGTATGCATACTATACATTACATAAAGTTATATAACTGTTTATATATGATATACTCAATACATGATATGTGTATATATATACCTACTATTACTACATAATATTCCTTTTTATATGTAGTATATATATAATGCAAAGTAGACATTCTTAAAAGTAAAAATATATATGATATACATTAATATATACATTCTGGGTTGCTCGTGAAGCAACCTAGACTATAACCTGATCTTTTGTTGAGTCAATTTAAAGTGATACAGACCCCATCCTGGGTACCTAACCCTCCTACCCTGACACATTTTCTCGTGTCGGGTTCAGGTGGGATCTAAAATTTCCACCCCCAACTTAGCTCGTCATAACACACACACACACACACACAGAATTCGTGCCTTGTTCTTGAGTCCTTTTCAGATACTTTCATTTATAATTCCGCATAACACGCTGTACAAAATGTATCGTGTCAATGTATCGTGTCAGACAAGGTTTGCTCGAAAGAGTTCCAGTTAGACCAGACTTTCCATTATTTGAAGACACAATCATATATAAAATAGCTATTTAGCATAGTCGAGCACCAGAAATCAAAGGGCTCCAACTTCCATTCATTTTGTATTGCAGGTTCGACTATGATCAAATGGAAGCCCTCTTTGGCCTCGCTGACCCGAACACGCAGAAGCCGCCGACTGCACCCACCAAACCTGACCTACCTGCCAACCGCGCCACCAACCAAACTTTCCTCCTTGACCCACGCAAGTCACAGAACATAGCCATAGTCCTCCGCTCCATGGGCCTACCTCGCGAAACCATAGTGGACTCACTCCTCCATGGCCGGGACCTCGCCGCCGACGTACTCGAAAAGCTTGCCAGAATTGCACCCACGCCGGAGGAGATATCTGCTATCCGAGCCCACCCGGCCGACTCCGTTGCCCAGCTCGCTGATGCTGAGTCTTTCCTCTATGACCTCCTGAAGGTCGTGCCAACGGCTTTCCGGCGAGTCGATGCCATGATTTTCCGATCGACATACGAGTCGGAGACCCACATTTTCAAGGAGAATCTCCAAACACTCGGATTGGCGTGCAAGGAGCTGAAGAACTGCACTCTCTTCTTCAAATTACTTGAAGTAGTCCTCAAAGCCGGAAACCAAATGAATGCCGGCACTGAGAGAGGGAATGCACAAGCATTCAATCTCAGAACATTGTCCAAATTGGCCGACGTCAAGAGCACGGATGGTAAGACAACGCTTCTATACTTTGTGGTGCAAGAAGTGGTTCGAGCTGAAGGCAAGAAGTGCACCATAAACCAAGATCTGAGCAACCCGCAATCGGATTCTTCAAGCGGAGCCAACCGTAGTAAGGAAGATGTAGATAATGAATACTTGACTCTCGGATTACCGGTGATCAGCGGGCTCAGCACTGAGTTGGCCAATGTGAAGAAGGCGGCCGGCATCGAGTATGAGTTCTTATCCAGTTGCTGCAGCAAACTAGGAGTGAAGGTGGGTGAGATCAAGAAGTTTGTCAGCAGTTTGAGTGATGATGAGTTCAAGGAAGAGATGAATGGGTTCATCACAGGTGCGGAGAAAGAGCTCAAGGTATTGAGAGAGGACCAGAAGACGGTCACCGATCTCGTGAAGAAGACGATAGAGTATTACCACGTCGGAGCTGCGAGGGACCGGCCGGATAACCTACTGCAAATTTTCTTCATAGTGAAGGATTTCTTGAACATGGTTGATCAGGTATGCGTGGAGATATCAAGAACTCTGCATCGAAAGAAAGCAGTGTCGACGGGTGCAGCGTCAGCTCTAGCGGCGGCTGTAAGATCTTCTCCGAGGTTTGCAAACTTGCCGGCACATTTCGTGACCGAAAATTCAAGAGGATCGAGTGATTCAGATGACGATTTTTGAGGAGCATGTTTTTATGATATGTGAGTTGCATGACCTTAGTTCTTGTACATACAAATAGTGAATTGCATCATTCCATTCGAATCCAGCATTTTTTGTTGTAGTATATATATATGTAAGGGTGTCTTAGGTAGATAAAACTGTTTGTTGCATAATTTCGATCTTTTAAGTTCAACGGTAAAATTTGTTTATACAAGATCATGCACCGACTTTATGCAGCTAAAACTCTCTCTCTCTATATATATCCTCCACCAATGAGACTACCCTAAATAATGTCAATCAATGAGAGGATGAAGACCCATTTTGGGGTTTTGATTCTACCCCACTTCAATTATAAACATACAAAGCTTTGTGGTGGCTTACCAGTCAAAGTGAATGAGTGGTGGCAGTTTTGATATTGAATAATCTGCCATAGTTTTTTTTCTTTTTTGGGATGGGTGGGTGGGGAGTGTTAGTAGAATGGCTGGATACAAACCCCAGGCATTGAACTCATGACCTTCAACACAAGACCCAGTTGAATCTTATTACTAAGCCGAAAAACTTGATCTAGACTTGCAAAGTGTCCCCATCCCCGTTTAGCAAGGAAGAAAGGTATTACTTCTTAGAAAGAAAACCAAATGAAGGCTGCTCGTGGCTTCGTTCATCAACTGAAGATCTTGTTCAAGTTTAGGACCAGTTGGTTGCACGGGCCGAGCCCATCAAAAGTGAGCTCTCTCCATAAATCATTTGTATGCCATTGCAGTACCTTTGTAAAAGAGAGAAAGGACTGACCTTGTACAAGATGTAATGGGTTCGAATCCCATCATCCAAAAAGTCACCTTTCAGTTCATTGAGCTTATATGTGTTCACAAGTCCCGGTCCGTCGAACACAGATGGGCTCGAGTTTGAACTCAAATCAAGCTTTAACAAATCTCAGACTAAGCTCAGGCTTTAATTGAACTAATTTTCTTTTCATTTTGGTTCTGTCCATGGGTTATATGGATTAAGATTTTCAAGGAGTCTGTCCAACTCAGTTTTTTCCGTTGGAAGTATAGGAAGATCGAAGCAATGTGCACGCCGTGGGTATTGAACTCATGACCTTGGAAGTTTGTCTAAGTGAGCTTGAAACCAAAAAAATCATTCATTTAATTAATGGCTGGTCAATAAAAATGGCAGATCATGTACTCGGACTTGAATTGTAGCTGGTCAAATGGGCTCGCGACGTAGAGGCAAACCACGGGTAGGTTGGTTGGCGTGATAGATTGGAGCATGCTAATGGTGTTTGGTGCACCTGATTTCTAGAATTAGAGTTAATCATTCGTGACGCAAGAAATAATTTCTCATTGGGTTATTGTACTCGTACAAATTCAAACTTCTCAAGAATGTTGATGCTATTTAAGAGAGATATAGTGGGTCGACTCACAAATTAAAGGTCATGAGTTCAATTCATGGGCTGTACATTTCATTTCGGTCTTCCACTTGTGCCATAAAAAATAATTTCTTCTTCGAGTCAGCCATTAGGGGTGTGGTTGATTCGACCACCTGGTACTAGAATGCATGCTTAAACTCACATGAGCTTCTAAATCCTAACGAGAATCATGATTTCATATTTGATACTTAAGTTTGAGTTTTTATGTCCATGTTTAATACACAATAAAACTTAGAATCGCGAATATGAAAAGATCAAAATCTAGTTTCCCATTAATCTTATACCAAACACACCCTTGAATTCTTAATTGGCATTGAGCTCGATCGCGTTTAAAGGAAAAATTATAGAAAATACTAATGTCCTATGCATTCAGCGTGTAGATTAATACTAAAAAAATGAAAAAAAAAGGTCTCAACAACCATACAGCTTACTGCATGCAGGCAGTTGTGCAAATAAGGGCGTTATGGTCATTCTACAATGAGAGCTCAGTGACTAAATACTATCAAACATTACACCTCGTGACTGAGTTGTTGTGTTTCAATAGCAAGTCCTATTACCTCCTTAATTCAAAAGAATCACTCGTACCGTCATGAGAAGCCACGCTGATCAAGGGTTGTCGGTGGTATTTTCTTCATAAAATGCGACACGAACACATCCAGGAAACTTGTGCTGCCCGGGGAAACCTGCTTTTGACACGAATGTGACTTGGGAAGACATGAACTTAACCTGAAAGGTCTGTGTCCATGTCCTCCAACCAACTTTACAAAAAGCGACCTTGGAAAAGATTGTGTTGTGTTCAGGTTGACCTGTTTTGACATGTGCTTGAAATGGCTGGCTTAACATCATTCTTAGTTAAGGTAGAAATTTGCTTTGTGTCATGTCATTTCTACTAGTGTCAAGAAACAGTTGACACGAGCACGACCCAATTTGTTTCCTATCATGTTCGTGTTGAACTTTTGTCTTGGATCTAAAATTGCGCGTGCACGCGTAAAGATATCATATTACACCATTTCCTTTTCGTATAAAAACATGTAAATGCCACATTTCTTTTCGGTATTGTTTTGTGCACACACATGGACTTTTCGGGTCGTGCATTGGGTCGGGTTCTCGTAACATGTCCGAAATTGCGACACCTATTTTACGTTACAGGATACTCTTACCTTACATTCTCTTGTTTCTTCTCCAAAACGAGTTCGAATCGACTTGACCCCAAACGAGTTCACTTAGGCCAAAACCAAATTAACGCCATGGGTTGAACTCATGACCACCAACTTCTGAGTCGAACTCTAGCCAGTTGAGCTCATACTCTTTCCGCTGACGGTTAGTTTTTGACAAGAGGCGGAAAGTTATCGAGGTCTTGATTTTTGCGTATACTCATCGTTACGAGAAGGGAAGAAAGAAGGACGAAAGAAAAAAAGGTAAACGGACAGAGATCGAGAGGTGGTGGAGTTCTTCTGCAGCTACAAAGGGGACGCAGAGAAGGGTTTCGTCGTCTCCGTTCTCTTTGATGGCTGTCGCCTCTCCGGTAAGGGTGCTTTCCGTCGCCCTTTCCGACTACCTCCGCCTGCCGGCCCTCTCCTTCCTTCGTCACTTCCGGCCGCCAATCCCCGTTTCCCCGAGGTCGATCGATGTTTCCGTCAGTAGCCGGAGGGGCGGATTCGTTTCCTCCATCAATTGCTTGTTTCCCAGCGTAGATGGTGGTTTCACGGATGCCGGCGGCGGTGACGCCGGGGAAGGGCATGGGGACGACTGCGTCTCCACGCAGAAGGTTCGGTTCCACCGGGAATTCGCTGTTCTCGCGAACGTATTGAAGCGAATCGAGCCGCTCGACACGTCCGTGATCGGCGAGGGCGTCTCCGGCGCTTCGAAGGAGTCGATGAAGCGAACGATCTCCACGATGCTTGGATTGCTGCCTTCAGACCAGTTCTCGGTTACGGTCAGGGTCTCACGGCAGCCGATGACTCGGCTTTTGGTTTCTTCCATCATTACTGGGTAGAATTCTTATGCACTTCTTTTCTTTTTTGGAAAATTTCCGTATTTTCGTAGTTTTTTGGTCTTTTGATTGACTTAATCAACTATTTCCATTAAACTTTTATGAAATTAGATGTTTTTTGATGTTTAGTTTTCTACATAGCCGGAAAGGGTAAATATCTACTGTAATCGTCAAATTTCGATGTTTTGGTCAAGTATTTCTGCTCTATTTTATAGGATAAGCTGTTATACGTTCTATTTGTCGAATTTTGGTTCTTTGAGTCGAGTACTTCTGCACCACCTTAATAAGTTTTAAGATGTTTTTGTTTTGAACATTGCTCTTCGATTTGGTTGGGAAAGGCAAAAATATCCATTATAATTGTCAATTTTTGGTTCCTTCATCTGATCATTTCTCTCTTATAGAATAGGATGTTTTACGTTTGACCGTGTGGTCGAAATAGGCAAAACATCCAACTTATGCGTTGAATTTTGCTTCCTTTTATTCGTAATGCATATTTATACTTGGATTAGTGCTAAAGCAAGTACTTCCTTTTCTATTTCGTCAATAGAAAAGATTATTTCAGCAACTAAGTTTAATCAAGTTCTGGTAAATTTTCCTTTTATGGGTAGGTTGGTTTGTGGTGATTAAGATTCGTTTCCATAACCTACTGATTCAACAAATTATATTTCCACGCCCAAGTTACATATCGATTCTCTTCAATAAGATAAGGCGAATCTCATAACTGGGTGTGCTAGTATGGATTTCTAGAGATTTCATCTGTTTACTGCATATCTTTGTTACATTTTTCTTTCCTTTTTGCAATTCCAGGTATAGCTACATTTTTCTTTGCTTTTCACCATTCCAGGTATACTCTATGGAATGCAGAATATCGTGTGTCGTTGATGAGGAACTTCAGTATTCCTCATGAAAGCAAGCTAGAAGCCCGTGAATCTAATTTTTGGGACATGTTCGATGATGAGGAAAATGACGGTGTCAGAGTTCATTCTGGTCATAGTGAAGTTAGTGCACAAGAGCTAGGAATGCCAGCGAATGTCGGTAAATTGTCACAGGAAGCTTTTAGTTACATTGAAAAGTTGAAGTCTGAGTTGGCAACAGTTGAAAAGGTAGAAATAGAGCTGCTTCTTTTGTACCACACTAAAGTGCATGTAACTAGAGTGACTGATGTCACCCTCTTCTCCCAGTTTGTTTCTCTTTTTAGTTTCTTTAGATGCATGCTAGAAGTGTTTCTCTAGAGAGGTTCTTTGGTCTGGTTCAATCTGATATTGAGAAATGATTAGATGGAGTATCTATTCAGGATTTATTTTCCAAAGCATATTGAGTTTCCTCAATTACAAGTAAATGATACCACTTCTTTTTTTCTTGGGGGTGGGGAGAGAAGAGGGAGGAGATGGGGAGCCAACTATGGATGATCAGTTCCCTATTTCATGACATTCTGAAGCTTTTTGGATGATTCTATTTGGTGAAGAGAATTTCTCCATATAGAAGAAAACCCCTTGTCCCCGTGAAAGCTTGGACACTTTAGTTTCTTGCTTTTCTTTATCAATTATTAACTGGGGTCATCAAATTTTATTAGGAGTTGGATGCTGAAAAGCAGGAACAAAATGGAATGAATGGCCAGAGAAACGACTTGTTAGATTACCTGAGATCTCTAGAACCTGAAATGGTAATTCATATGTCGAGTTTCCTTATTGTCATGTGTAGAACAGTTTCCTTTGGGTTTATGTTTCATTATATTTTGTCCATTTAAGGTTTTCTTTATAACTCTTGACCACAGGTAATTGAATTGTCTCGTCCATCATCACCTGAGGTGGAGGAAATTATTCAGCAACTTGTTGAGAACGTTCTACAGAGATTCTTCAAGGACGACAACCCTCCAGACTGCCTGGAAGGCTCAAATGTAGAGAAGGGGGAGAGTTGTGGGGAAGATCTGCTTGGAAATGGCAGCACAACAGGGACATCCCGGGATTACCTTGCTAAATTGATTTTCTGGTTAGTCTTACTTATGCTTCACTTTGTTATGCAAGCCTACAAATTTATAATTCAACTGTTAGTTCTGTTGGGGAGAACCCATTTTTAATTCATATATAAGAATCAGGCACCAAAACAGTAGAAGGTTTGTCTTTGCATTACCAAATCCCTAACGCTTTCCTCTTGATGATGGTTTAGAAAGTGCTGTTATAGATTTCTAGGAAGTCTTGCATACCTTGTAATGACCAATTGTCTCATTCCTATAGATTGATGGGTACATTAGTTAAAGCTTAATGAGTATCGCCACTATGCTATTTGTTTGTACTGTTTAGTCTGGGCTGCCTTTCCCAAGATTGCTGTAACCAATCCACCATCGACCAAATTTTATTGCATTTGATCTGGTGGCCAGAATATTCCTAATATACAACAACAACTAAGCCTTTTCCCATATTAGATGGGGTTGGCTACATGGATTCTTTGTTTCCACAAAGCCGTATCATGTGCCAACTCCATATAAACTAAATCATTCTTTATTGTTTCTTTTCAATACTTTTGTGGTCATCCTTTTCCTCTTTTAACATTTTCACAATCTAGTTTTCCATATATTCTTACGGGAGCATTCTTGGGCTGTTTTTTTACATGTCTCTCATTTTATCTACTGGTGATACTCCCAATTTGTTTCTAATAACCTCATTATGTATACGGTCTTTCCTTGTGTGACTGCTCATCCATCTCAACGTCTTCATTTCTACTACAAACATCTTTTGCACATGTTAATGGTTAACTACCCAACACCCAGAAACAGAAAACATAACAGATCTAATTGTTGCTCTATAATATTTGCCTTTCAACTTTAATGATATCCTCTTGTTCCATAGAATACTTGATGGCCCTAGCCATTTTAACCCAGCGGCATTAATTCTATGCATAACATCTTTATCACTTTGAAAAATTGACCCTAGGTATTTAAAATTTTCCTTGTGAAGGATGCAATGTATGCCAATCTTAATTTCTATGTCCTCTGAACCACCCAAATGATCAAACATACAACAACAACAACAACAACTAAGCACTCCTCCACTAATACAATGTCATCTGTAAATAACATACACCAAGGTACTTCATCTTGAATATGTTTTGTTAACTCATCCATCACCATTATAAATAAGTATGGACTTAAAGTTGATCCTTGATGTAACCCAATATTAACTTCAAAGAAGTCTGTCGTTCCTTCATGAGTCCTCACACATGTTTTTGCACCATCATACATGTCTCTTATAAGGTTAATATATGTCAATGGGATACCTCTTTTTTCCAAAGTTCTCCAAAGAACCTCCCTCGGTACCCTATCATAAGTTTTTTCTAGATCAATAAATATCATGTGAAGGTCTTTCTTTTTTTGCTCTAAAATGTTCCATAAGACATCTCAAAAGGTGAATCGCTTCAATAGTAGATCTGCCTGGCATGAATCTAAATTGATTCTCTGTTGTACTTGATACTTGTCTTAACCTATGTTCGATAATTCTTTCCCATAATTTCATAGTATGACTCATTAACTTGATATGGTAACCTACGTCTGGCGATACAAATTTGCTTTGCTGATTTTCTATCTTCCTACTTATGCAACTTGTGTGGGATAAAGCTTGGTTTTGGTTGGCATTTTCATCTTTCTTACTGCATGTAAGCCGTTTAGATCTCTATATTGCAGCTTAACTAATCCATGTGACACAATTGGTGGTTTCAGGTGCATGCTTTTAGGTCACCATATGAGAGGATTAGAATACAGGCTTCATCTAAGCTGCGTGGTTGGTATATTATAAAAGAGGATTATTGATTTGTACATTCTTTGCCTTCGAGAGCCATCTACCCTCTTCGATTCGCTGATAGTACAGCCTTTTCGTCAATATTTTGTATGTATATCTTGGTTTATCGGACTCGTCAAGAAATGTAGTTGTACAACCAAAAGCCTGTACAGTGAGCTTCTTTTCCCCCCTTGATAGATAGCTATTCATTTCGGCATAGACTGACATATTCGACTATATCTAGACGTCTCTTTTGTGGACTCCACATGCATTCTACATCAAAGAAGTTGTGGATCCTATTCTGCTGTGCTTTGAATATTGTTTCACTTGAATGTGCCGGAGTCAATCATAGCCGCTTAATCATGTTTTGGGATATCTTCCCATATTGTCCATGGATATCCACGGATCTTATACTTCTTATCCCCATCTTTCATTTCTTTGGGATATTTTGAGTGGTATATGATCATTGGCTGAATTTGTGGTCTGTGGATGTCGACAAGCTGAGTTTTGTCACAAGGAGACACTGCTTTGTGTTAGAAAACTATTTGAAGTTGAAGGCATGAATTTGGTACCTGAGAAGTGCACGTCTGGTTGGGGCTTTTCCAACCTCTGCCCGCTAGAGAGAGAGACCCCCTAGACATGTCCGGTTCCAGGTACCGGATCCGAACCGCTTATTTTTAAAGCATTTTCCTTGATGTTTTCAAATTTTCTTTTTTAAAATCCAAGGGTAATGATAGGAGCTAGAGTCGAACTCCCCACCAGTTGCATCAGTAGAAATCGCGCTGTTGTTAGAGCAGTCGTTTGGTTTTTGATAAGGGGTTCTGGAGAAAATATTTAAATCATAGTGGAAGTTTGGAACGGTTGGTTCGGAACTGATGGGTTCTATGTGATTAGAAACTATTAGTTTTGTTTTCAAAGCGGTTTTTAGAGACCATGAATCATAATTAAATTGAGGGGTTCGCGGTTGTAGTTACCGTCGGTTTTGCTTGTGGTTTGGTTCTGGTTCAAACTGATGGATCAGTTTTGAACCTGCCATCGGTTCTGAGCCTGCCATGTTTAAAACATCATATCCAATCAATAGCGAGAATAGGTCTTGAGACTCTGTCAGAGAAAAGCTTGCCTACATTTATAGATATTAACTATATTGGGCTTAACAAAGTTTCAAAGGGTCTCTTATTCAATATAAGAGTGAAGATATGATGAAACAAATGTAAGGTGAAGATGTTCTCTCCAGATGTCTGATGACGGTCCTTATCTAGTTGAAACCCCTTATATAAATTATTATATTTGTAAGTCCCAATGATTAAACTTTGGTTAATTCAGCCGGCTTGGTTTGAGCCCCCGAAAACTGCACAGAATGGAAATAATCAAATTTTCTTGAATTTCAAAAGCAAAACCGAATCCAAAAACAAATCTTTTTCTTGTTTAACCGAATTATGCGCATCCCTATATGGGAACACATTTTATTTCGTTCTTCAGGCCATATACACATGAAGAAGCATGTACCAGTGGACGAATTTCGCAACATGGAAAATAGTGTCATGATTCTGCAAATTGAGTTATTTCTATAGCATGGAGTTGGATTTTTTTGGTAGACAATTTGAAATGAATTACTGAATATATTTATCTCTTTGATTTTTAAGCAATAGGTGACATACCTGGTATCACAACATGCTCTGTTGTTGGATGTGCTTGATGTGACACTTAAGAGTTCTATAAACGGAACGGGGTTGTGTTCAAGGTGGATCTTGCATTAATGGTCTAAAGATGAACATAAAATCATAGATCAATTTTAGCTTAATATCTTTTGTTTATTCAACTCCGACCATGTAAGGGATCACCCTTGCATTGCCGGTCCCAAGCCGGGATAAAGGAAGAGGGTTATGTTAGGCTTTCGACAGCCAGCATAAAACTTTATCGGATTTTTATAATATAGATTACAAAAATTATGAGTATTGCTTTGGGGCGTCCCCGCCAAGCGACGTCTTGTAGAGCCCAAATGCAGTAATAAGTAAGCAATGACCACTACATTTTCGTCCAAATAGAGTGAATCAATTGTAGAGAGGGTTCCCACATCATGGACGGGTGTGAGTAAAGAAGTTAGTCCCGCTACATTACCGCCCGAATGTAGTGAATAATTTTCATAGAGGGTCTTCACATTTTGATTATGGACGGATGTGGGGGGTAAGGAAGCTAGTCCTAGATAATAAGATTCGTATTGGTTCTTGGAATATCAGAACATTATCCGATAAGCTAATGGAGGTGGTAGATACTATGATTCAGAGAAAGATTAATATTCTATGTTTACAAGAGATAAAATGGGTTGGAGAAAAAGCAAAGGAGATAGAGAATACAGGTTTTAAATTATGGTATTCATGTAAAGAAAAGGCTCAAACCGGAGTTGGTATTATCATAAATAAAGATTTAAAGGATAATATAGTAGACATACAACGATATGGTGACCGAATCATGACGTTGAAATTAGTGTTAGGAGCAGAGATTTTGAATATAGTTTGTGCTTACGCACCCCAAGTAGGACTAGAAAATAGTATAAAGACAGCTTTTTGGGAAGAGTTAGATAAGGTGATTCAAAAGATTCCACAAAGAGAGATGATTTGTTTAGGAGGAGACTTAAATGAACATTTTTTTAAAGAGGCATTAGGATATCAAGGGATTCATGAAAACTTTGGTTTTGGGGATATAAATGAGGAAGGTAGGGAGATTTTAAATTTTGCTATGGCATTTGATCTCTTTATAGTCAATACAATCTTCAAAAAATGAGATGAACATTTAATTACTCATAAGAGTGGCTTATCACAAATACAAATTGATTACTTTATTTGTAGAAAAAAAGATAGAGCATGTTGTAAAGATTGCAAGGTAATTCCAGGAGAAAGCTTAACCACCCAACATCGACTTTTAATTATGGATTTACAAATAAAAAAGTAGATAAAAAAGAAAAGAGTGCATCGAGCTATTCGAACTAAATGGTGGAACTTCAAAAGCGAGAAAGAAGATATATTTAAACAGAAAATCCTTCAAGGAGATGTTTGGAATTATGTTGGTACACCCTGTGATATGTAGAACAATATGGCTATACATATTAGGAAAGTGGCGAAAGATGTGTTAGGTGTATCTAAAGGAGGTGTACCGGCACAAAAAGAAGATTGGTGGTGGAGTGAAGTAGTGCAAAATAAAATCAAGGCAAAGAGGGCATGCTACAAATTATATTATGCTAAGAAAACTAGTGAAACTTTAGAGGCTTATAAGAAAGTAAAGAAGGAAGTGAAAAAGGTCGTGAGTGAAGCAAAAGTTAAAATTTGGGAGGATTTATATAATAAACTCAACTCAAAAGAGGGTGAAAGAGATATTTTTAGGATAGCTAGGGCTAGAGATAAGAAAACTAAAGATCTTAATTATGTTAAATGCATCAAACACGATGATGAAAAAATTCTAGTGACAAATGATGATATAAGATATTTTTATAAGCTTTTTAATGAAAATAAAGATGTTAGTATTAGCTTAGGAGAGTTAGCCAAATCAGAAAAATATATAAACTATAATTTATACCAATGTATTCAAAAGAATGAAGTCAAAGAGGCTCTTAAACATATGAAGGGTGGTAAATCGGTAGAACCAGATAATATTCCTATAGAAGTTTGGAAAATACTAAGAGACATAGGAATCACTTGACTCACGAGACTATTTAATGAAATATGGAAAAACCAAAAGATGCCCGAGGAATGGAGAGTAAGTACACTTATACTCATATATAAAAACAAGGGAGACATTCAAAATTGTGCGAATTATCGAGGTATCAAGTTAATGAGTCATACTATGAAATTATGGGAAAGAATTATTGAACGTAGGTTAAGACAAGTATCAAGTACAACAGAGAACCAATTTGGATTTATGCTTGGTAGATCTACTATGGAAGCGATTCACCTTTTGAGACGTCTTATGGAACATTTTAGAGCAAAAAAGAAAGACCTTCACATGATATTTATTGATCTAGAAAAAGCTTATGATAGGGTAACGAGGGAGGTTCTTTGGAGAACTTTAGAAAAAAGAGGTATCCTATTGACATATATTAACCTTATAAGAGACATGTATGATGGTGCAAAAACATGTGTGAGGACTCATGAAGGAACGACAGACTTCTTTGAAGTTAATATTGGGTTACATCAAGGATCAACTTTAAGTCCATACTTATTTATAATGGTGATGGATGAGTTAACAAAACATATTCAAGATGAAGTACCTTGGTGTATGTTATTTGCAGATGACATTGTATTAGTGGAGGAGTCTAAGGAAAAAGTTAATAGAAAATTGGAACTATGGAGAGAAACATTAGAAAACAAAGGCCTCCGACTTAGTAGAACAAAGACAGAATATATGGAATGTAAGTTTGATCATTTGGCTACTTCAGAGGACATAGAAATTAAAATTGGCACACATTGCATTCCCCAAAAGGAAAGTTTTAAATACCTAGGGTCAATTTTTCAGAGTGATGAAAGAATTGATGGAGATGTTACGCATTGAATTAATGCTGGTTGGTTAAAATGGAGAGGAGCATCAGGTATTCTTTGTGATAAGAAGATACCATTAAAGTTAAAAGGTAAATATTATAGGGCATCAATTAGGCTTGTCATGTTTTATGGTTCTGAGTGTTGGGCAGTTAATCATCAATATGTACAAAGATGTTTGTAACAGAAATGAAGATGTTGAGATGGATGAGTGGTCATTCAAGAAAAGACCGTATACATAATGAGGTTATTAGAAACAAATTAGGAGTGACACCAATAGAGGATAAAATGAGAGAATATCATTTAAGATGGTTTGGATATATAGAAAGAATATTAAAAGAAGAACCCATAGGAAGGTTACAAAAACTAAATTTGGAAAGTATTCGACCACAAAAGTGTTGGAAAGAAACAATAAAAAATGATCTAGCTTATTGTGAGTTATATGCTAACATAGCACACGATAGGGATATGTGGAAACAAAGAATCCATGTAGCGGACCCCGTCTAGTATGGGAAAAGGCTTAGTTGTTGTTGTTGTATCTTTTGTTTATTCAAGAAAAGGATGACAATTGTTGGATTGCATTTTAAAAGATCCAAAGGTCCAATTTGGTCAATACCATTCTTTTATAATATTTTCATTTACAATTTTCCCCTTTGTATCATAAGATGACAACTCTGTATGACTAGAACGTCTGGAATGTTGGGGTGTGCGTGGCATGAGGGGTGTTTGATTTTGAGACCAGGACTACGAAACTGGAACTACAGTTCCAGTTCCAGCAACCCAGGGGTGGGCCACTGGTCAGCCTCGTAATTGGGTAGAAATCACTTTTTACTGCATGGGGAGGCCTGCATTTGATTACGAGGGAATCTGGAACTGTAGTTCCATTCCGTAGTCCTAGGCCTTGTAATCAAACACCCGCTGAGGGAAAATGGTGTTCCTTTTGTCTCATGTCGAATAGAATACAAGTTTCTCGAAGCGTCCAACCGAAGGGCATTATATTCTAATACCTGTTAATATCATTCATTAAACGTTTCTGTTCCTAGATTGTTTTTGAAAAATTGAGTAATCGTTGCACTTGTTTGAAGTCTCAACTTGTTTTCTACTTGTTCAGTAGCCTTAATTTCAATCATTTTTTGCTTTCTTCCCTCTAGACTGAAGCTGCTCACAGTTGGACGTGCATGGACCTTTATGTGTTTGCAACACCATACAGAGTAACGTGGGACTATTATTTTACCTCCAAAGATCATAAGTTGGAGTTCAAGTCATGGGAAGAGCCTGCATAACTTGAATATGTTTGTTCTAACACTTACTCACCTTGATCCTTTATTTATTCTAGTTTTTTCTTCCATAATGATTTAATGTTGATCACCATATTTCCAGGTGAAGAACGGTATATCAGTATTTCTTATGCCATCGGGGATGCCTGAAATTTTGCTGTTCTTATTAGATGTCTTGCCGGTATTTTCAAACTCTGGGTGGGGCCAGAATGCAAACTTAGAGTTCCTGAAAAAGCGCATGGGAGCAACATTTGAAGAACGACCTCAGCCTTGGATTTCGTGATGAGGATGTCCACTCTGGAGATTTTTTAGCTGTGTCAAAGATTCGTGGCCGCCGGGGTGAGTTTGAGACTCTGGAAAAATGGGTGACGGGGGCATTTGCTGGAGATACTGCTGTTTGCTTGAAAGATGAGAAGGGGAACCTCTGGGTCGCTGAATCAGGACATGAAAATGAGAAGGTACTTGTCTACCTATTTGCAGTTACCTTTCTGTTTTGCTCTGTAAGATGCTTAGAGAGAATCCTGTACTTACCACCTTTTCGGAAACAAGATTCTTTAGTATATGGGTTGCTCCATTATACCTGATGCTCCGGTTTGCTGATGTCCATTTTACCTCCATTATACCTGATGCTTTGGTTCGCCGATCTCCATTTTACTTTTGTTTATATGGAACCTTTTGTGAAATTGATTTTCAATTTTTTCCTTATGGGTTCTGTGGATTTTAACTTTTAAGCAAAATCTTTTATTGATCCCCTAACTTTAGCTTTTCTGCTTGCAGGGCGAAGAAATTATTGTTATAATCCCATGGGACGAGTGGTGGGAGTGGTGGCTATTAAGGATAGCTTAAATCCTCAAATAGCACTGCTTCCTCTGCATCCTGACATGCGAGCAAAGTTTGATCCTACTGCAGCTTGGGAGTTTGCAAGAAACATGTCAGGAAAACCTTATGGTTATCATAACATGATATTCAACTGGATTGACACCATAGCTGACAACTATCCTCCTCCTCTAGATTCTCATTTGGTATGTGCCTTTATGGCAGCAGTCGCTGTTCATTTGTTCAATATTTTATTGTTTATTTCCTAATAGATGTTCTTCTGGATGCAAGTACTAATTGTTTCCACACTTTTATCCTTCAAACAGAATGCTTATTCTCACAGAAATTCATTATACTCACACTGAGTTTTCTTTGACATTCTTAATCAGAAGTTAGATGCCATGGCGTGTTAAAAATAGTACATCAAAAGAATATGTCTTACTAATTTAAGACTTCTGCATTCGTGAGGGTATATACTGTTGACTGTTAAATCTTTGTTGTTTGTATTATATATCACCATTTACTAATACAGTCCTTACGGAATGTTCTGGTATTTTCTTTCAGGTCATTTCTTTCATGTCCATGTGGACTAGGTTGCAACCTGCTTATGCTGCAAACATGTGGAATGAAGCTCTAAACAAGCGCCTTGGTACTGAGGTAAATATAAACACATTCTCGTTTTAGAGGTGTTAGTTTCTGCATCTAGATTGACTAAACTTGGAGTAATACGTCGCATAAAGGAAACCTATTTCCCGCAGAATGAAAAATGAAAGGAGATAACCTTCAAGTACTGCAACCATCATAGAAACGTCTTTTTCAAAATCTGCTTTGAAGATAAAACTATGGATCAATGATTAATCAAAGAAGCAGTTGCCAACAAACTGAGAATTTTATTAGCTTTGCAGAGTTCATTCCTGTTTCTCAGAAAGAGTTTCACAAAAACCATCCAAGTTCTATGTCACAGCAACTTCAATTCTTGAACGAATTCTGTCTTCTTTCACGATTTAGATTTACGTGGAATACTTTCTGAATGTGAAAAGTGAGGCATAACATTCGATGAATTGCTTACTGTTCCTGAACAAGACGAGTGGGAGTATAGTGATGGGAAGTCAACAATTTGTGTTGCCTTCATTCTTGAAATGTATAAAGCAGCTGGGGTATTCTCACCTATTTCCAGCTCCATTCAAGTTACTGAGTTCACTGATATTCATCTGCGATTGTTCATTCACTTTTCTTTGATGTTCCAAACATATATCATGGTTGATCATATGGAAAGCTCTTTATGTTGTCTCAGATCCGTGATGCTTACATGCTAAAAATATTTGAGAATAACAGTACCCGCTTGCCAAGCTGGTGCAAAGCTAAAGATGGGAAAACTCTCTGCCAGATCTTGGGAGAGTACCACATGGAGTTTCCTGGCTATATCACCATCGAACCATACGCGTGCATGAATTAGAATTGCCCTTCATTGCCACCAACTTACAAGAGACCCATAAGTTGTTGAACCCAATGATTGTCTCTACCATGGTGTTCCTTCACATTAGCGACAACCGCATGTGGCAAACAGTCTCCATCTGTGTATCTTTTTTGCTATCAATTGTAATATGCAGACATGTAAATATATTGAGACCACGTTTAATGGTAATCTATGAGCAGTTATTGTCTTCTCTGTGGTTTGTGAAAATGGATATGTGGGTAATGCAAACTTGCCGAGCTATTTGAGACGGGGAACAAAGGCTCATAAAAATCCAGCTTTGTGTGCATAATGGAAGCGAGGAAAGCAGGCATTGAAACAATTCATTTACTATGGGCCAGTGTATCTGGTACTAATGAAGTTCGGAACTTTTGGTTTTTTCTATAGCTTGTTGGAGGAAATTAATTTAAAGATTATTTAGGGAGAGCTATGAGGCGACTAGAAGACCACTTTGTGTTTTTCTTTCCCCTCGTTTTATTTTAAATCAGTAAGAAATGATGGGATTGGAGAGATGGATTTCATTGACGTCTAAACTTTCCTCTCCAGTTGCTGGAACTCATTAATTTGGATTTTGATGCGAATCTCATATTTACCTAACTTGTTTCTAAACTTGATCGTGCCGGTAGCTCCCAAGCTATGCCGTAAAACAAGCTGAATGTGGTGAGCTGTGCCGGATCGTGGCGTCTTGGTACACTGCTACTTATTCGCGGCTTTCCTCGGTCATTTAAGATGCGGTGCTCTCACACCTTAGATGAGATGTGTGTCGGGTGATCTTACCTCTTCCTTACTGTCACCGGATTCGAGGAACCCTCTGTCTTCGCAGAGATAACAAGACGCAGCAGTGAAGGGGAGGGTGGATGATGGACATGAGGTTCTCTCATAGGGGTTTGCTCAAACGAATGTAGTATTGATTCTGTTTCTCTCAGTATTTTTGGTATGTTCAGTGTCCGTACGTGCCTACCTTTATAGGCAGGCGCTCTCCTATTCGTCGTGCTTATCCGCATGTGGTTTCCCTCGTCTGCGAGTTGTAACGAACGATCATTACTAGATTTTCCGGTAACAACTGTCAGTTATTGGATCTGGCCTTATCCTCAGGTAACGGCTTGATGGTCAGTCCAACCGTTACCCGAGCCGAGAATGACCACAACTTTGTAACATCTCCCACTTGGCCATTTGAGCCAAGTGTATCGACATACTGGTTTTTCTTCCACTTTTCAGAGGTTTTCCCTAGTTATGTCGATTCTTGATTACTATTTTAATCAGAACCTGTTGTGTGGTTATTTCCTTACGCAACAAATCATCCCTTGTATGGTTATTTACCTATACAATAATTTTATATCCATTGTATGGTTGTTTGCCTATACAACAAATCAAACATATCTCAAACCCATGTTTATAACATGTTTTGAGAAGAGTTCTTCCGTTATGCCTTTTGTTTAGGGGTCTGCCAACATGTCTTCTGTTGGCATGTATGAGATTGATATTTCCTTTCTCATAACAGTGGTATTTTACCATTATATGCTTGCTTTTCGAGCAATCCGCTCCACTCTTAATAAGAGTAACTGCTGCATTTTTATCAAAATAGATAATCACTGGCTCGTCTGTTATCTCCAGCTTCAAATCTCGTATGAAGTGGCTTAACCAAACAGCACTTGTTACAGCCATACAACCAGCAACATACTCATCTTCCTGTGTATGCAATGCTACACAACCCTATTTCTTGCATGCCCAAGAAACATCACCACCTCCAAATAAGAATATTTGTCCTGAGGTTGATTTGTTGTCATCTTTGCTCCTAGCAAAGTCAACATCTAAGTATCCTACCACTTTCGGTTCATTTGCTTGAAAGCATAGTTTCAAGTCCTTTGTTCCTTTCAGATATCATAGAATCCTTTTCACAACTATCCAATACTGCCAACCAGGATTACTTTGATATCTACTGATAAGACCAACAACAAAGTTGATATCAGGCCTTATACACAATATAGCATACATCAAGCTGCCAACAACTTGTGCATAAGGAATATTAGGCTTATCGTCTCCTTTACCGGGACAATCAACCTTACTCAATTTCACCCCTTTTGCAACAAGTGTGTCTGCAGACTTGTATTCACCCATTTTAAACTTCTTGAGGGTATAGTCTATATATCTCTCTTGACTCAAACATAAGAGTCTAGATCCTCTATCTCGAGAGATCTTTATACCTAGGATATAGGATGCTTCCCCCATATCCTTCATTTTGAACTTAGAGTTCAGCCATGACTTGGTTTTGACAATCATCTCATTGTCGTTTCTTGTCAACAATATGTCATCTACATACAATGATAAGATGACAAAGTGGCTCCCAATGTTCCAGACATATACACAGTGATCCAGTTTGTTAGCCACAAACCCAAGTTCTATAATGGCATTTTGAAAGGTTAAATACTATTGGCGAGATGAATGTTTCAGGTCATATAGGGATTTTTTCAACCTATATACTTTATCTTCTTGGCCTTCAACCACAAATCCTACGGGTTACTGCATGTATATGATTTCTTCTAAATCACCATTTAGAAATGCTGTCTTTACATCAAACTGATGTAAATCCAAATCATAGTATGCAGATATTGCCAGGATTATCCGTATGGATGCAAATTTCACAACTGGGAAATATGTCTCAACATAATCTATCCCCTCTTTTTGCGAAAAACCCTTTACAACCAACCTCGCTTTAAACTTGTCGATTGTACCATCGACCTTGTATTTCTTTTTCAAAACCCATTTATAGCCTATAACTTTCCTTCCTATTGGCAAATCAGTCAATTTCCAGACTTTGTTTTTCTCTATAGATTCAATTTCCTTATCCATGGCATTCTCCCAGTCTGTTGCTTTCGATGAGTTCATTGCTTGCTGATAAGTCAAGTTATCAGTTAACTCATTTAAATCTACTAAATTACACACTTCTTCTACAAGATAAGTGTGATAATCCTTTAAGTAGCACGGAGTGACTCTTGGCCTCTTGTGTCCACTTAAGGTATCGATAGTTTCAGGAAGATCTTCTATGGGCTCAAAAGATGATTGGTCTAAATCTACCAAATCATTAACACTTTCCTCATTATTTTCCAGGATGTCATTCTTAGTATCTTCTAAGAATTCAACATCTCTGCTTTCAATGAGTCATTGATCCTTATGATAAAACCGATATCCTCTTGAACCTTTTGTATATCCAATAAATATATACCTTAAGGACCTACTGTCTAGTTTATCTCTAGACTGATTAAGGATGTTGACATGTGCAATTGATCCCCATCTCCTGAGATGACCTAGGTTGGGTTTTCTTCCAAACCATATCTCATAGTGAATACAACTTTACATGAGACTCTGTTGATTACGTAAACAATTGTACTTATTGCTTCTCCCTAAAATACCCTTGGAAGAGAGGCATCAATCAGCATAGACCTTATCATGTTCATCAAGATTCTATTGTATCTTTCAGCTACACCATTTTGCTGAGGTGTCCTAGGCATTGTATTTTGTTTAGCAATACCAAAGTTTTTGCAAAATTCTAAGAATTTTACTGAGGTATACTCACCTCCTCTGTCTGATCTCAAGACTTTGATCAAATGCCTTAATTGATTTTCCACTTCTTGCTTATATTCTTTGAAAGCATCAAGTGCCTCTGATTTATGTGTCAAAAGATATATATACATATATCTAGAGTAATCATCAATAAAGTAATCCTTTCCTCGATGTGTCTTTACTCTAAAAGGTCTACATAAATCTGTGTGAATAATTTCTAACAGGGTTGTTGCTCTTGTTGTTTCCTTGAGAAAGACTTTTCTTGTCATTTTTTCTTGTATGCAAGTTTTACACTTGTTGAAAGTTTTTTCTCAAATCTGGGCAATAAGTCAAAGTTAGATAATTTACTCAACTTTTCCAAACTTATATGCTCTAGGCGTTTATGCCACACATTCATATCAACAGAAAAGACACTCTCAATATAAGCAGAAGATTGATGACTTTCATTATCAGTTAACTTAAATAGTCCTTGTTCTACATCAAATTCTCTTGAGATTCTCCCATGTTTGCCCACAGTCACCTTGTTAGGTATAAACCTGACTTCAAAACCCTTCTTAACTAAGGCAGGGATGAAGACTAGATTGTGCCTTATAGATGGCACAATTAACACATCGGTCAGTACAATTGATTTGCCTTGTACAAATATCCTAAATGATCTAATACCCAGAACATATGAGAAAATATTGTTTCCCATATATACAAGATGTTCTCCGGGTTGGTATTCCTTAAGGTCAATTGCCCCTTCCTTGATCTTTGAGATATGTCTTTTAGCTCTCGAGTCTATCCACCAACCTGTAACTAGGCGATCCAAGTATAGACATTCTAAAATTACGCAGATTATATCCTGCTTCTCCGACTGTCCGCGCTGTGGGTTGTTTCCTCCACCTTTCTTTTTGAGGCAGTCTCTCTTATAGTGTCCCATCTTTCCACAGTTGAAACACTTGATCCGGGAAGCGGTTTCCTGCGATTTATTAAAACTTTAACCACCTTTCTTGTTATTCTTGCCAAACCTTTTATTTGGTTTCTTTTTCTGGTTGGATTTGGAGCTAGGCGCTAACTCATCCTATACCACTAGCAATTTTTCCTTTTTATTTTTTAGCATATGTTCTTGTTCAATTGCTAATTTTAGGGGCAACTCAGAAAGGTTGATTTTAGGCCATAATCTTAAGGCAGTGGTGACCATATTCCATGATGGAGGTAGACTGTTCAGTATGGTTGATATCTGCATCGGTTCGGGGATGACTGATTTTGCTACGGCTAAGTCTCTAACCATCACCAACATGTGATTTACATGCTCTACTACAATTTCTCCTTCTTTCATTCTAAAGGAGTTGTATTTCTGTAGTAGTAACTGCACATGTAATTTTGCAGTTGTATCATACTTAACTGTTAATGAGTCAAACAACTCTTTTACGGTCTCATATTATTTAAAGACCCTAATTAGGTCATCCTCCATGTAGGTTAACATGATTGTTCTTACTATGGTATCGTCTTTTAGAAATGTTTTATACATTTCTAATTGTTGCTGACTTGCGTATGATGGTGGAGAATGCACTGTTTCCTTTAAGACATACTCTACACATTCTAGTGTTAGAGCCAGCGGAATTCTTCTCTTTCAAGTCTGAAAGTTCAGACCGTTTAACTTTTCTGTTTTTGCCAGTTCGGAAACACATATCTTAGAACCCATTTTTATGTATTTGGTAAAAATATCAATTAAGCGGTCTAAAAGGAAACAAAAAACACATAAAGTAAGAGATATGTCAAAGTGATGCAAAATATGAAGCAAATTTTTTTTTAAGGGTTTTTCTGCCTCTAAACCCCCTTAAAAAGGATACCAAAGGATAAATTTATAATTTTATCTATTTGTCCTTTTTTTATAATTTTGAAAAGACATGAGAACAAACTCGTAAAATTATTATTTGGTATTCCTATAAAATTCGCAATTGATCGGGGTTAAAATTGTAATTTTAACCTTCAGGGCGAATCTGTAATTTTTCCAAAAGAATAGGGGTAAACCCGTCTTTTCACTGAGTGGCAGAAATGAAATTATTCAAACTGGATTGGATAAAATCGTAAAATAACAGCCCCCGATTTTTTTGTAAATTTCAAAAATTACCAAGGGGTAAAGCTGTCTTTTTATCATGGCAAATTGCATAATATCCGAAAGGAGTTAGGGGAAGTTTTGTCTTTTTGACACAGACCCTCGAGCTAAAACTGGTTTTCTTGCTGTGGCTTTTTAAAACTACGGTTTTTCATTTTTTTTTTGACTGAAACGCTTAAAAGCGTTTTTTTTTACAACTCTCTGGATTATTCCGAGAGAGAGAGAGAGAGAGAGAGAGAGAGAGTGGAGAAGGCTGTCGGAAAGTAGTTCCAGCCGTTCGTCGACTGTCGGCTGTCAATTGTCGGCAGGCTTTTTTATTTTTTTTCGGCCTCCCTTGCTTCGGCTCGTGCCTTTTGCTTCGAGATTTTATGTCGGCCTGTGTTTGGGCTTCGACTGTTTCAACCTTCCTTAGGGTGTTCCCTTTGGGTTTTTGGTCGAGCCTACCTCTGGTTTTTCCTTTCACCGTTCCTGCCGACTGATGCCCTGCTTGCCTTGGACTTTTTGTCGGGCCTGCCTCTGAGTTTCGGTTGTTTTGGCCTGCCTCAGGGCTTCTTGTCGGGCTTGCCTCTAGGCTTCGGCTGATTCGGCTTGACTCAGGGTTTCGACTATTTCGGCCAAGTGTGCCTCTAGGTTCTCCTTCCGCCGTCCCTACCGACTACCGGCTGCCGTCTTCAACCAGTTTTTTTTTCTTGTTTCCTCCCTTTCTCTCACTTCTTTTTTTTTTGAACATCTCTTTCTGTTTTGCAGGGAATTAGGCTCTGATACCAATGTCGGGTGATCTTACCTTCTTTCTTACTGTGAAGGTTTCAGATGATGGTTGCCGGATTCCAAGAACCCTCTGTTGCTTTGCATAGATGAACAAAACGCAACAGCGAAGGGAAGGGTGGATGATGGACACGAGGTTCCCTCACAGGGGTTTGCACATACGAATGTAGTATTGTTTCTGTTTCTCTCTGTATTTTCGGTATGTTCAGTGTCTGTATATGCCTGCCTTTATAGGCAGGCACTCCCCCATTCGTCGTGCTTATCCGCCTATGGCTTCTCTCGTTTAGGAGTTGTAATGGATGACCGTTACCGAATTTTTGGTAACGACTGTTCGTTACTGGATCCGTTACCCGAGCCAAGAATGGCCACAACTTTATAACAATGTGAACCAGTTAAGATAGACCAGCTTGCTCTTATTGCAAATTTGGTTGAGAATGATTTTTGTTTGGAGGCTCACAAGGCCACCTCAGGCAAACTTGACATGGGTTTAGATTCACTCAAAAAACAAGCAGCTTATCTCATCTTGCAGTATGGTTCAGAGTTGCTCGACGAGATCCACCTGATGATCGTAGGTCATGGATCAAATATGTAAGCTCCTCGCAGATCTAGACATTGGCTAGTTGGTGTAGATCTGGATATCAGTAAATAATTTCTTGTGATCCTTACACCATCAACAAATAAACGCAAGTTCTACAATCTATCATGAAAGATCTGATAAAATTCGGCTACCTAACTCAATGCTCTTCCCTTCATTTGGTATAATGGGGGGGAGGCCGAGGCCAATGCATGCGCCAGGTATCGAACTCATGACCTTTAACTTTAGCAAAGTGAGCTATTGCTCTTTGTACCTAACTCGACGGTCCTTTCAATCTAAGATTGAGACAGGCATGTGAACCCCTCAAAGCAGGCGGAGTTTCCCACGGTCGTTTGCCTCTTTTATTTACTGGATGTGCCGAGAAAGGCCACGCGCTGCTCGTCATAATAACAAGAACCTTCGATCAAACCATCATCCACAGTGGGCTCCTGAAAATACTATAGCAGATGTGTTTCGTAGTAATTATTTAGCTTCCCACAACGCTTCTTCTGTACCACTGACTTTTGCGATGATAAATAATCAACTGATCACTGTTCGCGAACGAATAAATGCTTGTGAATTTGCGAATTTTCATTATTTATATACCAAATTCAGCACGAGAACTTAACAAATAAAGAATGCCAAACACATTCCAATGTATAGTTTTTGTATTTTGGCATTGGAGTGATGTAAATCAGTGATACATTGCCGTAAAAAATGATGTTAGCAAAATGCTTCAAGATTTGTCAGTCGTTGATATTTGTTATCGTAAAAATCACATTTTATTGTGCACAATGACAAAACTTTCTTAGTAATTTCGAAAAAACGAACTGAATCTAGCATTTTGTGGTTATAATTGTGAATATATGAGTGCACCCCCACCTCTCTCTCTCTCTCTTTATATATGCGCCATTAAAATCACGGGGCTAAAGTTGTTACAGTTTACAGTATGTATATATCAGCTGCTTTTTTTCTTTTTAAATTAGACATCTTATCTGTCAGATCATTATGCAAAACAAGAAAAAAGACTATAAGATCATTAAGCGACTCGTCACTGATTCATTAAACAATCTTCCCTCCTTGCAACCTCACCATGATCAATCTAATACGAAAAACAACAATCGAGTGGTACGTATATTCGCCTGTAATGGAAGCGCAATATAATTTAGATGATAAACACAATACTCTCTCAGTCTCTCTCGCTTTATATACATACATATATATAAATACATAAATATAGGAAAATAAATGAAAAGAAAGAAATATTTCTGTGGAGGCTACAGGGCAGCATGTTTTATGCATTTCTCTCCCTTCTCTCTCTTGACCTTTCCTGGTGGTCATCTCCCTTTGTCGTTTTCCCTCCCTTTCTCCTTCGCAGGATCAAAGATGAACACCTTCGCACCTTTGCGCTACTTAAGATGAATTGAACTCTCTCTCTCTCTCTCTCTCTCTCTCTCTCTCTCAAAATGGGGGGCAGGCGCGGGTTACAGATACTCCCTTACACAAAGCCCAAATCGAAACCAAATAAAAGAAGAAAGAGCCAACTCCGTGATCTCCTCTTCAGCACCAACATCTTCTCCCTAGGAATCTTCATGTCTCTCATTTTGTTCATAGGGATCGTCGTCAAATACGGAATCCCCCATCCCGTTTCCACAAAGCCCCGCAATTCGCCAAATTCATCTTCAATCAGATTCAAGCGATCCTTTTCTGAGAGACCCATTTCCTCAAATCTCTCTTATTCTCTTGTAGACATTAGCACCAAGGGTCTATACGACAAAATTGAGTTCTTGGATGAGGACGGAGGGCCTTGGAAGCAAGGATGGGTGGTGAAGTACAAGGGCGATGAGTGGAACCATGAGAAGTTGAAGATTTTCGTCGTGCCACACTCGCATAACGATCCTGGATGGAAGTTTACTGTGGAAGAATACTATTTGCGTCAATCTCGTCATATTTTAGATACCATTGTGGAGAGTCTTTCAAAGGTATGTACCAACTTCTGAAGTCAATGCTGTATTTCTTTCTTTACCTTCTTGATTGTGAATGTGGTGTTCTTGGATTAATGGATTGGATGAAATTGATCAGCAGGTGTTAATGGCTTTTTGCTCTATGGAACATTTTGGGATTATTTGCTCTCGTGGGAATCTTGTTACTTTGATGGCGTTGTTTAGGTTTATGCTTCTTTTTTTTACAGAATTTGATGAGTTTGTCTACGGTGTGTTTCCTTTACTTTTTTAGAGGAAGAGAAGTCCTATTGCAATAAATACGAATTTGAAGTTACTAAAGACTCTAAGCATGAGTTTGCTTCCAAACGTTCTGAGTTTGTGTGAAGATTGACTTCGCTATGAGTGGAAACTTTGTGTCTGTTTGTTGCTTAAGATTCAAGAATTTTGTTCGTTTGGCAACTTCTAGAACATAATTGGAGATATTTATTAGTCTGGAAATGGCAGGATAGTCGGCGAAAGTTCATATGGGAAGAAATGTCGTATCTGGAAAGGTGGTGGAGGGATGCCTCGTCTTCAAAGAAGCGGGATCTTATCAATCTAATAAAGAATGGACAATTGGAGATTGTTGGTGGTGGCTGGGTAATGAATGATGAGGTAATTTTATGAACTCTGAACTCTGCATTGTTGTTCGTACAGGCCCCTGAATGCTGAAAGGAGGGTCATGTTCTACCTGAATATTGTATAGAGGATAAAAGGATCGGTGCATAACTGTGACATCGTATGTCCACCACAGTTCATGGCTTTTGAGGGTTTTTTTACGTGTCTGTCATTACAATTCTATTTGGATACATGTTGTAGTGATGAAGAAACCTTTCTAGAACTCCGAACATGCTGAAAATATTGATGTTTCTATGTCTGAACGAATGCATCTAGATGCCCGAGGGAAATAACTTATTTGTCCAAGAGTTGAGCTCCCAACCTATAGGTTAAGAGTTTTGATATCCAGATGTGTACCTGGGACGGGTTTATGCAACCCCAGCACGCCAATCAAAAACATAAAAGTGGAAGTACCTCGGTGGTTTCTTAAAATTTTAAAATAAACCAAATGATCTTCAGTAAAGATATAACATTGTAAAATTAGTATCTTCTCATTATTCTTTGTGACATACTTTTTTCCTTCACTAAATTAAACTTTTACAGGAAAGGTAGAAAATCACTTATCAATTCCTTTATTTTGCACGCTTTGCTGTTTGTTCTTTAGCCATTTCATTGCCCTCGAGTGTATAAATCCATAGACACTTAGCATCCATCTTGGTTATGTTTAGTAGTATGGTTTATACTTTATACACCAGATGATAATCATATAGAAGTAATCATCCGGACTGTCAGTCTGAGGTCCATGCTATCAGTGCTTCCCTTACCAGATTGTGTATGTTTCGAGTAGGGTTTTGGTGAATTGTCATGTTAGTCAAGCAGTACCTGTGGATCAAAAGTATCTCTTCACATCGATCAAGTACAGAGCATGTACTTGACTAACATAAGCAAGTTGCCTAGAGCACATCAGATTGAGTTTGGGTCTTTCAAACATGACATGTTATTGAACTTGAAACTTGCAAATTCCACCAATAAACTTGTTCTTGGGAAAACTTGAGGAGAAACACACAAAATGCCATTCCCTCAGGTGCATTATTCTGCGACCAGAAATATTGATATAGAAGCATGAAATTAGTAATTCTGTTAATTGAGAGGAAAACACAAGTTTTAGTGACAAAGGTGCTTTTCAATACAATGCCATGAGTGGTCGGTTGCAATGTTGTAAACATTGTATCGGACCCCGTATCGCATGAGGCATCAATACACCTATGATACAAGTGATTTTTAAATTATTTTTTTAAAAATCATTATTTTTCTAAGAAAAACATGAAAAAATTCTGCAATATGCACCGTACCAAGAGACAACGGATTCAACATCAAAACAAACTAAATCACATGCATACATTGCTCCCGGGCCTCATTTTCAAATTTAGGATTGATGACTATCTATGTTGAATGGAAATGGGTACGATACCCATACCTGGTACGGGGTATGCAAATTTTTAAAAAACTAAGGTATGGTACGACACTATTAAAAAATCAACAACAACAACAACAACTAAGCCTTTTCCCATACTAGATGGGGTCGGCTACATGGATTCTTTGTTTCCATAGAGCCCTATCATGTGCCATGTTAACAGTTAACTCACAAATCATTCTTTATTGTTTCCTTTCAACACTTTTGTGGTCGTCCTCTACCTCTTTTAATACTTTCCAAATTTAGTTTTTCATACCTTCTTAAAGGTTTTTCTTTTAATCTTCTTTCTATATGTTCAAACCATCTTAAACAATATTCTCTCATTTTATCCTCTATTGGTGCCACTCCTAATTTGTTTCTAATAACCTCATTATGTATAAGGTCTTTTCTTGTATGACCACTCAACATCTTCATTTCTGTCACCGACATCTTTTAACATGTTGATAATTAATTGCCCAACACTCAGAACCATAAAACATTGCAGGTCTAATTTCTGCTCTATAATATTTACCTTTTAACTTTAATGGTATCTTCTTTTCATAAAGAATACCTGATGCTCCTCTCAATTTTAACCAACCGGCATTAATTGTATGCGTAACATCTCTATCAATTCTTCTATCACTCTGAAAAATTGATCCTATGTATTTAAAACTTTCCTTTTGGGGGATTCAATGTGTGTCAATTTTAATTTATATGTCCTCTGAAGTAACCAAATGATCAAACTTACATTCCATATATTCAATCTTTGTTCTACTAAGTCGGAGGCCTTTGCTTTCTAATGTTTCTCTCTATAGTTACAATTTTCTATTAACTTTTTCCTTAGACACCTCCACTAACACAATGTCATCTACAAATAACATACACCAATGTACTTCATCTTGAATATTTTTATTAACTCATCAATCACCATTATAAATAAGTATGGACTTAAGTTGATCCTTGATGTAACCCAATATTAACTTTAAAGAAGTCTGTCATGTTGGAAACGCGGATGCGCAGCGGAGATTAAAATCACAATCATAAACGAAGAGGAAATGTTGAGATTGGAGGAGGGGGCGGACCTCTAATGGAGGACGCCCCCCCTCTTTCTCTCTCTTTCTTATTCACAGACTCTTCAACCCTAATACAACTTATCAGCCCTTATATAAGGAGCTGTAAAACGTAAAATGACCAAAATACCCCTAGTACAGAAAATTACCAAAATGCCCTACAGTTTCAGGCGAGTACAATAATTCCTAGAAACATAAAACTAACACAAAGACACTAGATAAACATATTCTTCAACACCCCCCCTCAAGTTGGGAGTGAGATACTTCGAACTCCAAACTTGCCAACCAATCTTCATATCTGCTTGCAACGTTCTTCATCTGTCTTTATCACTGGTTTAATCTTCAACAGCTTCTTTGGTTGTAATATCTTCAACTCAGCCTTCTTGGCTGATCATATCAAGCAGCATCTCTGGCTGCAATGTAAACATAGCCTTTGCTAATCTCAAGCAGCATCTCTGGCTGCAACATCAACTCAGCCTTCCTGGCTGTAACAATAACAAAGCAGCCATCCTGGCTGTCACAATAATAAAGCAGCCATCCTGGCTGTCACAATCATCAAAGCAGCCATCTTGGTTGTCACATCAATAAAACAGCCATCATGGCTGTCACAATAATAAAGCAGCCATCCTCGTTATCACAACAATAAAGCAGCCATCTTGGTCATCAACAAAGCAGCCATCCTGGCTGTCACAACAATAAAGCAGCCATCTTGGCTGTCACAATCATCAAAGCAGCCTTCATGACTGCAAACTTCTCAAGAATTTTCCAGTTCCCTTAAACATTTCCTCAAACACTTCTTGTTCATGTTACTAATCTCTTCCTTGAGCATTTCATCGAACACTTGATATGCATGTAAACACCTCTCTTAGGCATTTTATCAACCACTTGTTGCACAGGTTAATCATCACTTCTTCTTAAACGTTTCATCAAACAGTTGGTCTGCAGTTCATTTTCTCCTTATATCACAATCCTTTCTTTTAACAGTCCACCCTTTTTTTTCATATGCTTGTCACCATGTTCAGTTGGTCATTCCTTCATGAGTCCTCACACATGTTTTTATACCATCATACATGTCTCTTAATGTATGTAAATGGGATACCTCTTTTTTCCAAGGTTCTCTAAAGAACCTCCCTCAGTACCCTATCGTAAGTTTTTTCTAGATCAATAAATATCATGTGAAGGTCTTTCTTTTCTGCTCTAAGATGTTCTATAAGACGTCTCAAAAAGTGAATCGCTTCAACAATAGATCTGCTTGACATGAATCCAAATTGGTTCTCTGTTACTTGATACTTGTCTTAACCTATGTTGTACTTGATACTTGTCTTAACCTACATTCGATAATTCTTTCCCACAATTTCATAGTATGACTCATTAACTTGATACCTCGATAATTCACACAATTCTTAATATCTTCCTTGTTCTTATATATGGGTATAAGTGTACTCGCTCTCCATTTTTTCCTAGTATTTTCCAAACTTCTATAGGAATATTGTTTGGTCCTCCCGATTTACCACCCTTCATATGTTTAAGAGTCTCTTTGACTTCATTCTTTTGAATACGTCGATAGAAATTGTGGTTTATAATTGTGGTTTATATACTTTTTTTATTTGGTTAACTCTCGTAAGCTAATACTAACATCTTTATTTTCATTAAAAAGCGTATAAAATAGTTTTTCCATCTATTTCTTATATCATCATGTCACTAAATTTTTTTCATCCTCATCTTTGATGCATCTAACATTAATAAGATCTTTAGTTTTCTTATCTCTAGCCCTAGCTATCCTAAAAATATCTCTTTCACCCTCTTTTGAGTTGAATTTTTTATATAAATCCTCCCAAATTTTAGCTTTTGCTTCACTGATGGCCTTTTTCACTTTCTTCTTTGCTTTCTTATAAGCCTCTAAAGTTTCACTAGTTTTCTTAGCATAATGTAATTTGTAACATGCTCTCTTTGCCTTGATTTTATTTTGCACTACTTCACTCCACCACCAATCTTCTTTTTGTGCCGGTACACCTCTCTTAGATACACCTAACACATCTTTCGCCACTTTCCTAATATGTATAGCCATATTGTTCCACATATCACAAGGTGTACCAACATAATTCCAAACATCTCATTGAAGGACTTTTTCTTTAAATATATCTTCTTTCTCGCTTTTGAGGTTCTACCATTTAGTCCGAATAGCTTGATGCACTCTTTTCTTCTTTGTCCATTTTTTAATTTGTAAATCCATAACTAAAAGTCGATGTTGGGTGGTTAAGCTTTCTCCTGGAATTACCTTGCAATCTTTACTACACGCTCTATCTTTTTTTCTACAAATAAAGTAATCAATTTGTGTTTGTGATAAGCCACTCTTATAAGTAATTAAATGCTCATCTCGTTTTTTGAAGATTGTATTGATTATAAAGGGATAAAATGCCATAGCAAAAATTAAAATCTCCCTACCTTCCTCGTTTATATCTCCAAAATCAAAGTTTACAGGAATACATTGATATCTTAATGCCTCTTTACCGACATGTCCATTTAAGTCTCCTCCTAAACAAATCATCTCCCTTTGTGGAATCCTTTGAATCACCTTATCTAACTCTTCCCAAAAGCTGTCTTTATACTATCTACTAGTCCTACTTTGGGTGCGTAAGCACAAACTATATTCAAAACCTCATGGTTTCGGTCACCATATCGTTGTATATCTACTACACTATCCTTTAAATCTTTATTTATGATAATACCAACTCCATTTCGAGCCTTTTCTTTACCTGAGTACCATAATTTAAAACCTATATCCTCTATCTCCTTTGCTTTTTCTCCAACCTACTTTGTCTTTTGTAAACATAGAATATAAATCTTTCTCTGAATCATAGTATCTACCACCTCCATTAGCTTATCGGATAATGTTCCGATATTCCAAGAACCAATATGAATCTTATTATTTAGGACTAGCTTTCTTAACCCTCGTATCCATTCATATTGAAAATGCGGGACTAACTTCTTTACCCACACCCGTCCATAATGTGGGAACCATCTCTACAATTGATTCACTACATTCGGTGCTTACTTATCATTGCATTCGGGCTCTGCAACGCGTCGCTAGGTGGGGATGCCCCAAAGCAATGCTCATAATTTGTGTAATCCATGATATAAAAATCTGACAAAGTTTTACGCTGACTATCGGAAGCCTAACACAACCCTCCTCTTTTATCCGGGCTTGGGACCAACAATGTAAGGGTGATTCCTTACATGGGCGGAGTTACTATTAAAAAATATAATCAATAATAAATTTACATAAATAATATAAACACAATTACGGATCATTCTACATTTTAAAGAGTTGGTACTTGATAGATAAATATAAAATTAAATCAGTAATTTACAAGAGAATGCCTAAGATCTTGATCTTAAATTTATATCTCGTGACATCATATACATCGAGAGCCAAATAGATACAACATATGAAAACAAGAAAGTTTCATTCAATAACATTTTCAATCAACTGTATACATACTCATATCAAAATTCAGATTCTAAACACAATAGATTCTAATTGCCAATAAATCAGAAATGCAGGGCAACTTTACCCCTAAGGGCAACTTCACCTCTGGTTCTAAACACAATATCACCAATTGAGAAATAGTAACTCTTATTTACTTACCCCTAGTGAATAGATTTACCAATTAACAAAACATCATGGAACTGTGAATAGATTATTTCGAAAACACTTCAAAAGAGGTAAAGTAAATCAGAAACATGAAAAAGAGAAATCCTATGTAAAGAGATTGGTATATGCCCCATACCCATCCATGCTTAAAGGCACTCAAAGATCTTTAATCAACGGTGAAATTTTTAATTTAAAAAGCTAAAAGTACAGCTATACTTTTCGTATTTAGCATATAATGCACCATCTACATTAATGTATTTTAAATTCAAATCTCTACCAACCAATTGGTCAATGGAGATGTTCGTATGCTCTCATATATGTATATATGTGTGCGTGCATCAATGCCATGCTATGCTCGGCACCAAGCATACATCAAATTAATGCTTGGAGTGTATTTTGTTGAAGAATATGTTTATCTAGTATCTTTGTGTTAGTTTTATGCTTTTAGGTGTTATTGTACTCGCCCGAAACTGTAGGGGCATTTTGGTAATTTTCTGTACTAGGGGTATTTTGGTCATTTTACGTTTTACAACTCCTTATATAAGAGCTGATAAGTTGTATTAGGGTTTAAAGAGTCTGTGAATAAGAAAGAGAGAGATAGAGGGGGGGCGGCTTCCATTGGAGGTCCGCCCCCTCCTTCGATCTCAATATTTCCTCTTCGTTTATGTTTATAATTTTAATCTCCGCTGCGCATCTGCGTTTACAACATGGTATCAGAGCCAAAACCTTCAAAGATCGCCTGAAATGCAGAAGGAAAAGTAAAATCAGATTGGTATGTTCACAATGAAGATGCAGTTCAGTTTTTTGTTAAGGTGTGTATGTTCCTTTTGAGACAGCATATTCATTTATGCACAGTCTAGTGATAGACTGCATATTCATGTGTTTTACAAGCGTATGTGCCCTTGAAAACGTGGTTCATAAGATCGTGCATTATAGTCTAGTGACAGACGACAGTTTGGATAGTATTGCTGCACCAAATATAAAGTTTAAGTATTCTGTGCATGGAAAAAGGGAAGATGGTATTTTGGATTCATTGATATAAGTTGGTCTGTTTCGATTTCATCTTTCAAACAACTCTTTTTAAGCTTATTGAAGAAATAGTCAGTATGCAAAGTCAAAGTGCAGAGGATTTCATGTTTGTAAGGTAAACATGGATGGAGTTCCAGTAGGGAAAACAATAGATCTGAAGGTGTATGATGCATTGACTTGCAGAATCGAAGATATGTTTAAGAAAACAATAGCTGCTAAAAGGAGTCTGTACAGGTGTGGTGCTTGAGGACTGGGCAATGCTTGAGTAGACTTGAACGTGCACATTTTTAGGGGGTCATCAGTCTTTCATTCTCTCGAGATGGAAGCCAGATTTTTTAGCGCCTCTTTTGATAGTACTGCCAGAATCCATGGTCTCAAATTTGGGAAGCTGTTGAAGGAATTTCGATGCCACACATCTTATGTGAATGATGCTATCTTTAGCAGTAACGGCAACCGGGTTATTACATCTTCCAGTGATTGCACAGTAAAAGTTTGGGATATGAAGACTACTGATTGTTTGGAAAGTAATTTCAAAAGGAAGGGACACTCGGCTATGGTTTTGCACCACTAGTGTTCTTTTGAGGAGATTACTTATTGATCCGAGACTGAAAGGTGTAACTCATATTGTTGTTGATGAGATCCTAGAACGTGGAATGAATGTGAAAACTTTCTGCTTATTGACTTGAAAGAACTGCTTCCCTTCTACCTAAGACTGGAAAGGCAATATTGCTCACCCATTTTTCATCAAGACTCAAAATCAGGAAATTAAGTTTTCATAACTAATTTCCTGATTAGTTATGAAAAAGTAAAGTTCCAAATTACTTGCTGAGTTTGTGGGAAAGTAGTTATGGAAACTTCCTTTTTTTTTTGTTCTGATTGGATGAGAATGTAGACCATTAAGTCTTATTCCCAGCCTGATTTTGTGGAAAAGATAAGGTGCTCCTCTTCATTTTTTTAACCAACCTTCTTTAATTCTATACGTAACATCTCCATAAATTCTTCAAACTTTTCTTTTTGGGGATGGAATGTGTGCCAATTTTAATTTCTATGTCCTCTGAAGTAACCAAATGATCAAGCATACATTCCATATATTTTATCTTTCTTCTACTCAGAAGCCTTTACTTTCTAATGTTTCTCTCCATAGTTCCAATTTTCTATTAACTTTTTCCTTAGACTCCTCCACTAACACAATGTCATTTGCAAATAACATACACCAAGATACTTCATCTTGAATATGTTTTGTTAACTCATCAATCACCAATATAAATAAGTATGGACTTAAAGTTGATCCTTAATGTATCCCAATATTAACTTCAAAGAAGTCTGTCATTCCTTCATGAGTCCTCACACATGTTTTTGCACCATTGTACATGTCTCTTATAAGGTTAATATATGTCAATAGAATACCTTTTTTTTCCAAAGTTCTCCAAAGAACCTCCCTCGATACTCTATCGTAAGCTTTTTCTAGATCAATAAATATCATGTGAAGGTCTTTCTTTTTTGCTTTAAAATTTTTCATAAGACGTCTCAAAGAGTGAATCACTTCAAGAGTCTGGCATAAATCCAAATTGGTTCTTTATTTACTCGATACTTGTCTTAACCTATCTTCGATAATTCTTTCCCATAATTTCAGAGTATGGCTCATTAACTTGATATCTCGATAATTCACACAATTCTGAATGTCTCCATTGTTCTTGTATACGAGTATAAGTGTACTCACTCTCCATTCCTCGGACATCTTTTGGTTTCTTCATATTTCATTATTTTAACATGTCTAACTAAAATCGCAAAAACGGATACATCAAGCAGGATGATTTTTATCTTTCTATGGCAAACTCTAAATCCTTCACTTGGCTAGGGATTGCACGGGTAGGTCACTCGCAGTCGTCGTTCGTTCACCATCGCCCATCGCTCGTAGTCACCGGTCATCTATCGCTCGCTGTCGCCGGTGATGAGAATGTGAGACAAAGCATTGAGAGCAAAGAGAGATGCTTGGGAATGGGGATTAGGGTTTGTTTTTTCATCTTATAGTTGAGTTTCGGATCGGACAATCCATATATGTATGGGTTGACATGATCCATTAAGTACCCAATATGAGTACTTGACGTACCCATATTGGGTATGCGTATTGGTATGCCTTTGTGGTATCGGTATGTACCAGACGTTCCAATATGCATACCCATACACGGTATATATCGGATACGGATATGTCGCCCATAATGGCATACCCGTGTAACATAGATGACTATTAATGAATGTCAAATACATATGTGATTTTTAGGGAGGAAGGAGTCCGTCTTGAAGAGAAGAAGGGATAGATATTTAAGAGAAGCTAAAGAAGCTGACCTAAAGGAGGTCTAAACATACCTAAACTAAGATTTTTTTAAAAATACGGTTTTTGAAAACTTGCAGCATATCGTACGATGCAATGTCCATATCACAGCGTATCATACAATACACCCCTATACGATGCTATAAATGCATTTTACGATACGGTACCGATGCATATTGTATCATACAATACAATTTTTATAACATTGGTCAGTTGAGCTCTAACAAAATCTAACAGCTTGACCGAATGACGTTTCTTGATTGCAAATTTTGTCCCTGAGATTCATGATAATCAGCTTCATACTTGAGTTGTTTCCAATATGTTATTGTTTACGAAGGAAGTGAATCTCTCTAACAGCAATTTTTTGTGTTCCCTCTTGCAGGCAAACTCACACTATTTTGCTATTATAGAGCAGGTATGAGCGAGAACTCTCTCTCTATCTCTCTGTGCATGTGTGTGTGTGTGACATGCTTACCTAAACAATCTTTTTCATTATTGCAATTGCCAGTTGGTTCAGATCAGTAGACGTGCAAATAATCAATATGCTTGTCTCAACAGTGATTTAACCCTTACATATTCTAAGTTGTATGTTTATCTACATAATCTTAGAAGCTACAGCTTAGAATGGTGCCCATGAAAGTGTGTGTGCGTTTGCAAGCATGCACGTGTTACATTTTTGTGTGTCTGCACGCTTATCTCCTGCAATGCTAGAAATTCTGCAATAAATGTAAAAGCTCATCAGAAACAAATGATTTCTAAAATTCAAAAATAACGTGGGAAATGATGATGGAATGTGACTATTAATCTCTAAGAAAAGTCATGGAACTATTTTGTTGGATTTATTTGTGCAAATGCTTGTGGCTGTTGGTTAAGGAAACCATCTTTAGGACAACTGGCACATGTTTTCTTACTGATAGCAGAGGATCCGTGAAATTGACAGAAGAATGCACTTTCTTTCATCATATGTTGCGCTTTTCCACTCTCAATCACACACACTTTCTTTGTCCAAATGTTATACACCAAATCATGTCTATGAGACTGGTTGAGTTCTCTTTTATATGGAAGCTGGCATGACAATTATGAAGATCCAACTAATCATGTTATATCTGCTGGTTTGGTGGGATTGAGAGTCTGAGTTTTCCATTGATGCAAGTAGTAGCACTATTCTGGATATCTATTTTAAAGAATATGTAGGACAGTAGCAGTTCATCCAAACATTTGTTACACATGATTGGTTGCAATTTTCTTACAGGGGTCTCTGCAACCATATTAAATGTAGTTGTTGTGTTACAGATGATGGAAGGCAATACATGGTTAGCTGATACTGTTGGGTTTGTTCCGAAGAATGCCTGGGCTATTGATCCCTTTGGTTATTCTGCTACAATGGCATATCTGCTTCGTCGTATGGGTTTCCAGAACATGCTTATCCAGAGGACTCACTATGAACTGAAAAAGGAACTCGCACTGCATCAAAATCTGGAATTTATCTGGCGGCAAGTTTGGGATGTGGATGAAACAGCTGACATATTTGTCCATATGATGCCTTTCTATTCCTATGATATACCACACACATGTGGCCCAGAACCGGCTGTCTGTTGTCAGTTTGATTTTGCTCGCAAGCATGGCTTTAGTTATGAATTGTGCCCATGGGGTGAACATCCAGTTGAGACTACTCCAACCAACGTGCAGGAAAGAGCCTTAAAGTTGTTAGACCAGTATAGGAAAAAATCTACCCTTTATAGAACAAATACCCTTCTTGTACCACTAGGGGATGATTTTAGGTATGTCTCTAAAGACGAAGCAGAAGCTCAATTTACAAACTACCAACAGCTATTTGATTATATCAATGCCAATCCATCTCTTAATGCTGAGGCAAAGTTTGGCACATTGGAGGACTATTTTCAAACAGTGCGTGCAGAGGCAGATAGGATAAACTTTTCTCAGGCAGCGGAGCTTGGTTCAAGGGATCTTGAAGGTTTCCCTTCATTATCAGGTGATTTCTTTACATATGCTGACAGGCAAAAAGATTATTGGAGTGGCTATTACGTTTCGAGGCCATTCTTTAAGGCTGTCGATCGTGTATTGGAAGAAACCTTGCGAGCATCTGAAATTTTGTTTACCTTGGTGCTGAGTTACTGGCAGAGACCTCCACGTGCTAATTTTCCCATTGGTTTCTCCAACAAGCTGATAGCAGCAAGGAGGAACTTGGCACTTTTTCAGCACCATGATGGAGTAACAGGTACTGCAAAAGACCATGTAGTCGAGGATTATGGACTTCGAATGCATACTTCTTTAGATGACCTGCAAGTTTTCATGGCCAAGTCTGTTGAAGTGTTGCTGAACATCTCTCGTTACGGGAAGGAAAATCAGACTCAGGTTTCGCTGTTTGAGGCTGAGCAGGTGAGATCAAAGTACAATGTTCAGCCTCTTCACCGTGTGATCGAGGTCCCTGATGGAAGCATGCAGTGCGTTGTGTTCTTCAATCCTTTGGAGCAGGTAAGAGAAGAAATTATGATGGTTGTCGTCGCTAACCCAGATGTATGTGTTCTGTCATCAAATTGGTCCTCTGTCAGTAGCCAAATTGCTCCTGAGTTGCAGCATGAAATTGCTGGATCATTCACTGGGAGGCATCGTCTTTTTTGGAGTGTCTCTGTCCCCCCCCTGGGTTTGCAGACCTATTATATTGCTAATGGGTACGCAGGATGTGAGAAACCAATACACTCAAAACTGAGACTATTTGATGGCTCAAACCCTTTGTCTTGCCCTGCTTCCTACACTTGCTCTGAATTGAAGGGAGATACTGTCGAAATTCAGAACCACTTATCCACGCTGACATTTGGTACCAAGCATGGACTCTTACAGAAAGTCACTAGTCATAAAGAGGGCACTGAAACAATTATCGGGGAAGAATTAGGCATGTATTCTAGCTCGGGAAGTGGGGCTTATCTTTTCAAGCCTACTGGTGAAGCTCAACCTATCGTTATGGAAGGTGGGAGACTGGTGATATCAGAGGGTCCTCTTATGCAGGAAGTTTTCTCATACCCCAAGGTGTCATGGCATAGGACTCCTATTTCGCATAGTACTCGAATCTATAATTGGGAGAATACAGTTCAGGGGTTTGTGATAGAGAAGGAATATCACGTTGATCTTCTTGATCATGACTTCAATGACAGGGAACTGATTGCTAGGTTCAAGACAAATTTAGAAAACAGAAAAATCTTCTATTCTGATCTCAATGGTTTCCAGATGAGCAAAAGGGAAACCTATGATAAGATACCATTACAAGGAAACTACTATCCTATGCCTTCCCTTGCTTTCTTTCAAAACACAGATGGCCTTCGGTTTTCTGTCCATTCGAGGCAGTCATTAGGTGTGGCGAGCCTTAGAAGTGGTTGGCTTGAGATTATGTTAGACAGGAGATTAACACGCGATGATGGCAGAGGTCTTGGGCAAGGTGTGCTGGATAACCGGCCTATGAATGTGCTTTTTCACCTTCTAATAGAAACTAGCGTCTCCCCATCAGCAAATGACTTAACGAGTCCAGCTCCATTAAATCCATCTCTGCTATCACATAGGGTTGGTGCTCACTTGAATTATCCAATGCATGCATTTGTGAGTAAGAAAGCAGAAGAGACATCAGCATCCTCACCTCCAAAATCTTTCTCTCCGCTTCTCTCTTCATTGCCGTGTGACGTCCATATTGTTAGTCTCAAGGTTCCTCGACCATTGAACTTCTTGGATATGTCACCTGAAGATCTAAGGTTCTCACTTATGCTGCAAAGGAGAGGATGGGATGCATCTTATTGCAGGAAAGGAGGCTTTGGATGTTCAACATTGATAGATGGGGTTTTCAATCTCTTCTCGGTATTCAAAGATCTCGCTATCTTGGAAGCAAGAGCAACTACTCTCAATCTATTGCATGAGGGCAACGAGAAAGTAGGGAACCTTGCTGAAGCAAACAGAAAGGAACTACGGGAAATCACTAATGAGGGAAAGGTGATCCTTTACCCTATGGAATTGCAAGCATACAAATTTGAGATGACGCCAAAATATTTAGCTTAAAATGCACAAGTTAGATTCGAAGATGGTTCCCTCCGAAGAGTCACTCAACTGCAAGATACACCACTAGATGCCTCCGCGATTCAACCTTTTTATTGCTGAGAGATGCCCCTTCATGAGTAAAAGCATCGATGGACTCTGTAATGGAAGGCTGACTGCAAAATGAGCGAGAGACAATTTGCATAGGCATTCAGGGAGTGGCATCTATTGATACTATTGTTTTAGTTGTTTTTCCAAAGTTAAACTCAACCTGCTGCAGATTCCGGTTACGAGTTTCTCGTGAATTTTAGCATAATGGGAGATACTAATGATACCTTGCACCTAGGAATCCTGCTGCTACTGTTCATGACGTTTTAAGAATGTAGTCAAGTTATCAACATAACCGTTTTCGGCTGTAGTTTTGGTGGGTTTTACCGCGTTTGCAATAAAATACCGAATTTTTTATGTAAATTTTTGCTCGCTCTCTCTCTCTCTCTCACACACACACACACACACACAGAGTGCAGCCGTAAGCTTGATTTTCAGATTAGTTTATTTGATCCTGAGATCTGTGTTGCAATACCCAAAAAGAATAAATGTATTCAACACGCGAGCCGCAATGGGCGTGAAGGTCCTAGACACGCCGGCTTTATGCTGTCGTTTCGAACACTTTGTGAACATCACTCATCAGCATTTATTTTCTTTAAAATAATTTCCTGTTCTCTCCAAATTACAATTTAGTGTGGGAAAAGGCTCCCTCTTGATTTTGCTGTCAAAACAATTGCCTCCTGTATATATCCTGCACGAAACCAAAAGATCTTGCTTTTTGAAGTTAAGAAATGCTAACAAGGAAAAAGATCAAGTGCAATGACAATCACACCTAAGAACCTATACAACTTAATATGGGGCAAGTCTTGTTTCTGATATTGGTTTGGTGAAGCATATATTGAACTCTACTTTTAACACCAGGAGCTTGTGATTTCTACATATTCTGATCTGTCTTCAGCCAAACTCAATTTACGCAACTTTGTCATAAATACATTTTTCATATTTAGTCCTTGAACCCATAGCTTTCCACCATCCAACATGATGTGGAAAAGAAGCTGCGTGTAGAATGGGAGGAAGCCTTCTCATGGATCTTGGTAGAAAGTTTGGGTGTAACATTAAATAAATATGGAGCAGAACGAAATGGGTTTCGCAAACTTTCTACTACCAATAGCGGAAAAAGCTTCCTCAATTGTGTGACTGGTGATGCTCTTTACATCATCCATACTGGTCATAAAGACATACTTAGGCCTCTCCGGAATGCATGCTTGGATCATACAGTTCTTCATTGCCACATTCGTGTTTCAAAATACTATGTGAAGATTACACATTGGACCGCAAATTACACTCTCAATTGCCGCAGCAAATACGAGTTGAAAAAAATGCATGATAATTAAATTACCTCCGATTTGAAGGTATGCATCTGACAATTTGGTGCAAATAATTTACTTGCTTACATACTCCAGCTGCAAAGTTAAATCATTGATTCCTGCATTGTGCAATATATGGGCAACTTGTTCTTTTGCAACTCCATTGTTTTCAGCAGATACATGAAGGTGCAAAGTTCCCACAATATCTGTGTTTGTCAAGCTCCAGACATGAAGGTTTTGAATGTCATAAACACCTTTTATCTGCATAACATCATTAAGAGCTTCCTTGAGTTCCTGCTCATGAAGCCTAGGGACTCTTTGAAGCAGTATCTCTGCTGAGTTTCTAAGCAGTGGCAGCACAGACGATACTATCATGACTGAAATAAATATTGAGCAAGCAGGATCAGCAACTAACCATCCCTTGTACTTAATGAGAAGAGTTGAAATCACGACCCCTAAACTTCCCATGGTGTCCGCTAGGACGTGCAAAAATATTCCCTCCATGTTATGGTCAATATGATTGTGCTTCTTAGGCTCTTTCTGCGGTTTTCTGTTTGAATCTCTGAGATGTGAACAGTTATGCACTGAGCAAGAACGAGAGTGTGAATCAGGCTGCACCTGGATACAATTCTCCAAACGACCACACTGAGAGATACTCTGAGAATGAGAGACCATATGGTTATCTTCCTCATGAACAGGATAGTTGGGGTCTGAGTGCCCTCTGTCCTCGCTGCAACTTGAATCTTTAGCACAGCATGCATCTCTAAGGTTGCTACTGCTTTGATGGTGATGGTGATGCAAACCACGGTGATTATGGTGATGAATTGAGTTTAACCCACAAGCACCCTGGGTTTTGTGAACATCTTCATGATGGTCATGACTGCAATTGCCATGCGGCTCATGTCTGTGGGAGCAAGCATGATCATGATTATGTAAATGGGAATTAGCATGCGAATGCGAATGATTTGCGTGAGAATGCGAACAAGGTGCTGATCCGCCGTGAGCATGATGATGCTCCTCGTGGAAGAAAACCAGGCCGACCAAATTGACCAAAAGACCTCCAATAGATACTGTTAATAAGCTACTGGTTGAGATCTCCTGAGGATCAAGAATTCTCTCTAATGACTCCACAACAATAAGAGCTCCAACCAATACGAGGAAAACTGCATTCACATATCCTGAAAGAACTTCAAATCTACCACGACCATAATTGAACTGCGAGTTGCCGGGCAATCGTGAAATGTAGGAAGCATAGAGACCAATGGCAAGGGCAGCACAATCAAACAACATATGACAAGCATCTGAAATGAGGCCTAAGCTGTTATTCATGAATCCAACAGTAAACTCTATGGACATATAAACAGTATTGATCAGAAGAAACAGGGCAATTTTCCTTGATTTCCTTTCACTGAGAATGTGGCGAATTGGACTCATTACATTCGAAAAGAACGATCCTGAATCATCAGAACCCAACTGCGGCGAGATGGACAGATCATAACCCAACTGATTAACAGAAACCCACAGTACAAAACTGACCAAGACGAAACCAAGGAGCGAAAACTCGGAGAAATAGAAGAGCTCCAACACGCAAGTGCAGCTCAAAAGAATCAAAAACTCTCTCTCCGAAACCTTCTGCGATGATGAGGATCCCCCCGAACGCTCTTCTCCGTAAAATTCATTCAAAATCACTCCGAAGAATATCGAACTGAACAAAGGCCAAATCAATCCAACAAAACTAACACCATCTGCACCCCAATTCCCCTGCAACCAACTAACAAACGCAAACGGAAACAGAAACGCCGATGCCGACCCTAATGAATACAAACGAGCTGCCTTCCTCCCCAATTGGTTCAAAGATCCCCAATTCGATCTTTCCCAGTACCCCAGAAAACCCGAAGCAAACGGGCAAACAATCCTCAGAACTCCAAAACACTGAAACGAATCCGAATTCCACAAATTCATGAAACTCGAAGGGAAGCAACCGACTCGATCCCAACCAAAGGAAAGAACGAGGAGAGCCAAGAGAAGCGAAGGGATACCATGAATTCTCCGGCTTCCATCCTTGTTGGTAGCGACGGCTTTCGCGGCCAGAGAGCCAGCGAAGTCCGCGAGAACGGTGGCGGCGGGGCCGGCGATATGTAGCGATTGGAAGCGCAGAAGGAAAACTAGAGAGAGAAGGACGCCCTTAGCGGCCAGAGGACGGAAGAGGGCGGTAGAGAGAGAAGGACGTTCTGGGGAAGAAGGGAAGAGAGAGAGGATAAGGGAAGAGAAAAACGTAAGAAGGAAGGAGAAAGGGAGGAGAGAGAGAGAGGGGGAGGCGTTGAGGAAAGGGTGGAGGGTGTAGAGCGAGAAAGTAGAGAGGAAGGTGATCAGGAAGAGGGGGCAGTTCGCGGTTGATTGGGAGAAGGAGCGACGGTGTTTCGATGGCGTTGCGGTGGGCGTCGGTGTGAGGAGGAGAGAGGGGAAGGGTGGGTACGGGCGGGTCTGGCGGGGTGGGAGGGAGACCCTCAGGGATCTCTGGTGGTGATGGTGGTTCATGGCGGTCGGCGGTAGTGATATCTCTCTCTCTCTCGCTCTCAGTAGGTAAGAAGAAGATGACGGAGATGGCGACGGTGGGGGTACATGGTTGGTGGCAGAGGTGGCGGAAATCGGCTATAGCGGATCAAAAGAAGCACCTAGTTCAAGTCAAGTCAAGACACAGATACAGACGGCGTCTGCTCAAGGCTTCCAAATTGATTTTTTTTAAAGAGGTGGCCGAAGTGTAACTACCGCAGACACATGCACCCCATGGGAGTCGGACTCTCCACCAGCAGCAATAGGTCAAAGCACCCCACCAGTTGAACTACCGCTGTGGGTTCCAAAGTGAAATTTACAGAAAGCAAAAGAGATAAATTAAATGCTTTACACATGCCGTCTGATGTTACAAATAATTAATCTCAATAGCACATTTAACGATTTTTGTATAGAGAGAGAGGAAATTCTTGAGTCAACTTCTCATGCTAGACATTACTTGATGAATAATGGTGATCAAAGCATTTCTCTCTTCACTGTATTAAATGGTCTCGAACTCGTACCAATATTGATAAACAAATCATATTAAATGGTTTCGAACCTGTACCAATATTGATAAACAAATCCAGTTATAAATTTAGTCATGGAACTCAAACTAAACCAATCAAAGTAATTCAGTTGATTATGTTCTGTTTCAGCTTTCAAATTTAAAAATATTTCAGTTTTTGGTTACTTCGGTTTGGTGTGATTATTGACTTGAACCGAGTACATGCAAGAGACACCACATACGACCCCCACACAAACATGACTGAAAAAGTTCATATCCATATCCACTCAGGGTGACATCAAAAAATCCAATTCCTTTTTTCTACAAAAACTTAGAATGGCATGATGAGAAAAGACCCAAAACAGGAAATCACTCACCATGTCAAACATAACACGAATACGAGACACTAATATGACCTGAAAGATCTTTGTTCGTGTCCGTTAAAATGTTACAAAAGTGACTCATTTGACACAAGACATGTTATGAGAACACATGAAACACAAAATTGCCCCCTTGCCTCTGCACTATTAGGGTTTTTGGTGAAGAAATATTTTTATCTTAGTTAGTGGCCAATGGTTACCTTGCTTATTGTTTTTCCAAGGAGGGGAGGCTGACACACACATGCACCCACAGGGAGTCTTAACTCCTCACGAGTAAAACGGTATCAGAGCACCCGGCCTTTTGAGTTGATTTTAGCCGACTCCGTCTAGTATGGAAAAATGCTTAATTGTTGTCTAGTATGGGAAAAGGCTTAGTTATTGTTGTTTGTACTTTGTTGGGAAAAGAAGGCCAAAGCCTATAACACACACCAATACATGCATCCCTGAGAGTCGAACTCCCCATGATATATGCGCTGCCGTTGAGCTAACGCTCCGAGTGTCTTGCTGATTTTAGAATCATGAGCATCTTGTGATACATACTTGGAAACACAATAAAAAATAATACCCAAAATACATGTTGTGACCAAGTGATCAGTTGAGTGTAATTATAATATTTTCATGTTCTTATTTCTCAGAAAGAGGCCATTTTTTACCAAATCATATCTCGTTTTTGTTTTTCTATTTTAGTATTCAAAAAGAAGAAAAAATCTCTTCCTATTTTAGTTTTTGCGTATGCGCCACAGATTCCTATAAGCCACAAGTTCATCTTAGCATCGATGGTTTCCAAGGAAAGTAAGTGATGTTTCATGTATATTTTATCATTGGAAAGTAAGTGATGTTTCATGTATATTTTATCATAATTACTAAATGCACACTTCAAATTATTAAGAACACTCTCTCTTTTGTATAGTATCTACCCAATCCAGTCACACTCTCTTTTCTTCATCTTCTCTCTCATGATACAGGAATCCACCGAGCTTGCTTATTGTCACTCTTCTCTCTCTCCTCTCCTTCTTCCTACTTCTCTCTCGTGTAGCTAGAACCACCCACTAAATCCTATCACCCCCTTTCTCTCTCTTTTCTTGTCATTGGTATGGGCCGGTTATCGTTTCTTTCTCTCTCCCCTTCCATCTCTCCTTATTCTTGCTCTTTCGAACCATCGGAGTCTATCACTGTCTCGCTCCTCTCCACCCGTCCCTTTCTCACATCGAAAAAGAAAAAATGCTAGAAAACAATGAATAGGAGATGCATCATGAATGAGTTTCTTATATGAAAGAGATCCACACTATATAGGAGATGTGCTCAAAGCACGTCTCCTTATACAAGAGATGCACGTGAGATGTGTCTCATTAAACATGAATACTCGAGAAAAATTACAGTTTGTAAAGTGAGAGTAATATGAGATGTTTAACAATAAGGGGTCTGTTCTTAGCAAAAAGGGTGTGCATTTAGTAAGACTCATATTTTATAATGGCCTCATAAGATAGAATAAGTAGGACATAAATACAGCTCTGTTTAATACTATCGGTTACAATGGAGAGGCTGATGCCACGACCCAGGAATCAAACTCATGACCAACAACTTGTGAATCGAGCCCTCTACCAGGTGATCTATCGCTGTGAGCGCATGGTACATGTCTCTTTTTTTTTATTTATTACAAGAGGAGGCCGAAGCCTAATACCCAAAAGTTGGACCTTCCATTTATCTTAAGATAAATGGCCCTTCCATTTATCTTAAATGTCTTTATACTATTGCCTTGGTGTATGATTTATGTAAAAAATTCAAAAGTAGCACGCCAGATCGTTAGCTCATCTGGCTTCCACATGGGCATGCATGTGTGTGTGTTAGGCTCCTGCTTCCTGTTGTGGAAAATAAAACATTCAAAAATACTGTTTATTGAGCTTTCATGAACCGAACTGTTCATGTTCAGCTAACATATCTCAGCAAAGCTAGCATGAACAAGCAAGGCAAAAGCCGCTGACACTATCATACCACGGTAGATTGCTACGGATAAGCCAAAGTTTTGAATCATTGTTTGACCCAAATCTGATTTCATAATTTTAAATTGTTTAAGAAAGCTATGTTTGGGTAAATTCAGACTAATAATGCTTGAATTCAGGCTTAAATAGTTGGTTTCTAAAGGCTCATTGTTGATCGGGCTAAAGTGTTGAATTCAAACTTCAGTTGTTGCTACAACTGTTGGGTTTTGCTTCTGTTTCATATATGAGTAATATTGGGCTTAAGTCCCATTGCTAAGCAATTTTGATTGGTCAATCTAAACATAATTAATAATAAATATAATCCCATAATAGGTGATAACTATGGCTATTAAATAAAAAGAGAACTATGTCAATCCAAAAGTAAATTTAAACCAATATCTTGTTGTGTTTGTATAATTAAAGCCAGAAGATCAATAATAAACCATCATTTGATAATTCATAAAATTGTGTTTTCTGGGTTTGGTTCTGATCAAGTGGATTTGATACAATTCGTGGTTGAGTTTGAATGGAACACATGCTTTAAAGGGTTAGTCGGGTTTAATTGATTTGAGTAAACCATACCCAGATCTACCCACCTTAATGTGCCACTCTTAACAAGGCCCAAGGGCCAACTTGGAGTGCGCGCACACACACAGTAGCAGATCTAAATACAAGGTGGCCTCCTCCCCCACCTCCCCTCCTAAAAATTTGAAATTTAACTATAAAACCTACATTTTACAGTTCCATACATACCATCTTCACCCCTTACACAGTAACTAAATTTTCTTAAACATCCATCATGGGAGGCAAGGCATCCATCCTTGACTGCACTTCTCTCCCTCATACTGCTTGTTTGGTTGTCTCCATGCGACTGCAAATTATATCAAACGTCTACCATTTTCGATCTCAGGATATCCAAGGACAAGGTAGAAGATATAAGAACCTCCAAAGCTGTTTTTCAGAGCTGCTTTAGTGAGGCTAATTAAATCCTTTTATGAAATTTCTAGCTAGGATCGCTTAATTGTCTCATTGAGGTTGGTGAAGAATAAATAAACATTTTTTTTCATTCTCTATGTTGTTGGACTTAATATTAATTAATGGTAGTTGGGCTTAATTAAGCTCATATAATATTAATTACATTTGGTTCATGTTAAGTATCTTTAAATACTTAAATACTTTTATGAAATTTCAGAGCTGCTTTAGTGAGGCTAATTAAATCCTTTTATGAAATTTCTAGCTAGGATCGCTTAATTGTCTCATTGAGGTTGGTGAAGAATAAATAAACATTTTTTTTCATTCTCTATGTTGTTGGACTTAATATTAATTAATGGTAGTTGGGCTTAATTAAGCTCATATAATATTAATTACATTTGGTTCATGTTAAGTATCTTTAAATACTTAATATGGCATATCGATAAAGGTGAAAGTCCAAAAATGTAAATGAGTGAGGGACTTTTGTATGTAAATCATTGGGCATTATGGTTAAAAGAATCACATGTCCTTATATATATATATATATATATATATATATATATATATATATATATATATATATATATATATATATATGTAGATGTTAGTTCATTAACCTTATTTCAAAAAGCTTGGAGAGGATATGTTTTTTTAGTATTTTTTTGTATAACAAAGTTTTGATCGAATGAATCCTTTCATGAAAAGCCATGGAACGATTATGGGGAGAACTCAAAGTGGATTTGGGATGATTGGTTTTATTATAAAATTTGATCAGGGCTCTTGATCAAAAGTAACAAAAACAACTCTCTAATCTCTCTCTTGTTCCTCTACTTGTCTGTGTCTGCATGCTTCTCTGTTTATGATAACTACTCGTACTCTTGAATTAGCTAGACAATTGAGGCGTGGTTGAAAACAACTTGAGTTGAAATATGTGCTTTCATCGTGTAATCGTTTTATGATAGGAGAAAGGTGTTATACCCGTGTACTTGATAGAGGAGTGCTGATTTTTTTAAGGCAAGTCCATGAGAGAGACTGATCAAATAAGTGTCTTATTGATTTTATTCTATTTTGTTTCATCCTTGTATTGTTTGCTTATGGATTTTTTTAGATGTGTGGTTTTGATTGATGTCGGCATATTAGTATTAGTTTATGCCAACAATATTTCTCACTCAGTAGTCAAACAAATTCAACTACATAAATTTACATCTTTAGTTGCATTCGATTTAGAGGGATCTATCAACTTACTACAGACAAATATCGTATGGATATCATAGAGAACCATATATCAGAGTTTGAAGGTTGTTTCTCTCTCTCTCCCTCTCTCATTTGATTGTCAGCTCTTCATGATCGAAGTAAACCAGTCTTTTTCTTTCTTCTTCTCCTGTGTGTATCACGAGAAGGAGAAAGAATTCGTCCACTTCGATTATGAATTGCTGACAATCAAATAAAAACTTTCTTCTGCCCTCCTATGCTTTGTGGGAAATGGGGGCTGGTCACTTCGATTTCTCCCACATAACCCCTCAAACCCTAACCCCTGTGCATATCCTTTTATATATCCTATACTTTTCATCTGCAATTCGGGTTGCACTGTCAGCTTTTCAGGTCGGGTCACATTTCGTTTCCATCACAAATCCAAGCCACATGAGAAGAGAAGATGTTTGTCAATTTGATGTGAAAAATTTTCAATTCAAATGCTTGCCAATATATTGATATGAAATTCATAATTGTACATTTGATCCCATTCCTGTATGCTAAAATTTCTAAAAGTCACTCATGCTGTACGTGTTTGCAATTTTTCAATGCAAATAATATTTATTGAAAGACCTATAGCAGAACAAGGAAATACAAAGCTGATCGATCACCTATCATCTGATCGGGTCCTAGTATCTATCTATACCCAACTGACAACTATATTCAAATTTGTTTGGGTCTGGATCCAAAATCCGACTCATTGATGTCCTTTAGATCGGAATTTTCTTTCTATAAGAAGAGCGCTGAGTTAGCTAAACCTACCAGAAGTACACCCAGGCGTTCGAACTTGTGACATTTAAAAAAGAGGATCCCTTAATTAAATGCTTGCCATGAGCAAGGGTCGGTTTTGGGTAATGCCACTAACGCAATCGCCTGCCCGAGTTTAAGATCGTTTGTAGGCCCCAAATTTTGGTATAGATACTTGTTATGTAGAATATTAGGCCCCAAAATTTTAAGCCAAACTTGTAATACTACAATTTATAGGCCCAAGGGTGATATTTCGACTCACATAATCTTAGGCCCAAATTTATAACTTTTACTTTTTAGGCCTGATATTGTATGAGGGTGGCAACATTGATCACACTTGCAGGGACCGTACCCTACCCTGCACAGGTAGGGTGGGTATCACCTGATTTGACAGGTTTTGGGTTGGAAAGATTTCGTGGCTCCATTGCTACCCTTGTTTAAAATTAGAGGGGTGTCAATTTCGAACACGACAACAAAACTCGACACATCTTTAATCCAGAAAAGAGAAAAGGAAGAAGGTAACTTGCATGTCTACCCAAACTGAAAAAGTTGACAGGTCGTGCTCGAGTTGACCTGTTCTGATATGCCGGAGAATTGAAGCAGGACATGAAGACGGAATGAACAAGACCTGAAAATCCAGGTTCTCTCTCCACCCGAGTCACCATGACAAAAGATTTAAGTCGTTCAATCGATCTGTTTTTGACGTAAACATGAGATAACAAAACATCAACACGATTCAGAAGATCAAAAGTATGTGCATAACTATTTATACAAAAGAATCATAGTTTATATAAATAATCTCCACATCTCAAAATGAAAAACAATTACACCTAGTGCCCGTACAATAAATCTTCACCTACCTAGCAAACAGTGTGTGTGTGTTTTAGAGAGAGAGAGAGAGACTATGGTTTCTGAGTTCGCTTTTCGTACAACCCCTTAGCCCACTTGAGTCCTGAAGCAGTTCCCTCCTTGGCTCGCTTGAATCCAGAGACTGTGCCGTCCTTAGCCCACTTGAATCCTGAAGAGGAACCCTCTGTCACCTTCTTCATCCCATCTTCAACCTTCGTCGACAAGAAACTCCCCTTCGATTTCGCGGATTTGGTGCTCGCCCTAGGTGGTGCTGGATCCTCACCTGCATCCCACTGATCTGCCCATGTCGTCCCAAAGGAGCCGTTGCATGCCATACTTACCCGCCCAAACAGACACGAAGCAGGAGAGAGCGAGAGAGAGAGAGGGGGAGAGGGAGGACAAGTAAAAGACGGACTTGCAACGGACTTTATAGATGATCGAGGTAGAAAACTACCCCTTTTATTTCAAGAAATAACAAGATTCCAAACTCTCTGTGCTCTATTTTTTTTACTTTTAAAATGTATCGTTTCCTTTAAGTTATTTCAAAATTTGTTTTATTATAAAAATTCGTATTAAGTTGTGCGAATCAAATGTAACCTTTCTCTCTTTTTTTTCTTTTTTTGTAGAATGATAGGCCAAGACGTATGCATGCCCTGGGCATGGAACTCGTGACCTTGAACTTATAAGTTGGCCCCTTAACTACGTTAGTTATTGCTTCTTGTGCTTATTTTATTCATTATTTAGTTGAAGATTATGTACACGCATAACCAAATAACACTACGCATACATTGCTTTGTCCATGATCTTATAAAACTTCTAGAAGGGTGGCGTCCCGCTTATCTGATTTTAATGCTTTTTGAAATCCTTAATTTATTAAAAATGCTTTCAAATTCAACAAGTGAACAGTAAGGATGACATATTTAGAGAAGACTTTTAATAAATAAAAAGGAGACAGAGGCATACCCCTTTCATTTGATAGTTACACCACTTTATTATATATTAATTATATTAACAAATAAAAATTTGGAAAATGAGCTTCCATCAAATGGTAAGGGTGGACGTCATCAAACACATCATATGATTTGAATTTGAATAGAAGTGATATCCATACGTTAATACTTTCCGGTAAAATTTACTGGCATACGAGCCTAAAGGTTTTTGACTTGATAAATGAGTCAGTTTCTACGAGAAACTTAATTTCGCATTGATGAAGGGTGTTTTCGTCAGGGAACTTTCGATGATACATCGAGGAATCGCCGTCAAAAACGCGTCCAGCTGGCAAGCGTTCCTTGCATCCGTAGTTTACGTAGGAAGGAAGTATCAACAGATATTGACAATGTTACCCTTTCAAACCGTGAGACCTTTGGCTTTGACCAATAAAATTCACCGTTTCCTCTCCTCATCTCTCTCTCTCTCTCTCACACACACACACACACACATATATATATATATATATATATATATATATATATATATATATAAAAGAGAGAGAGGAAGAAAAAGGGAGGGAGAGAATGTAATGCTCGATAACTTCGTATGCTACAATTATTTGATCATTATCACGGCCGTTGGTAACATTACTCAGACCATATCATCTTAATCTAATATCTTTCAGTTTCTTGTTTAATGGTTTTTCGTGATAATTTTGTATAAACATTTTACTGTTTACAATTTGATATTTCACATAAATAAATAAATAAAGTGATAATGCAAAAAGTATTTAATATATATATATATATTATTAAATACAAAGCACAAATAATAAAACTATGCATTTAATTCAAACTTTCATTATTGATTACCTCAATTGAATAGTAAAAATATTTATACAAAATTATACACCATAAACCATAAACTATTATACATATGTATATATATGAAAATATATAACTTCTTTCAATGCATAATCGTATATATAATAAAAAATACAAAACTTATTTCCATACATAATCTCGTATACATATTTTCACCATTCGGTTTTAGTGACTAATAATTAAGATTTAAATTAGGAAAAAAGTACGAGTAAACTTTTTGTATGTTGCATTAAATTTTTGTTTATCATCTCAAAAGATAATACGAAAGATGTTTAAAAAAATTGTACACTAAAAAATATCATGCATTTAGAACTACTTCAGCCATCCCTCCTCTCTCCCTCTGTCTGTGTATATAAAGAGGGAAAGAGAGAGAAACCCATGGAACTAATCATAACTGTTAGATTTCGTATAGATTAGATTTAGATGGATGGTTACAAATGCATGGTCTATAAAGCCCGATATTACAACCCTAAGATCGCTTCCATCCCACTTGTTGCATCTTCAGACCTCAGCCCCTCCTTTCTCTCTGGCCGTGAGCTTCCTTCCTCTCTCCTGTTTATATGTCTATGGTGATGGATTCACTGTCCATCGTTATATTTCGATCGCATTTCTCTTTTTCACGGTCATCTTTTGTTTCTCTCTCTCGCACTTATCATTTCTACATTAAGACTCATTTACTTTGATTTCTTGGTTTCTTCCAACTTATCTATTCGACTCGTGCACTTGGATAACCGATCTCTCAGACTTCTCAATAAGCGTTTCTTCTTTATTCTTATTACGGAACATCTGATGGTGGATACGTTTAGATAAAGATTTTATTTTAAACTAAAATTAGGACTGATTTCTGCTTTTTTGTTTCTTCGGGTCCACACATCTTATGGTGAATGACCATAATGAAGTTCATTCGCTAAATTCTCTCTTTGGTGTTAGGATATTTTAAAGTTAAAAGGTAAATATTGTAGAACGACAATTAGATCCGCTATGTTTTATGATTCTGAATATTGGGCAGCTAATCATCAACATTTGCAAAAGATGTCCATAGCACAAATGAAGATGTTGAGATGGATGAGTTATGATATAAAGAAAATCATATACATAATGAGGTTATTAGAAACCAATTGAGAATAGCACCAATGGAGGATAAAATGAAGGAAAATCATTTAAGATGGTTTGGACGTTTAGAAAGACGACCAAATGACGTTCTCATAAAAAGATATGGAAAATTAGATTGTTAAAATGTTAAAAGGAGAAGAGGACGACCACAAAAGTGTTGGAAAGAAACTCTAAAGAATTTAACTCCATGAGTTCTATGAAAACAAAAAATCCATGTAGCCGACCCCATGTAATGTGAGAAAAAGGCTTAGTAGTAGTTGTGTTGTTAAGATATCTCCATTCTCTAATAAAATAGTCTTTTATCCTTTTTCTCATATGAGCTTCATATATAATGCTATGGTAGTACTGGTCTCAAAAACGTTCAAATGGATGAAGTATATGAGTTTCAAAAATTATTAATGGACTCCTCACCTTGTCTGGTTTTCGAAATAAATCCTGTTTAGCCCACAAAAATATAAGGATTTTGTTCATTCGTTCATGTATTTCATATGTAATTACTCTCTATGCCTTGATATTTCATATGGAACACCCTAGGAAGCCAACACCTTTATGAAATTACCGTTGCTTGTAGTCTTATTTTAGGGTTTCCAAAATTGTAAAATTAAGAGTTGTGCTACAATGGAAGAGAAATTTTGATACCTTCACGACTATGTTGCACTAGTTCCATATAAAGTTTCCTTTAATTCAAAGTTTGTTCAAGCATCCTTTCCTCAACCTGAATCATTTGTCGATGTTCTTTTTCTTATACTGTGGAAACTTTACCAGATTCTTAACGATTGCCAGCATTAGAATCGACAACATTAGAGGGATGATATTTTGCAGAAAGATTAGGTGACTAGAAAATGAAAAAAAGGTACATAGAAAGTCTACGAGTTTTCTTCTCAACCACGAAAGAAAAAAATCGCACTGTTGCAAGCATTAGTTATCGTTTATGATACGTGCTTCTGTTCATAGCTTTCTTACACATGAACAAATTCTGCGAAGCCTTATAGAATCTACCAACAGGCTTAGCAGATTCTAGCAGAATCTGAATGGGCAAACACTTCCTCTATCGATTTAGATTACTTTTTACGACACTAACGAAACAATCAACACCTAGAGATGCTAACAAGATAGAGAACTTCCACAATGCCTACGCGTAGGTCCCAAAAAATCAGACATTCAGCTATGAATCAGTGAATAAATGAAATATATAGAAAACCAATAAACCAAAAAAGATAAAAGAAATCTAATAACAAAAGGCACTCGCAATTAAGAAAAGAATAGGAACCCACCTAGTTTATGACTGGAGAATTCTGCAGCAAAAGCAGAGGGAGAGAGAGAGAGAGAGAGCTGTACTACCGTATTGAAACAATTTTCAACCATTCAAACAATACCCAACCATTCATCTTGTGTTAAAAAGCAAAATGTAAGTTAATAAAGTATACTTTAAAAAAATATACTTTTTGGTTTTAAAATGTGAAATTTAACTATCTATTATTCAAGATTGATGGTTGTGCTCGGACGTAAATGAATTGAGAGGTTCAAATTCAATACTCGCTAAAGGTAGAATTTTAAAACCTACAAAGCCACGGAGGTTTGAGCAGATATTGATTTTTGGTGATTTAAAAGTTTCTCAGATATTTGGAACAAGAATGCGTGTAAGCAGTTTGCAGAAAATGACTTCTCATAGAAGTTGATAATAGTTTTAAGGGTATTAGGTGAACCATTAGAGAGAGAAAGATAATATTGCCGGAAATCTAACTATATTGTGTTCACAAGATTTAATAGGAATCTACTCTGGTTTAGTGTAATGTCTTTGGATAGCACGACAGACCTGAGTGCTCTCCTTCTTCACATGCCAGCGATGAGTGTAATGCCTTCGGATTAGACTCCCGTGCTTTTATTGGAGCCTTTTATGTATTGGGTCTGGATTGAGCTAGGATCCAGTTCGTGTCATGTCGAGCAATTGGTGTCTATGTGACGAGAGCCATATTGAGTTACCCGTTTGCACTGTTAAAGGGCATTGATAACGATTAGATGGTGGGGGGGGGGGGGGATCAACAGGAGAAGCTACTCTTTCTTCTTCCTTCAGTTAGCATGTTCGCGAGTAGTGAGCGGGGAGGGATTATTAATTTGGAATCAAACTCAAACCAACCGTTTGAGGTTGCTTTTCTTGCTTTCTGGTTTTGAAAGCTCGCCTTTGTTAATTTTGCAAATGAAACCAAAACAAACCCTGTTCAGCAGACTTGGAACCATGCACAGGTAACCGGCGGAGCCTATTCCGGTGCCATGTTCTGAAAGGACCAATGGTGCTAGTTTGCTTATTTCCTTTAGTATTTGATCATGTTTACTCATTGTTTTTCGGTGATACTAATAATTTATATTATTATACTCATATTCTAAAAAAACAATGATAAGCATCAAGAGTGTTAATGGTGGACATGATCCGATCACTCTCTCTATATATACACAAACTAGAGGAAGAAAAACCCGAATTTACAAGAAATCTACGTAAGGATTGACTTCTAACATGTTGAATGCATCTTGGTGGTATCCTAGTTTGCTTTTAGTGCATTGGTGTCTCGCACATGTTTAAATATATATATATATATAAAGGAAGAGAGAAGAGATAATGTTGAGTTAAACCCATAAAAATGAAAATTAACAAGGAACTCATCATCTCTGCCATTTGATCATCATCTATGTCATTTGATTGACATGATAAATAGTGAATGTTTGAAATTAAAATATATTTACTTTGATATTTTATCACCTCAACTATTCATATCAAAGATTGAACTGTTGTGATCGGTTCGTTATCATTGTTTCTCTAAACCTAGACTCATATATAAATATAACTATAACTCTCTCTCTCTCTCTCTCTCTCTCTCTCTCTCTCTCTCTCTCTATATATATATATATATATATATATATATATATATATATATATATATAGAGAGAGAGAGAGAGAGAGAGAGAGAGAGAGAGAACGGTAATATATACCAAACATCTAACTATAGAGTGAACTTCGAATACCTACAAAACCACTTATGGATTGGATTGTGGATGATATGAAAGCAGATATCACTGGATTTTGGTGATCTAAAGGTGTCTGAGACATTGGAACAAGAACGTTGTATAGACAATATGCAGGAAATGACCTCTCATAGAAGTTCATAATAGTTTAAGGGTATTACATGAACCCCTGGCTACCCAAAATAACCCATGGCAGGCAAGTGGTTTTGTTCATCTCTCTTAATATGGGAAATTCATTAAAAGAGGTATACATAGATAACTGTTAATTCGAAGACGCCTTAGGATCTCTCTCAGTATCATTAACTATAAACCTTATTCTTCTTGATGTCTGCGGATAGTTATTGCACGTAAAAGCAAAGTCAACCCTCTCGGTCCTACTGTTGCGGGTGTGCCAAAGCAAGAGAATAGGATTGCATACGCTAGTTTTATGAGTGATCGACCAGGGTCTACGCAGATTGGAGGCTCCGCGGACGCGTGAAATACTCAAGAAGAGGGTCTCCTCCTGAGACTCGCTCTCCTTCATGCATGAAGCATTTGCGACCAATATCACCTCTACACGGGGAAAATTTTCAACAAAGTCTGGATTGCCATCACCTTAAAATTAGTAAGCAGAAATGTCTTAGCTAAATCTGTAGCATCCAGGATGGCTATAAGAACGGTGCATGAACTTCCCATCCACTGCACTCCATCAATCGATTTCATACAACACCTACCATGGCAAATGCATCCCTATTAGCAATTCTTGCATTCATCCTCCTCCTAGACACAACCGCTGCCGGGCGGATCTTTTCGGGGGATTACCACTTTCATGACCGAGAACAGACAGAATTCCGGCAGCTGTTGAACTTAGAGAGAGGCAGAAAGCATGCCGGACTCCCTTCCCTAAGACGTTACCTTCATCACTTCGGCTACCTCGACAAAGGTGCCCAAGAAGAATCACTTGAGAAATTCGACAAGGATCTCGAGGACGCCATCAGAAGGTTCCAAAATTTCTTCAAACTCAACGTCACTGGTGTACTAGATGACGCAACAGTACACCTGCTGACCTTGCCGAGATGCGGCAATCCTGACATTGTCAAAGGCCCCAAGGTCCGAAACTCCACCAGAATGCTATATAAAATCGCTAGTGACCCATGGCCGCCTTCTCGGAGAGACCTCACCTACGTTATCTCTACTAAGAATCAGCCATATTCCGCGGCCGATCTGAGTGAAGCATTCGGCAAAGCATTTAAAACATGGGAAGCTGTTGCACCCTTGACGTTCAGGGAGACGTCGGACCCCAATGCAGATCTGCACATTGCCTTTTTTCCTGGAGCCCATGGAGATAATTGCCCGAGTTTCGACGGGCCGAATGGGGTCCTGGGTTTCTCATATTATCCTCAGGATGGGAGGTCTCATTACGATGCTGGGGAGAACTGGATGGTGGATCCCGCAAGGTTGGCGGAGACGCCGGATTCTTATGATATCCAGACGGTAGCCACCCATGAGATAGGACACCTGCTTGGACTTGATCACAGTACGATTGAAGAGGCAATGATGTATCCAATCTTACCTTCCGGAAGCACGAAGCTCACCTTGACTAGCGATGACATAGAGGGGATTCAGGCGTTGTATGCGCAGAGTTGAAGCGAATCTGTGGTGCTCTCACAAGCACCTCAAAAGTTTTTTCTTTCCTAATTCGTGGAAGATGTTGAGCTCTTGGCACTACCTGTTTGCCAAATCCTTTGTCAATAATACTACCATCGAAACAATCATGTTTCTTCGGTGAAAAATTATTGTTAAGCTAAGTTTACGTGGAGTCAAATGATATGGATAGATTCAAACTGCACTATACTCTTTTTGACCTGTTAAAAGCTCCTTAAATCTACATTATGCAATAGTTTTATTTTATACTATTATATATATCTCGAAAGGAAAAGCAGACATCCCGAGACACGACAGTACGCACAACATAAGAAAACGAGTAACTCCCATGAGACTGTTGCAGGGCAATTAGTACTCATGAAACTCTTAACGAAACCTCACCATCCTCAGCACCAAGCTTGAAGCTCTTCGATTAATTGGAATAATAGAGGCTTTGGATCCCTCAATAGCTTCAGAAGTAAGATCGACTTTCTCGTTCCCTCACCTATACTCATGAACAGCCATTGGCTCGAAATTCATCGGTTCAGGAGTTTGGAGCCTGGAGACATGTCGATAAGACACTTTTCGCGGGAATCAAAATGAAGCCGCCCATCTGTTGGTGCAAATGAATGGCCAAGGGTTTGTTCCTGGACTATCAAACGGACGACGACCTTAACTATGGAATGCAATGTGTCAGCCCGCTGACGAGTAGTTGGAGGTTTCTTTGAACTGAAAAGGCGAGACGGCCGCCCATTTAGCGAAGGCCGCTGAGAGAACACTGCTAAGATCGGTAACTCCGTATGGCCGGTTTTGAGTATAGCATATATTAGCTTTCACATGGAATCCGGGCCACCGGCGTTTTGAAGAGAAGTAGTTGACCGACCAAGTGGACAAGACCAGCTACATGCTGGTGGTGACCCGCCTCCATGACATTGGCTCCAGATTATGTCACGCACACCGGAGCTCGGCCAGACCAGCTGTTGCACCGTCGAGTTGTCTAACAAGATCCAACACTTCTCTGTGTGTGAGAGAGAGAGAGGGATAAGAAATTAAAGCTTATATGGTAATCCATTTACTTACTGATGGATGCATATAAGCTGGAGCATACATACAATAAAGAGAGCTTATAAGACACAACACAGGCTGAGACCAAGCATCCTTGCCTAGCTACTCATTCCTGGCGTATTATAAAACACAACACAGGTTAAGACACAACACATCCACACGGACTCGAACAAAAACAGACCTCCTGCTCACACGAAATTCAGTACATAATGCTAAATATGAAGCTCCTGACGTATCTGAAGCTCTTGGATTAATTGGAGCCATAGAAGCTCTGGATCCCTTGAATATCATCAGAATTCAAATCGACTTTCCTCGTTCGCTCACCTATGGTTGGATACATAATTGTACTTTGATCGTCAGAATGATCAAGACCAAGGAGATGGCCGATCTCATGAACAGCTAGTGACTCGAGATCCATAGCGCCTGGCGTTTGGAGGCCGGAGATGTGATTACCCACTTTTCGCTGGCATCAAAATGAAGCCTCCCATTTGTCGGTTCAAATGAATGCGCAAGGGTATGTCCCGGACCATCAAACGGGTAATCATCATCATGATCTCCACTGTAGAATGCAATGTGTAGATGGGCTAACGAGTCGTCGGAGGTTTCTTCGAACTGAAATGGCAAGACAGCCGCATCTACACATTTCTGGTAATCATCATTTGGCGAAGGCGGCTGAGAGAACAGTGCTTAACTCGGTGGCTCCGTATTTCTGACTACCAGTGTCTATAAAATATGTTAGCTTCCGTCTGGAATCCCGCCACTTGGGCGAGTTATTGAAGGAGGAGTAGTGGGCGACCGAATGCCCGGCACCAGCTACGTGCTGCTGGTGGCTGGATTTCATCAGATTGGTGCCATTGACTATGTCGCGGACGCCCCATCTCGGCCGCATCAGCTGTTGCACCGTCGACTTGTCTAAGACTCCAGTGGGTTTGAGTTTAAGTTCTGCTGATACGTCCGGATGGCCGCATCAAGAATCGCATCAAACTCCTCAGAGAATTCCCCGGAATCCTTATCGATATAACCAAAATGATGGAAGTAGCGTTTGAGGGCAGCGATCCGGGGAGCTCGTAGACCCCGCTGATAGCCTGCAAGCTGGGCGAACTCTTCCCATGCAATGCTGTTCTTGCTGGAGCCGGCGGCCAACATCCGGCCTGCAGCACCATGAAGGGAAACCAGCACTAGAAATGCTACTAGGAACCTGTAATCCATAACAGGACTTTCTAAAACAAAGGTAATCTGGTCTTGGTGAGATATCCAATGTTTAGTGCTTGTTGCGGTTGCCCAACCATGTGTATAAATAAGCAATCACTAAGAAGACATCGTATTCTGTAGAAACTTAAAAGAGAAGTCCAAATGGAAAAGAAAAACTGAAAAGAGCAGCCGTGTTGCACGGTGTAGAAATTTATATAAAAGAGTCCAAATGAAGTAAAAAGATCTGACCGACACCTTCCATCACGGTCATCGACGAGGTCATCAGAATATGGAGGGTTCGAGCCATGGAAAAAAAAGGCATGCATGATTTGACGTGCTATCACCAGCATAGATGCTTCCGATGTCATCTCAGGCTTGTCACTTGAACAAGCTGTTCTCAGAACTTGGTCCTCTGTAAGAAAGTTCAACCCTATACATGAAAGAATGAAACTTGCTAGAGTTCGCAATGAATACTAATGCGGATTAAAGAAACAAATGGCTTAAATAAAAAATATAAAAAGTAAAAAGCTCATGTTTGTATTATATATATCTATTTTTAAAAGCTACTGTTTACTTTTTCATTTAAACGCTCATTTCTTCAAAAGTGGGATGCCAATGCTCAAGAGAGAGACAGAGATCCGCTTCATAAGCATGAAGGTACATGCACCAATCTTCAACTTTGTCACTTTCCAGCAACGCTGCTACCACCCAAATCCCTTAAAAAGCTTATATAATTTGCTTTTGATGAGATATTAATGCTTGGTGCTTGCAGTTGCCTAACCCTGTATATCAATAAGCAATCACTTAAAAGAGTTCGTATCATTTAGAAACTTGAAAAGAAGTTCAAATGGAAAGAGAAAACTGAATTGAAAGAAAGAAAAGATCGAACTGACATCATCCATCGTGGTCATTATATAAAGAGTTGAGTCATGAAAAAAACAGCCATGATCTGACGTGCTATCACCAGAATTGATGCCTCCGTTAGATACAGGCCGATTTCGAACAAGCCCGGCAGAACCAACGGCAATCAAAACCGGAGTCTCCCGTTTGAGTCATGGTTCATGTTATCAAGAAACCGGTTCCAAACTGTCGGTTTCAAATCGCCGTTAAACAGGTTGTATTCTAAATTGCCATTATGTACATGTGTAACATCTAATCACACAACAACTTTATTAGGAGTTCAATGGTAAGAAGTGTCGGTTGAAGTCAGTGAAGAGTTCGACTCCAAAAAGTTTCGAAATCGAAACCATCCCGAAGTGGTTCGGTTTCTATTTCACGTTTGAGACCACTCGGAACCTGACATGCCTAGTTTCCGGGGTCATCTCAGGCTTTTGTCACTTAGATAACATACAAGTTGTTCTCACAACTTACTCCTTTACAGGTCTGTCGATTGTGTTTAAGAAAATTCAACTCACACACACACACACACACACACACACACACACACACACACACACACACACACACACACACACACACATATATATATATATATATATATATATATATATATATATACCGAAACGTGCTAGACTCCTGTAAAATTTTCTTTTCTAAAAGCATCCTCTCACTTTTTGGTTTTTATTTAGATTGTTCGTCTCTCCAATATGATGCTCTGAATTTGTATGTGAATTTTATATATATATATATATATATATATATATATATATATATATATATATATATATATATAGAGAGAGAGAGAGAGAGAGAGAGAGAGAGAGAGAGAGAGAGAGAGAGAGAAAGAGAGAGAGATCCTTGCATATTTGCATGGAGGTACTTGCACAAGCTCTCAACTTTGCCACCTTCAACCTCCAATTTTCAGAATTAAAGATAGGAACAGAAGATTGTTTAATATTAAACCTTGATTGTTTATTGTAATCTTTCTCTCTCTTTCACGTTTTCGTCAGGATGTAAATTTACTAATTCCTTACCTAAATGCCCACATTTTGCGATTATCCAAGCTTTCGTACCATTCGGTTGATTTGTGAAGATTAGTGGCAAGAAATACCTGGAAAAAACCATTAAGCAAGCAGGATATCATCTGTTCCAAAAGATAGCGAAGTGGTGAGGCTTTTTTTTTGCACTCAAAGAAAATCGTCGCAGGCTGCAACCTCGTTAACTTTTCCCCCAAGATCAATTATTACATGATCAGCTAGGAAATATTTCTTAAACAAATAAACCAAACCTTAATACCATAAAAGTATGTTTCGAAATTATTAAAGTACCTTGAACAATATATTAATTTTAACAGCTAAACGTCTAACTTTGCCATTTGTTCCTTGGTAATTTTCCACAGTTCTAAAGACGCAATCTCCTTTTTGTAACTCCAATTCCTTTAAAATGTTGGCCGTCATGGATCATTTGTTACCGTGGTCTTTCCTTGATGGATTGGAGATGATGAACTATGCATAATTTAAAGCTTCTATCTTCATTTGTTGTCATTTAGCAAATCAACCGGCCAGGAATAAAGGATGAAACGAATAATGTCGTCCCAAATCCTCGTGCATGCCATTGACCGTGGAAACATGTGGAGACTTATTGTTCTCGACCACCATCGAGATGTTGAAGATACTCTGGAGAAGTTGCATTTCCCATGGTGGGTGGCAGAGGAAATTGGTCCCAGGATACGTCGGACGTGAACGCAGCAGATTTAAAGATCGGGTTTTACCGTGGAGACCAAGGGGATGGCCTCCCTTTTGATGGGCCGATGGAGACGCTGGCGCATTCATTCTTTCCACAGGTCGCATTATGATGCAGATGAAATTTGGATGATCGATCCCGGGAAGTTGGGGTCAACACCGAATTCCCACAAATCTCCAGTGTCTGTCCATGAGATTGGCCATCTCCTCGGGCTGGGTCACAGTATTTATTGATGGCAAGGCTGTGTTGTTTCCGACTATAGGCCCCAAAGAGACAAAACTCCTTTTGAATGATGAATACATATCGGGAATAAAAGCAATTTATTTGCCTCCTATTGGGGTTTAAAAGCATAACTGAATGTTCTTTGACGATTTTTTCAGTGGATTGTTCTCTCTCTCTCTCACCCACACACGCAGAACACACGCAGAGTAAGTTTTAGAAAATAGTCGCCTTTGTCTGATATAATACATAGAAGTGTCACGTGTGTTTGATAATTTATACAAATGCACCTCGAGCGTCTATATATATTGGGTGGTAGGAGTTGGTCAATGTTCACGTTGCCCTTGCTAGTCAATCTACTCCATCCTTCTTGAATTAGATCCAGCAGTTGCAATTGCTTTTGGTTGATCGTTAATCAAATCATCCGCAATATTCGGAGTCAGATTTCTACGTTCTTTCCTTTCGTTGATTGTTCTTTTGGTACAACGATGGCCGGTAAATTTCTCCTTCAACCAAGGGTTATGTGTGTGTTTTTCGTAATGACGTATGGGTGAAGTCGGCCCCCCAGTTAAAAACAGTATTGTTTTCAACCATCCATTATCATTTCATGAATGCCTGGTTATGATTCATATGATCTGGTTTAGTAAAGATATAACATATTTAGATTAGCATTTGCACATGAGCAGCTCGTAGAAAGCAAAGCCGAGGTTTGTTGTTGTTCATCCTTTAAATTTATTCATCTTGAGCATGTTAAAATTGTGCAAGTTAAGCATGGACAAAACACGACCCTCAGGCGTCCTTAACACAAGCTTATTTTAGACATCATATTTAACTTAAATATATAGTGCCGATGAGAAAAGTACACCGAATTTAAGTTAAAAATTCATTTTTTATAACTGTCGCCATCAAAAGTGACGAATTCATACAGCATCTAGAGAACCCATTGGAATGCGATGTAATTATGGGGTACGAAATTAAGAAAGAGCTGCACTTAAAAAAATAAAAAGTTATGATTATGATTGATCCCTTTATTTAAACACTATAATTGATATTATAGACGCAACAATTAAATTTCTTTTCTGTGTGCACAATGGTAAATATCCTTCGAAGCAATAAGAGTTACGCCAGCCTTCTATATGCAGCACTTCCAGCAACAGATCTACTTTTTACCGTAACGTCAGGTCTAGCATGAGAATTGTTATTACACAATTGATATCCGAACACTCTTTTAGGATATATACCTCTTTTTTATGGCTTTTTTAAAAATACCTTTGGTTTTTTTTAGTAATTACAAAAACATCCTTCAAAGAAAAAAAGACCTCCCTTCTCATGCGTCCGGCTCTCATTTTTGGCCATTCTTATACTCTTCGCTCCCTAGCTCCTACTTGGTTTCAGCCACTTTTAATTCAAAAAAGAAAAAAGAAAATGAAGGAAAAAAGGATAAAAAAGATAGATTCAAAAGAGATTCATCGATTTATATTTTTCTGTTTTTTAGTTGTTTTTGATTGATTTCTCAATTGGAATTGAAAATAAAGAATTAGAGCATCCCGATTGAAGAGACGTGGGTTGCGTGCGTCTCTGCTACTAGCATGTTGGAGGAGACACGCTCGACCTGCGTATCTCTTGTTGAGGGAGCTGCTTCGAGTCGTGTCTCTTTCGTTTAGACGTCCTAGTTTTTTTTATGTTTCTTAATTCTCTCTTTTTTTATTCTTACAATTGTTGCTGTTTTCCTATTATTGAGTCACACCTCTTTTTTTACTTTTAGTTCTATTTTTTGTTATTTGTTAATTTTCTTTTTCTTTCTTTGTTCTATCTTTTTTTCAACAAAATTTGTAAAAATAAAAATCCAGGTTGGCTGAGACACCGAATTCACTCGATCTCCAGTCGCTGGCAGTCCATGAGATCGGCGACCTTCTTGGTCTAGGTCACGGTACAGATCCGGAGGTTTTCATGTATCCCACCATTCTTCCCCAAAAGATAAAAGACGACGCAATGGGAATACATTGCTTGTGAATTCGTCTTTCGACTTCCCCAAGTTCTGTTTCAAGGCATCAGACGCAGTTACAGTGAGATGAACGTAATCCCTCCGCGAGAGAATGGAAGTCCGGGTTTTTCTGCATGCCAGCAGACGAGGCCTTGAGCATCACCTTCGTGGAATTTGTGACAATGGCTTTTATGTGTTGCACAGGCCCAGTAATACAGTCAGTGCAAGAGCCCCCCTTAGTGAGCCGTCCGTAGTGCGGTGCTGCTGCAGTGGTTTCGGGCGTCCTAACTTGACCGAAGAATTTCCCATTCTTCTCCTTCTCACTTTCTTCCTCAATTGGTTAACTAAGGCAATATTCGGAGTTTGTATGCTGGAAGCCAATGGAGTGCATTAAATAAATGAAGCAGGACGGCAGGCGTGCATGGCGCGTGCCGCAATAGCTAGAAGTTTGATGATCAGCTTCCCAGCAGTTTCAGCCAAGATTCGGATCAATTGCAGAAATTGAAGTTTACGTAGACTATCTCTATAGATTTAATCACCAAGTCCTTCAAGTAAATATGTAGGGCCAGCAACACGGTTTATAAGTGGGAACGTTTCCTGGTTGCTGGATTAATCTGTTGGATGTGAACGCTCCACCTAAGTTGGAGCTTCCTTGCGTCTTGTGTTGAAGAACTGCAACGAAGCTTGATACTTCCATGATATTGCGAAGTTTTGCAAAAACAACTATCATCTACATGTCGAATTCTTGGGAATTTTCTTTGTAAGTCGCCGTGCAAGAAGAACGCTTTTAGTTTCTTGTTAACAAACGCATTTGATTCGAAATATAGGCTCACACGGTGTGTACTTCGTAATGCTTCGACCTTACCCTAACCTAATAGTGAACAGTGAAAATTTAAAAGGAACTGGAAGATTTTACCAGAAAATTGCTGGGCCTTTGTTTCACTCCCTTGAAGGAATGTTAAATGAAATTCATCCTACCGTAATTCACTTTGGTTTATCTTACAACAATAACTCCAAAATATGAGCTTTAGCGTGTATCCTGTCTGAAATCTTGACAAAGTTGCCTAGATTCTTTCAAAGAGAAGATTCCGGCAATTTTCTCGTGATTAGGTTGCTGGACTATTACCGGCTAGAGCCTTTGATTCCATCGCTCGGCATTCCGGGGGAGTGAATTTTCATGATTTGGATGTCCAGATGAGATCTTAATCATAAAAAATCGGGGTCTTATGAGCTGAATTATACTTCTTTAGTAAATCAAATTGAGCTTTTTAATTTCGTAAATGTTAGAAAATTGGTGCATGTTTCAGCCTATTGTGACAGGTTTAGCAAGGAAAAGTATAACCAACGGTTTAAAATCATTGATGTGGGCTTTTCTTCGCGAGTTGACTATTATTGGCCATTGCCATCGCCAACCATTACTGTTATGGCGAGTATTACGCTAGATAATTTCAAGTATGTTTTGTGAATCGCTGCATTTTGCATGTAGACCTAGCGGGCCAACGGGGAGGTTTCAAACCAGTGGTTCTGGTTCTGTCGAAACCTGGAACTAGGACCACACCAGCTCCTTCAGTTTCGGGGTCCGGTTCTAGTTCCGTTTGGCTCTGGTTTAGTTTGAAAATTTCGTGTAACGAGGGTGATATTTTAAAACAAAAACATTATATTGGAAAGCCTGTTTGGGTTCAACACTCCAATAGGTGGAAACGAACTTGAGCCCTCGGGATCTTCGGTTGTGGTTTAGCCAATTCCAGTTGTGTTTGTGGTCTAAGACACTAGAGCACATCAATGCCTCTTTACCCCCCAAACAAATAATCTTTTTTTATAGAATTCTTTTATCACCTTATCTAATTCGTACATTTCTTTTCTTCAATCTCATGTCATTGTATGTTCACTATATTATTCTTTAAATCTTTATTTACTATAATACTATTGTCATTTTGAATAAATTTTTTTAAATATCATAATTTAAAATTTGTATTTTCAATCTCTTTTATTTTCTAAATCTTGTTATTTAGGATTAGCTTCTTTACCCCACACATCCATCCATGCTAAAAATGTAGAACCCTCTCTACAATTTATTCAATACCACTACTTCTTTACCCGGTGAAAGACCACTACTTCTTTACCCGCTAAAGGCATTTTCCTAATTTTCAGAGCATTCTTGCTCTATGATGTATCGTAGAGAATACAATGCTTATAAAGTCTAAATAGAGAGAGAAAAGGAGAAGGGGGAAGAGAAGGTGGATGATATATAAACTCTATTCAAATTAATTCATCTTATTAAAGGATATAATGATTAAGATTGAAAAATGAAAGGTAAAAAGTATATTTGCAATCGAGTATCCTACGTAAAACATGTACACTATTTTTTATTTTCAATCTCGACCATTCATAACTCTTATGAGGGGTTTGCCACGTCCAACTATCCTCTGATGTATATGAATGGATACGGTCCGCAACCATTGAAAAACCACGCTGTTTTGCATCAGCATCGTTGTTGTTCGTTAATTTTGTCAAATGCGTGTTGCATATTATCGATAGTCCGAAATAAGTTAACAATCAAAGAGTTATTGTATTTGTTAGTGTGTAGGAACTATTAAAGACCACCGGCAGGGATACGAATGAATATGGTAATCACCGCAAGAAAGATTGGGAGGCATGCATAGTGAGAGGAATGATATTGGATTCATCGTTTCATGCTAGTGTTGCCTTTCACACGGCGTTGGTGGGTGAAGCATCGGTAGCATTTGCCTTTTTCTGCTTCTCGTTTGTGCTAAACCGTGCTTAAAACTTTCATTTCTCTCTCCCTCTCTCTCTCACGAGCGCACACGTATACATGCACACACCAACAACAACAGACACGCTCACGCATGTACTCATCTCAGATTCAACCTGCTTCTCAGACATTTGTGACCCATTTAAGGAACCGAGCCAGGCCAGCCCGCAGGGCCATATATGTATATAGCCTGGCCTGGGGACTGGCCCAGCCCAGGATTTGGAGCCTTCCCTGGGGAGCCGGCCTGACCCAGCACGTGGCAATTCAAGGGCCAAGCAGGGCCAGCATTTTACAGGCTACGTATTATGTGGGCCAACACAGCACAGCCCACTACGGCAATGACCGGGGCGACCCGTATTGACATCTCCACAGAAAATCAGGTCGAAAGTTGGTACCATTGGGGTTTTCAGTGGGATGTAGTCTTTCTCTCTCCCTCCTCTCTCTCTCTCTCTCTCTCTCTCTATATATATATATATATATATATATATATATATATATGAAATGGGAGACTCAACATTTCACCTTATGGCTACCCATTTCATTACTATACCTATCAAGTTATAACAACTTTTCATCCATCTTTGTATAATATCATTTAATGCACATAAATAAATACATTAAATGTAACATAGAATGAAAGAGGTTGTCTAGAAGCCTCCACTCACTCTCTATAAAGATGGGTCGCTTCAGTTCAAAGGTGTCAGAAGAACTAAGGACGATGAGTACCACCGATAAGGTATTTTAGAAAAGGGTTTTGGAGTTCAGTACACGTACAGTTCAAAGTAGGATCACAACGGCAACCAAATTAATGTAACGGATTCTGTCCAAGATAAAAAAAAAGATAAGGTTTGATTTCTATTAATGTGTTGAGGTGGTTATTTGCACAATACCTTTGAAAAGGTACACGATAATAGAAAAAAGTTCAACAACCCTTATATCAATTGATTATTCAAGTCCAACCACTAACAACAACCATATTATATATTACAATATTAACTTCAAGCACAATTAAATGTCCTTTTCTCATACTTTTGAAGTTTGACCAGGTGGGACACAAGTTATGATGCTGCCCATTCTAAGAAACCTGAGTGCCATTTTGATGGTCAGAAAATAAAGGTGTGTTTGTTAATTTTAGGCTAATTCAAGTATACCATTTTACGAAAGGGTTAATCCTTTTTTTCAATTATCGAAATGGGTAAAATGTGGTAATTGCTATAAAATATTAATAATTTTATATTCGGTAAGGGTAAAACCTACTGTGCTACAAATTGTAGACCATACTTCAGCCTTGATAAGATTTTAGAACCTCACAATTACGCATATTTCATTTTAGAATCTGTATATGTATTGACAGGGCGTTGCATATGCTTAATGCAGACTGCGCTATTTTTTAAACGAGTGGGTCTCACTGCATTTATTGATTTTTCCTCAGCCACGGGCATTTGGCATTCGGCATATTATGGTTGATTTTTTTTCTCAGCCACGATATCTGGTCATATTTTACGTCAGTCAACTAAATATAGACCAATGTGCAAAATGTTGAAACCATCGACTGACCATGTTTCTTTACAACTTTTGTGAAGTATTCAATAATATCAAATTTCTTGTTTAATAGTAAAGTCAGACCAATATGCAGAATGTAACAGTAGGCTAAGTATATTGTATCTGATTTCAAAATCTTTATACTTGGTACTTGATCTAAACAAAGATAGTTACCGCTCAAATCATACAACCAAAAAACATAACTACAATACATACATTTCAAACTGAAAGTTTATTACATAGACTTTTGCATTACAAAGGAGCCGCATATGTTGCCAAGAATCAAGAGAAACACATGAATTTAAGTCCATGTGCTTATTTCTATTGTAGAGCCATACTCAAGTGAGCTTCTTCTTTGTAAATAGCAGAGGACCTTTTCGTTTTCCACGAGAATTCAATCATCCGGTATTTCCTGTCATGCTGATGAAGAGTTCGTGCCTCCGCCGATTGATGCGATCCGAGCAAGAGTTTACTTCCTTTAACAATCCATCAATGCTGGTTGAATCATTCTGGATGGTTTCCTTGAGCTTCAAGAGTTCATTTTGGTTATCACCGCTGCCGTTCGATGCCTTCTGAGTAGTAACCAAACTCTTGTGGATCTTTTCGATCGTCTCATAGATGGGTTTTAACTCATTTTCTATGTCAGACTGAAGATCCAACTCGTAGAAGACCTCACTAAGGGTCTGCTCGTTTCTTTTCCGCATATCAACCAGCCAGACGAACAAAGGTGCCCAACTTGCTGTCGATACGGCCGCCGAAACCAGACCGAGCAAAGCGGATCCAGCATGCAGTGAGGCCGCTATGACCGAAACTATCACGGAAGCAGCAAAAAAAACCTGCAAATATCGCGATAATAAATGTTTTAAACAACTAACCATTTCTCTGCTGCTTCTTCAGTGCAGCCGTTTTCTGCTTGAACCTTTCCATCAATTCCTTGTGCTTTTACTCATATTTGTTGTAAGACTTGACAAATTCATCTCCGGCCGATGTTAAGCATCTACTTGCTTTCTCCAGCGTCGCCCTTATGTTCCCTTTCGTCAACCTTCCGCAGAGCTTCTTGAGTTCGTCCTCCGACTTCCCCAAGTTCTGTTTCAACTTTTCCAAGGCATCAGACGCCGTTACGGTGAGATGAACGTAATCCTCTGCGAGAGAATGGAGGTCCTTGTCTTTCAGCAGGCCAGCCGACGAGGCCTTTACCATCACCTTCATGGTATCTTCGACAGTGACGTCCATGAGATACACAGTTCTATCAAGAAACTCATGGTGAACGCCCCCCTTAGCGGGGTGATGCTGCTGTAGTTTCGAGTATGCTCCTAGGGATCTGCTACCCAACTTGACCGAAGAGTTTCCCATTCGTCTCTCTCACTTCTTTCTCTCTCAATTGGTTAACTAATACAATATTGGGAGTTTGTATTGCAGAAATTCAAGTCTATATATGCCATCTCTATAGATTTAAATACCAAGTCCTTCAAGTCAATATGTAAGGCCAGCAACACGGTTTATAATTGGGTTGCAATGTAGCAGCGGTCTTTGCTTTGCAAGGAAGAAACCAACGCTTCCTGGTTGTTGGATGAACCTGTTGGATGTGAACGCTCCAGCTAAGTTGGAAGATCTCAAGTGAACTTCCTTGCATCTTGTCTCGAGGAAACTGTGAGGAAGGCGTGTTATTTCCATGAACATGGCAAAGTGTCAACTTTCCACCCTGAGAGTCTTGATGGGTTATACAATGTTCTTTATAAGTCGCCAGGCAAGGAGAACACCTCTAGTTTCTTGTTAACAATGCGTTTGATGTGAAATATAGGCTCACATGGTGTGTACTTCACAAATCGTAATTCTTCGACGTTACCCTAACCCAATAGTTGGGACTGGAAGATTTTACCAGAAAATTGCTTGGCCTTTGTTTCACTCCCTTAAAGGAATGTTATATGAAATTCATCCTACCGTAATTCACTTTGGTTTATCTTATAACAATAACTCCAAAATATGAGCTTTAGCGTGTATCCTGACAGAAATCTTGACAAAGCTGCCAAGATTCTTTTAGAGAGAAGATTCCGGCAATTTTCTGACGACCAGGTTGCTGGGCTATTACTGGCTAGAGCCTTCTATGCATTTCGGGGGACTGAGTTTTAATGATTTGGATGTCCAGATGAGATCTTAATCATGATTTTCGATTACCGTGATTGTTCCCTTCAAAACTCTCTGAAATGAGCGAGCTCTCACCCGTTTTCTTCCGAAATTTTGGTGTCAAAATTTAAACAACCGAAGGGTTGCACACCCTCTGAGGCAGAAACCGAGTGCTGCACCGTTTACGTTAAAAACAGAACGCTGGGGGTCCACGTTTGCGTGGAGCACCACAAGCCTGGAGCCTCATTTTCAGGGATCCATCCTGCGGGAGCGGACACCACCTAGGGGGTGTTGCGCTCTACGGAGACGCAGGATCGCATTGCCCATGAATACATTTCACGTTAAAATGTATGGGCCTTCAAGACGCTGTTAAAAACTTCAAGGGGCAAGATGCATCACCTCATGGGCCAAGGGAACCAATAGACCGAAATTAAACGTACTGTTCTTCCATTGGTGGCATTGAAGCATTCAACAGTCGGCAACAGTTGAAAAGTCTTCTTTAGTTAATCAAATCGAGCTTTTTAATTTCGTAAATGTTTGAAGATTGTTGCATGTTTCAACATATTGTGACAGGTTTAGCAAAATTTTTATAAAGGTCCATCTAGGAAAATTTTAACTAACAGTGTAAAATCATTGATGTGGGCTTTTGTTCGGCAATTGGCCATTATTGGACATTGCAATCGCCAACCATTATGTTATGGCTAGTAGCACGCTGGATAATTTCAAGCATGTTATGTGAACCGCTGCATTTCGTATGTAGACCTACCGGTCAAACCAGGAGGATTCAAACAAGTGGTACTGGTTCTATCTACACCTGGAACTAGAACCAGACTGGCCCCTTTAGTTTCTGTCTCCGGTTCTAGTTCCGTTGGTTTCAGGTCAGATCTCAAGTTGGTTTTGTTTTCGTTTGCCTCTGGTTTTAACGAAGGTGATATTTTAAAACAAAAAAAATTATATTGGAACGCCTGTTTGAATTCAGCTCTCCAACAGGTGGAAATGAAATTGAGGCTTAGGGATCTTTGGTTCTGGTTTCGCCAATTCCAGTTCTGAGAATGAGGATGGTGTGTGGTCTCAAGACACCAGTAGAGCGCATCAATGCCATTTACAAGAGACTAATTGAAGAAAAGAGTTTTAATTTTTAAGATAACCTTGTGGTGTTATATCTGGGATGATATATTATTGATTTAGAGTCGTAGCTTAACCACACAAATGAAAAATTCATAGACATCACTACCTCACTACCATTGATTTAATGTCTTAGCCTAATTGCACGTATAAAAAAATTATCTCCGTCCGCAACTAATATTGATATAAAGTTTCAACATAACCACACAAATAGAGAACTTATAACTATCAATATTCTTGATTTAGAAGCTTAGCTTAACCGCACACATAAAAAACTTATAATCGCTCATCATTAATGCTGATATGAAGTATCAACCAAACCAACGAAACAAAGAACTTATAGCTATTATTAATGTTGATTTGAAGTCTTAGTCTAACCGCACACATCAAATAGTTATATCCGTCCACCACTAATATTGATATGAAGTCTCAAACAAAAGCCTCTTTTTTCAAGTTCATGAAGCACGAAGAAGACAAGCTCATTCTATAAGTGAACAATGATGCGGCAATCATTCAAGTTAAAGCTAATTTCTAAGGAATATGCGAAACTCAAGTTTGCATCAAGAAAAGTAATTACTATTATAAATTTTGTGTATATACCACATAATGGTTGCATTCCTCATTGTTATCGTTGACTTTTTAGTATCTTTGTTTATGCTGCTAAGAAATATGTTAGAACTATGTTGCTGCCCAAATACTAGCATAATTTATTCTCGAAGATCATTGACGAAAATCATGAAGGTTAAATTTAATCGTGCAAGTCTCACAAGGTTATTAATTAGATATTCATATTCAATGTTCTTCAATACAGGACGCACAACTGGTTTTGTGACATAATCCGGCTCGATGGATGTACTTAGGTTTCCAAAATTGCCTTAATTATTCGCATAATATGCAAATATTCCTGCCAAATCGTGAATTTTGCAACTCTCAAGAAGTCCCCACAAATCATTTTCCCGTCCAAACTATGAAACTACCACTTCGGTGCTTTTTACGCTCTCAATATCCAGAACTTAGATGTATCAAGAACCTATATCTCAGAAAATTTATAAACATTTCGACTTTATAATACTCAGTCCCCCCCCCCCCCCCACCCACCCTTACACAACCGTCACCATATCATCCATTTTATGTATGCATTGAGTTTTCGTGATTGAAAAGTAAATTCCATGTTTCTGTAATACTCTGAACATGAGCGCTTAATTGTTTTCTTGGAACATGTTCATGGAAATGTGCTATTGATACAAGCTACAACATTATACCTTGATCATTCCCTATATGTGTGTGTCGGCGCATGGGTATATGTGCGTCTCTCTCTCTCTTTTTGTAGGGGCGTGTCTTTAAACACACACACACACACAGAGAGGGGAGGAGGGAGGTTATTTGAGAATGTACGTCTTCGGAAAGTTAATTCTGATGCATGTCGAATTTTAGAACCATAATCGACTCAAATATTTTGCACTCAACAGATGATTGCCTACTGAAGAAAATGACAAGTTATTCACAGATTTAACACAATATAAGGGTCCATTCTCAAAAAGAACCAAATTGAATACATTGACACGCTCCAACGCTCCGATGAATAGACGGATAAATTAAGTTGAAAGACCTTGCAACTCTAACAGCTCCAAATCACGGAAACTTAAATGCCGAAAATCATAATAATATAAGAGAGTATCATGCAGTGGGGGTGCTTAGAAGAAGCATTCTTCCATAACGAAGCAGCAACAGAGGCCAGCAACCCTGAATAAAACCGGAGTCAAATGGCCAGAACAAAACCAAGAAAAGAGGGACGGTGGCATTCAAGACTGCCAATGTTGATCTAAATAATAGAGATTCATGAATTCCAGAGCCCACGGTAGATATGAACACTTGGAATACATTAGGAGCTTCGTAGATATTTATCTTGAAACATCAAACTTATGAAATATGAAGTCTAACCACATATTCCTTATAATGTACACCAAATAAACCTAATACAAGTTGCTTTTTGATCTATTATTCTGCGATGCCCAATCAAAATCTCATATCTCAGGATCAGATATAGATCCAGGCCTCAGAAATCATAAGCTCATATGAAGAAACTTAAGAGACAATATTATTTCATGACAAAAACATGTAATCAAGATCTAATACGATAAATGAAGCAGCATCCACTAGGAAATTCTAATCAATGAACTCATAGTTAAGACTCCCAACTTTGATTTGCATATAGTGCCATATCGTATGACGATGGTTTAAAGCATATAATCTTGCTCTTTTATATTTAAATGCATGCATGGATGAAGGTACACAGCAATAGTAAATACGAACCATGTAACCATCCCTACCAAGTTTACGGAAGCAAAATTTTTCTTTTAGTGGCATGCATATCAATCAAAGAATGAATGTCAAAGGATCAGTAGAAAGAGATTGAATTGACAGAGGAGGAGATTGCATCATCTTACAGTCCCGCGAGACAACTGGAATCATTCTGTGCAGGTTGAGGCGGTGGCGCTTGCACCGGGTATGGTTGCGGGTAGCCTGGTGGTGGGTACCCTGGTGGAGGGTACCCTCCTGGGGGGTATCCCGGCGGAGGGTACATTGGTGGAGGCGGTTGCTGATACATCTCACAGACCTAGAGATGCCTTTGTATGTGAGAAGATATGCCTGAAGAACTACAAGAATAATAATTTGGATGAGAGAATTATGGTTTGGGCTTTTCCTTAATGAAGGCGAGCATGCATGATGATTATTAAATTTCAGTTGACCTACGAAGAAAGGTGCTTGTGGTAACACTGTACGCGTTCTCTTGTTCTCTTGTTGTAAACTAGAACTCTTTTCTCTCTGTCCAATATTTTTAGTCTCTAGCCAACGCGTCCATCGTCCTTGATTCCTTCATTCAGCTTTTCTATTTTATATTATTCGGATGATGAGGAGCCCTCTTTGAGATCATAAACCCTAGTTGGAGTCACGACTAATTAACCTTATGGACCATTTTAGTAAATCTTCCGTATGGACAATTAGAGAAAACTGAATAAATGGCCCTCAACGTCTTGATTCCATTTTCACAAGCTTTGTGCCATGGAGGCGAACACCATATTGGTTCAACAATTACTTCTTAGCTTGTTCTTTCTCTTTTGGTACAATGATGAGGCGGAAGCTAAGATGCTTGGCCTTGGTATCGAACTTGTGACCTTTGACATGAGGGTCGACACCCTAGCTGTAAGTTTATTATTCTTTATCAAATAGTGCGAAAATATTATATTTTTAGGTAGTCAATTATATTTATATTCCTCGTATAGCTTAACCAATGTGCTAAATATTGTAATGTAAATGTTGGCACTGTATGCATATGATCTCATAATCACTCATGCTCTTAATCAGTTGTCATAGATAACGGATCCTTAAACGACCCTTTGCTTGCCAGGTTTAGATGAGATTAAGATCACAACAATGAGTGGTCTGCTAGGAAATGCTCTGAGTCTCAGGGTTTCAACGCCTTCAAGGGTTTGACCGAGTGCTCTCCACCTTCCAGCAATCTTCTCAAGATACAACAAGAAAAGTAGCTATAGTTGGTAATTATCAATTTCAGTATCTTTTGACAATATGATCCATAGTCATGAGAGGATCAACATCTGATTTGCATCGCATACATAAAAATAGAAATAGAAAACTGAATCTAGTTCAAATTTAACAAAATTGGAAAATATTGAGCGTAGGGAAAAGGACATGGATACTTACGAAGCATCTGAGTATTTCCACGTAAATTGCTCGAATAGTGCAAGAAACTTTTTAGTTGCAGGGGAGTTATATATATATATATATATATATATATATATATATATATATATATATATATATATATATATAAGAGAGAGAGAGAGAGAGAGAAATCCACATAGTTTGAAAAGTACAGACAGGTTTGGTTAAAAGGAGCTTCTGTTTTTGTTCCCCAAATAAACAAGTGGAAATCCTACAAAAGGAGAAAAGAAGATAATGGCTGCATTTCTTTTGCTGTTTACATGTCATTGTTTATTGTACTTTACCTTTTTTCCTTACAAAAATTCATAATTTTATAGCAATTACCAGAATTTGTCCAGGATTAACCCTTTCGTAAACTGGCACACTTTAATTGGCCTAAATTAACAAAAATACCTTTTTTTCTTGCCATCAAACCGTAAACTTCATTCCAATGAATGGCACTCGCGTTTCTTAGAATGGGCAGCATCAAAACTTGTGTCTCATGTTGTCAAACTTCAAAAGTATGAGAAAAGGCCATAGAATTGTGCTTGAAGTTGATATTTTAATATATAATAGGTTGTTAGTGGTTGGACTTAAATAATCAATTGATATAAGGGTTGTTGAACTTTTTTCTATTATCGCCTACATTTTCAAAGATATTGTGCAAATAACCACCTGAACACATTAATAGCCAAAACTACCATATTTACAACCATCTGCTTAGAAAACAAACTATTTTTTTCTGTTACCAATAGAAATCAAACATTTCTTTTCTTTTCTTTTCTTTTTTTTATCTTATACACAATCCGTTACATTAATTTGGTTGCCGTTGTGATCCTACTTGAATTGTACCTGCTGTACTAAAACTCCAAAACCCTTTTTGGCTTTAAATCACCTTGTCGCGTACTCATAGTGCTTAGTTCTGACACATTTGCAGTGAAGATACTATTTCTTTATTATATATAAACAGATTTCGGTTTTCTTAGAACCATGAAACGGAACCAAACTGGATCTGGACTTGTTCGGATTAAGGTTTGTTACCGCCAGCTTCGGTTCTCAAACCCAAAACCAGAAAAGATAATAATTTTAATGAAAACTTATAAAAGGGAGAATGAATAGGCGACTTGAACTGACGGTTCCTGTTCTGTTATGGTTTTGGTTTCATGGGAGGAGGAACTGTAACCCAACCAGTTCAATCGAGTTCCAGTTAAGCTTCTGGCTCCTTGTGATTGAAATCAAAGCGAACTAGATAAATGTGCAAAGGCAAATAGAAGGTTAGAGATATTTTAAAGATTAGCTAAAAGAAATTGACGCATGATATTGCAAATATATATCTAGAAAGGAATATATGGATTTGGAAAACTTCCTTCTCTACATATCATAGTAGAGGCTCATCTGTTTCATAAATTGCGGTTTCATGATATTTAGCCGCAAGTGTTGGTGTCTTCTAACGGAACTAGAACCGGACCCCGAACTTGAGCGGCCAGTGTCGTCCTAGTTCCAGGTCTAGACGGAACCAGAACCACTGGTTTGCCCGGTAGGTCTACCGTCTACATACGAAATGCAGCGATTCACATAACATGCTTGAAATTATTCAATTTTCTATGGCAGTGGCAAAAGCCCACTTGAATGGTTTTAAACTGTTGGTTAAATTTTTCCTGGATGGACCTTTATAAAAATTTTGATAAACCTGTCACACAATATGTTGAAACATCAAACAATTTTCTAACATTTACGAAATTAAAAAGCTCAATTTGATTAACTAAAGAGCTATAATTCAACTCATAAGACTCTGACTTTTCAACGGTTGCCAACTGTTGAATGCTTCAATGCAACCAATGGAAGAACCGTACGTTTAATTTGGGTCCATTGGTTCCCTTGGCCCATGCGGGCCTCAATTGAGCGTTCCTAGATCATCTTGGGGCCATGTGGAAGAACCGTACGTTTAATTTGGGTCCATTGGTTCCCTTGGCCCATGCGGGCAGCAATTGAGCGTTCCTAGATCATCTTGGGGCCATGTATCTTGCTCCTTGTGGTGCTCCACGCAAACGTGGACGCCACTGTTTTTAACGTAAACTGTGCGTCCCTCGCGTTTCGGCCGCAGAGGGCGCGACCCTTTGGTTGTTTGAACTTTGACACCAAATTTCGGAAGAAAACGGGTGAGAACTCGGTCATTTCAGAGAGTTTTGAAGGGAACAATCACGTTAAAGGGTTCCACTGTGGTTTGGGTCTCGAAAATCATGATTAAGATCTCATCTGGACATCCAAATCATTAAAACTCACACATACGGAATGCACAGCGATGGGATCAAAAGCTCTAGCCGGTAACCTAATCGCCAGAAAATTGCCGGAATCTTTTGTCACAGAAGAATCTGAGCAGCTTTGTCAAGTTTTCCGTTAGGATGCAGACTAAAGCTCAAAATTTGGAGTTACTCTATCTCATAAGACAATCCACAACTCTCCCTACAAAATAATGAAGTAGCCCGTATATGCATTCTAACATTTTTTAAAATCAGCGGCAGATATGTACGAGTCTATGAACAATCTCAATACTAATTACCTTACACAAGCCTCATAATCACTTAATAAGTCTTTCTCTATATCATATGAAAACATAGAGCACTACCAACAACCTATCTTATATGATATGAAGCAATATTGATTTGAGTTATCATCACAAATACTCACAATGCTTTTATGATTGTCGTTCTCTTACTTATGCTTTTCCTTTTCAACTTAAACTAAAATTTCTGCACTATACAATGTTAAACAACTAATCAAAACAATCATAAAATATATTTAAATAATAATAAATACACATACCTTTCTTATACCTCAAATTCATAATTTGTTTAGGTAAAAACAATTTACTACTCTCTAATTTTAAAACATACAAGGTCTCTAGTTTCCCCCCTAATGTTCTAGCATGAGAGTCGTTAGCAATATCAATGAAGATATTGTTATTAAAACCACATCATCTCATGCTTAAAAATTCATTTTTCATCTGTTTTACTTTCTGTTTTTTTAGTAAAAAAGATCAGTAAATATAGTTTCTTTTTTTAGAACTTTCATTTTTCCTCTTTATTTATGATAGAATCAATAAAATATATTTAAAATAAATAAATAACATTCTAATACCAGTTGATGGGAAAAGAAACAAAAAAACAGCCTATAGAAGCTTGAAAAACTCTTTTCCCTAAGTTGAATATGGCAAATAATCACAAACACCAAATACGAATGATCCTCAAATATGTATGTACAAAATATTAAATAAATAGTGAGCACATCATTTTATATAAAAAAACTGCTTAAATGCGATAACTAAAAACCGCAAACCTAACCTAGAAATTTTTCACAAGATAAAATAGATTAGTAGAATAAGAAATCTCCACATACTAAATATCAACACCTTTGCTCACTAGGAAAAAGTGGAAATATGTTGAGATAAAAAAAACAATCAACTTATAATGAAGCAGTCAAAAGGAGACGATAAATAACTTTTAAAAAGTCTTAAATAAATCTTAGGCCTTATAACTTCTCCTAATAATGTTGTAAATATGATTCTTTCTTTATTGGAAGATAAATATTGAGCAGCAACAAGAAAAAATGTTTTGTGTAGGTTATTCTAAAAAAAAAAGAGAAGAAAGGTTCCGTCAATAGATGTTTAAACAAAAAGGAATGAAGTAAACCCATTCACTAGCACCTGACCGCCTACATGTGAACCGTGCAAGTCTCCCTCTACCATGTCCTCCACGTGAAGATAAGCCTAACACTAACACCAACTTAAGGTGAAAGGGCTGAACCCGTTCACATAACACTAAATGAGCTGGATGGGTTCTATAGCGGGTCAGGCAGTCTGGATCCGAGATCCAGACCCGCCTGGAAAGGCACAGAGTAATGCTCAAGCGTTACTCTGTGCAGGGTATGCAAAGGGGCAGCCCCTTTGCTGTCCTTGGCTGGCCAAGGCAGGTAACGGCCATTAAGGCCGGTTGCCAGCCTGGCCAGGCTGTATAAGAGGCAGAGGAGGGGCGACCTGCTGAGGAGAGGTTTCGGGAGAAGTTGCACGAGTTGAAAAACGTCAAAGTCGGCCGGAAACCGATAAGAAAACCTTGATTTTTGCTTTTATAAAAAATTTCATTTTTAGTTGCTAAAACCGCATTTGATCATAGGGCTTTTGTTTGGTTTATGCTAAACCTTTGAAAACATGTCTTAATACGCGAAAATTAGTTCAAAACAATTTCACAAATTCGAGTTACTGTTTTTCATAAATTTTCCAACCAAAACGATACTGTCGGTGACCAATCATGGGTTGCATTAGAAGAGGAGGAGTAGGCAATCGGTTGGGGACCATCGCCGGCCTTAATCATCCCCGAAAACTAGTGAAATCGACACCGAAAAACCATGAAAACCGGCCATTTTGGGCGTGTCCCAATTTTCGTATCATGTCGTGTCGGACACGATGTGTCATGTCTGGAATGCCATGAATCGATGCTGATTCGTGTCGTGTCCTCGTGTTGTATGTTAAGAACCAGTTCTGTGTTAGAAATGGGTTAAGTTTGGGTCGTGTCTTGAAACGGGTTTCTAGGTTAGAAACAGGACTCGTGTCAGTAGTTACAGGTTCTGTGTTGACACAATGACACAAGCTACCTACTATGTCGCTCAATTTAGATCGGATATGAATATAGGTGTCAATTTGAATCTCGGATAGCTTAAACAGATCTAGATTGGGTTTTGGGTGATTTTATGGTCATTTGAGATTCGATTTGGATGAGAATCAATTTGGATTCATGCCAGGCAGATCTACTGTTGAAGCGATTCACCTTTTGAGATGTCTTATGGAATATTTTAAAACAAAAAAGAAAGACCTTCACATGATATTTATTGATCTAGAAAAAGCTTATGATAGGGTACCGAGAGAGGTTCTTTGGAGAACTTTGGAAAAAAGAGGTATCCCATTGACATATATTAACCTTATAAGAGACATGTATGATGGTGCAAAAACATGTGTGAGGACTCATGAAGAAACGATAAACTTCTTTGAAGTTAATATTGGGTTACATCAAGGATCAACTTTAAGTCCATACTTATTTATAATGGTGATGGATGAGTTAACAAAACATATTCAAGATGAAGTACCTTGGTATATGTTATTTGCAGATGACATTGTATTAGTAGAGGAGTCTAAGGAAAAGTTAATAGAAAATTGGAACTTAGTAGAACAAAGACAAAATATGTTATTTGCAGATGACATTGTGTAAATGGAGGAGTCTAAGGAAAAAGTTAATAGAAAATTGGAACTTAGTAGAACAAAGACAAAATATGTTATTTGCAGATGACATTAGAAAGCAAAGGCCTCCGACTTAGTAGAACAAAGACGGAATATATGGAATGTAAGTTTGATCATTTGGTTACTTCAGAGCACATAGAAATTAAAATTGGCACACATTGCATCCCCCAAAAGAAAAGTTTTAGATATCTAGGGTCAATTTTTCATAGTGATGGAAGAATTGATGGAGATGTTATGCATAGAATTAATGCTGGTTGGTTAAAATGTTGAGGAGCATAAGATATTCTTTGTGATAAGAAGATACCATTAAAGTTAAAAGGTAAATATTATAGAGCAGCAATTAAGCCTGCCATGTTTTATGGTTCTGAGTGTTAGGTAGTTAATCATCAAAGATGTCTGTGACAGAAATGAAGATGTTGAGATGGATGAGTGGTCATACAAGAAAAGACCGTATACATAATGAGGTTATTAGAAACAAATTAGGAGTGACACTAATAGAGGATAAAACGAGAGAATATTGTTTAAGATGGTTTGGACATATAGGGATCTGTGGAAACAATAAAGAATGATCTAGCTTATTGTGAGTTAACTACTAACATGGCATACGATAGGGATATGTGGAAACAAAGAATCCATGTAGTCAAGGGTTCATTATTGACTCATGAATGACTAGAAAACTGAATTATAAGTTCAGAATTTTCTGCCTAATTGGGCCATTAATCTTATCCCAGAAGGAAATATGAGATTATGTCACTTGCTTTTTCGAAATGGTAATTTCAGTTTTGAGAAAGTTTTTGTCTTATGTATTCGTGGTACGTTTGGCGTTAAGATATTGGATTTGACCCATATCCGAACTTGTGTATTATTGTCATCGTTCGGAGTCATAAAAAATATCTCGATGACCTATCGAGACACAGAATACCCAATCTATTAGTATGTGGATGCAAGACAAGGGTTCACCCCAATTTCAAGCACAAATAAAGGAGGAGGGTGGCGAGTCCATATAAAAGTTTGTCATATCTTTTATTAAAGTGGTGTGTGATCTTTCAACACTATTACATCTGATCCTGTCTAAACTCCGAAGAAAAGCATACTTTAAATAAGAAGAATACTATGTTAAATGACCTCTTTAGAAGTTTTCATCTTGTACCCTGATGCGGGCGCCACCCAACACGAAACCTTGATTAGATATGTTAAACTTAACATTCACATGTCAATAATTTAATGAAAGTGTTAATTTTGGCTAAATTTGGTTTGGGTCCGTGTTAGTCTGATAGGCTATGGCTATGGTTTTCTCATGGTATACATGATAGGATTCAGTGTTTGGTCTGCTCGCTAGGACTCCAGAACTCTGTCCTGGATCTGGACCCACCTAGACCGGAAGCGGGTACGACCTGTTGGTGAACCTGCCTATGCTCCCTCCTTGCACGGATCAAGGTCCACTGTTCATCAATCAATGACCCGTGCTTCCCATTTCAATAACTAGGAAAAGAAGAAATAGAGAGAATTCAAGCCCAAAATAGCAGCAGTTTATGAATAAAGGGAATGAACATAGAACACTTGGTCAACATTAGTCACCATTAGAACCAAAATTCACCGTGAAATTGTTTAATATGAGTTGATTCTGGTCATTCAACGTCTGCACACTCTTATGGTCTAATATAAATCGCATGCATTTATTCTCTAAATCTTCTCCTTTTCCGATCCCTAGGTCGTCGTGCATTTAAATTGATTCTTTCGGGGACTGGAGGTTCATCTGGATCGTTGATCTGTTCATGAGGTGGTGATTCATTGATCGTGAAGGGAAGTGCCCGGTTCGAGCTGGATCTTCGACGAGTCTTCCTTGCTCTGAGAATTGCTCGCTGCATCCACCAGCAGCATTCTTTTACATCTTCCTGCAGAGATTGCGCAATAATATAATTTGTTAGTTCAATCCAACAATATCCAGCTATAAGTAGACATCGCTGGTTCGAAGCCTGCCGGGCAGTTCCAACCGGAACTGGACCAGGCTAAGAACTGGCCAAACCGGACTCAGGAAAGCAAATTGGCAAACTCTGTTTTTCAGGAAAGCAAATTGTAATGCAGTCACACGGTGTTGGTGTACTTACCGCGACCATCCCAGTAAAAAAAGGCACAGATCTTGCTTGATCAGGGAGGTGAAGCTCAGAAATCTCATTGGCTGAATAAAAGACCGAAGCAGCAGCTATTGATGACGGCCGGAACGTGGAGAACTTTGGCACTGGTGGCAAATTGTAATGCAGTCAATACTATATGCTATAGACACAGCTTACCATTCATACAAACAAGCTTGGTGATACGGGAAAAGAAAAAAGATGACAATTATTGCGAGATTACCTAAATTCGTAGCGAGAATCAGCTTGGTCGCTCGAGATAAAAGTGATGTTTTGAAGTTCCTACTTGGATCGACTCGGAGAGAGAAGGAGTTGATGAAATCAAAGGGTGTCACGGCACGTAGTTTCCACTTCAGTTCGTTCAAGATCAGAAGCTCCATGAACAAAACTAGTTTGACTTGATGCCGGGGGTCATCCTGTCGACAAACGGGAGAATGCTGTTACTAGACCCAAAAAACTTATTAATTGAACGTTTGTGCTTGTAGCTAGATCGAGAAAGTTACTTAGTTCAAAAGTTTTCTCACATGAATACTAATAATGGGATAAAGATAAACTGTTCGATGGCGTTTTTGAGTTACTCTAAATTAAGTAGGCAAAATTTTCAACGAAACAGATTAAGGTGCGACTGCTTACCAATGAGAAAACCTTTATCAATGCGAAATACATGGCAGTTGCACCGCTCTCTTCTGTTTTTATGGCAAGTGACAAGCAAGCCATCTGTAATAGTTCTCTCATCCATTTATTTCCAAACTGAATGATGAAAAGAAGTACATATAACAAAAGGATTATGCAAATGAAGTTGAATGCCAAAAGGTAACAAATTATGCATGATAATTTGAAAGCAATGTGTGTATGTGTGTTGGGGGCAAGGGGTCTGACAGACACACATATATATAGTATATTTATATACATAAGAACCCATGTATACATATATAGACATACGTGTATATATATATACATTACATCTTCAATATATAGTGGCAGATCTAGAAGTTGGTGTTGGGTGGGGGGAATTCAAACTTTAGCTGGGGCAAGCTATGTGTTTAAACATGGATTCAACTGTTAGTTGTAGCTTTTTTGTTGATATTTCAAATTTTAGGTGGGGTGCACCTCACGTGTAGGTAGATCGGCCTCTATATATATATAAATCAAATCCTACCTGATATGCTTACTTATGCCTATCCGTTGCTTTTGGGTTGCATGAATATAATTTAAAAGTTATAAGATTTTAAAAAAATTTTGACAATTTAGTGTTATTATACTCAAGCTTTGAAAATAACCGTAGAACATGAGTGAAAAACATCAATTGTAAGCGGGTCCAATCAAGGTAGATAGATAGATATATAACGATACATAAAGACCCGATCTCTAACCAGCTTCTGAGAACCATATTTGGAGTGGGACCCAACTGGTTCTGGTTCCATCATTTTCTGCTTGGTTTTGGTTCTGGTTTCATGGTGCAAATACCATGTTAATTAAATTATGTAAAGAAACAAAATAACTAATATACAAAGTGAAATTAAATTAAAGAAAGAACTTACGCATGTTTCCACTTCTGGTCGAAACTGCGGATTCAAGGACACATTGTGGTTCGGGTTTCGGCATGGTTTTCAAATACAAAGAACTTCAATCGAACCTAGTTTGGTGTTCTCAGTTCAGCTATGGTTCAGAGTCCAATTTGGTCAGTTTGGGTTTCGGCCAGTTTCGGCCCAGTTCAGTTTGAATTCGGGCCGGGATCTGGATCCACTTAGACCCGCTGCAGGTCCGACCTGATGGTGAAGAATGGAGCGTGCCAGATAACAAAATATTTTCTTTCTTCTTTATTTTGACATTGACAAGAACAAGAAGAGATTCTGATTAACCATTAAGGTTTTCCTGTAAGAAAATCATCGTTGATATTTTCTCTGCAAATTACTCATATCATCCAAAAAAATCTGTTACTGGGAATTGAGAAAGAAAGAAAATAATGTTCGGAAGAAAAGCTTTAAGAAATGGATATCCCAGCGACGATTCTGGGAAACTATTTCCACGGAAGAAGGTTTTCTTGCAAAGAAAAGTCGCCAAATCAAGGAACTAATTACCAATATTTCTCATCAAATCACCTTTAACAATGGACGAAAACGCTTAAAATTATCGACAAGTGGAAGGCAATTGCCAGATTTGATTGATCTTTGACTGACAGGACAAGGAGATGTATCTTCTGTTTTACTAAATTAATGGCTAATCCAATATCGGTTGAAAAGGAAACGAGATAATTACCGTTAATCTACGAAGGAACAAGACTCGATCCATGTAATTAACGGCCAGATACGCCGTTAGCGGTCTGAGATAGAATCCGTTGCAAACCTACAGTTCACTGGAATCCGATCATTCTGAGGTCGGTAATCAAAGAGATGGCATCAAACATAGGGAAAGAAGTCTCTCGTCCTTACCGTGTGAAACCACTTGACAGACTCCTTGCGAGAGGCAGCAACAATAGGATGATAGTCCAGGTACGCATAATACTCATCATCGAGCAAGAATTCTTCCTCAATCCTGATGAAATTGGCGATTGGTAAGACGTCCTCTTCATCGCCTGGGGCTGAAGATAAACCGAGATCCGACGAAGCCGAGTAAGTATCGAACCGAAGTGAGGGACCCTCATCCGAATTAGACTGTTGTGATTCCACGGTATCAAAGGGATTCGGGGACGACATCTGCCAGACTCTCCTTTATCGTACCTCTCTTCTCACCGTTCCGGTGAGCCGTACAAAGAACTCTGTCGTTAGAATCTCTTCTCCGACGTGAGCCGATAAAGGGGACTGGACGGAAATCTCTCGTATTTGTTTCGACGGTGGCCCGAACGTCGCATCCCGTGGTCATCGGAAGACACTACCGCGCTCACAAGCTCCGTTTTACGTTTCGTATGAATTTCGAAATGACCAAGTTACCACTGTAACTTTCGAGAATGACGAGCATGGTCATAATAACCTTTATTTTACCTTTGCTCAACTGGGTGGCCGAAGCCTAACAATTGTACACCTACATGCATCCCCCAGAATCAAACCCTCCACCTAAGAGTCGTACGCAATGTAATAATTGGGTTGTCATTTACCCCCCCATTGGATCTAGTATCGACTCTTGCTGCGGATCGGATCCTTAGGCTCCGAATACATTTGATAGCGTTTGGGTATATTATATAAACCGCTTTTGATTGTAAACTGATTATTCAGCTCCATGTTCCTGCAAATAAACGCAAGATTGATTGGAGGATGCTGGCTACTGCAATATCACTGGCATCCGTGCGTAGCTCAAAGTGCACTGTGAAGTTTGGTATGCACAACAGGGGCCCACTAGTAATGAAGACATCAAAGCTAAAAAATAGAAAATTAGAAAAAAATGCTCATGCATCAAGCTTGAACTACCTCACATATATGAAACAAGGTATGTATATATACATATCTAAGTATTATTGTAATGTTGTGACTGTAACAGGAACCGAACTGGTCCCGGTTAGTCCCCTAATTCCTGATCCGGTTCTAGGTCCGGATTGACCAGATAATTAATCCGAAATGATGTAGATGGACACAGTGCAGGCCATATACGTCAGCATTCCAAGGCCACAGTAAAAAGTGACCAGAAAATCAATCACATCCACTTTATACTGTCGTTCAGCAAACAGCTTTGTCATTATCAACAAGCCAAAATTATTCCTGTTCTCAAACAATCTGTCCTAACCCATCAGTCCCTTTTGTCCAGAAGGATTATTTCCATATTTGACTTCACAAAATTCCCTGTTTCTCAATTCGATTCCCTTAATATCAAAAAACTACTCACAAATAACAGAATTCTATACCAAGAGAATTAATAACAATGTACGACTGAAGGACAACAAAGCAAAGGGGCACTTGGAAGCAAAATAGAATAACCAGACACGTCCTTCGCCTTCCTTACGATCATCCAGCACTCCACATCTGCAATGTCTTCTTCGGCTTATTATTATGATTACTATGTTCTTTTCATTTGTGTATATTTGTTTGTATTTTGTGTATATATGACCAACATAGAATCACCTGCTGTGATTACTGCAACCTCCTCCTTTTCTCAGACGAAGTGTCCGAAGTTTCGGAAGGATCTTCTGAAGATCCACGATCAAGACGGAGTACCGTAACAGGACTTTCGGCCTCCGCGGCTTCAAATTCTAGTTCAATTTCAGGCACTCCGATAAGTTTTTGATGCATCAACCGGCAGCAATTGCTTACGCTCTCCTGTCAGGATAAAGTTAGTCCAACGATATACACAGTGTTACTGCAGTTCAATAACTCGTTTTATCGAAAGTTTCGCTGCTCTACTTCTTTTTTCTGATTTACCTTTCAATTGTTTCCTTTATTTGTTACAAACATAAATGCTATGATATAGTGATGTTATATCCTTACCATGTTCATTCCAGCGCACCAAGAAGCAGCACTTGCATGATCAACCTGAGGAAGACCTGCGATCTCACCGGCTGAACAAAGCACAGCAGCGGCAGCTATTGATGATGGCCGGAATTCAACGAAATCTGCCACTATATGTGACACAATAATGTTGAATCAGCAGTTAACCTAGAATTTGCTTCACTAGTATGAACAAGTTAACCATACAAACGAAGAAAAGTATGACACAAATTATCTAGATATATACTGGGTCAATGTTAAAATGTCAAGGTCAAGGCTGGAGGGTCAGTTCTGTGGTGTTTGTTTCTATTACTGTGCCTCAACTGGCCAGATTCCATAGACACATTCCTTTTGGTACATACATGAATCATGATGAGGACGCTGAACATGAATATACTGATACTTAATTTACCTAAAGTTGTACTTAAAATGAGTTGGCTCGATCTGTTTACGAGAGTTCTGGTGAATCTGCGACTTGGGTCGGCTTTGCGGTTGAATGACTCGATGAAATTAAAGGGTGTCACTGAACGTAATTTCCAGCCAAGTTTCTGCAGGACGATAAGCTCCATCTGTAAGATAGTGTTACGTTCAAAGCGGAACCTTGGTGCAGATACCTGTAATGAAACGAATTAAGCATTGAAGGATCACAGAATTATGAAGAGTATCTCTCTCCCTCACTTTTCATATATATATATATATATATATATATATATGAAAAACCGGATGTATGAGTGAGTACGTGCAACTGCTATCGTGCCCAGGTTCAATGCAGTCGGATGTATGATGGTGCATTGGTAGATGCAGATGTTATTCTCCAAGTATTGTGATGCATAATAAAATTTTATACAACAAGAAGCCTTTTATCATGGGATAAACTACATAGAACTCAATCATCACACGTAATTCAACATAAACTAAATCTTTCTTTTCAATACTTTTCATTCTGAATTTGTTTCTAATAACCTTATTATTTATATGGTCTTTTCTTGTATGACTATACATCCATAATATCTGTATTTTTATTTTTGTTGCAAACATCTTTTACGGGTTTTAGTGATTAACCACCCAATATCGAGAACCATAAAGTATAAGTGTGATCTAATTATTGTTATATAATATTTACTTTAATAGTATTTTCTTATCACATACCTCATATTATCATTGATCTTAGGTATTTAAAGTAACCAAATGATTTGATGTTATTGAAGTAACCAAATGATCAAACTTGCATTCTATGTTTTTTTGTCTTTGATCTACTGACTTAGTTCTAAATTCTTATTCACTTTTTTCTAACACTCATCTATTATAAAAAATATCTAAAACTATAGAAACAATTACAAATAACAAAAACTCCTACATCCCATTCTAGCTCTGATATGCTTAGCTACATTCCTGCCTTACACTTGAGCTATAAAATTATAAGACTAATCAATATTGTAAAGTGTCCATAAAAGAAAATACTTTTTCATGCAGTTTATAGTATCATGCACTTTAAGTAAAGCAATCGCATGTATGATTTTACTAATCTTCCATCAACTGGATTAAGACCTTTAGGATTTAAAAAGTTCAATAGTCGGGCACTGATGTTTTGTTTTGCATGTTATTCAAGCATCATACCTTACGATATGGTACTTTGCTAAGCAGTAACCGGGCACGGCAGACTAAGCCGACGAAAGGAGTAAACTTTTGCATAGCGTACCTGTAAATTGTATGGGGAAGTTGGCATGTCTTCCACTTTCATAGCCAATGACAGGCAAGCCACACACATCAGCTGTTTCTGCCAACAATATCCTTCCTGAAAAGGGAAATAAATAGTAATATTCCACTGAGGAAAAAGACGTAAATGAAGTTTAAAGCGATGAACATGATGTCAGTGGCAGTGAATCATATAAAAGGGAGAGAGAGAGGGGGCGGAGCGGAAGGGGGCGATCCAGCTTTGAAGATTGTATGTCCTATGATACAGTAGATAGCTCTTATCACCCGGAAAAGAAAACCTCTAAATAGCTCAAAGGCACATGAAAGGTGGGTCCAGCCTAAGATTTCATCTGATATTGCACCAAAGTTTCCCTGATTGATCCTGTTCCTTTTTGAAATAATTATTTTATGATTTGATGAAGATAAGTTGTAAGCGGCATTAATCAACAAAGAGTACGTTAAAAGACATTTGAGGACATGGAAGATCAAAAGATATCCTCAGCAACAGTGGTTAGGCAGCACTTCATTTATACGCGTGTACTAATTTAACTCACACTAATAGAATCTAAGGCTCTCAGGTGGTTTTCGTGTGTTAAATTTGGGCTTTGTATCAAAACAGGTCAACCCTTGCGATACCGCATTTATTTTATTGTCACTTTCGGTAGATAGGAAACGGAATCTTAGCGTCGTGTTGACATGGGACTTTTGAGTCGTATCTTATGGAATCACCGCTCTTAGTTTCTCCAAATTGTAACATAATTGTTCTCTTCAGGCTTCTAGCGTTAGTCAGAAAAATAACAAATTCATTGCCAAAGGTTTTGGGCGTAATTTGCTACGAAAGCATGGTAGCAAGAGTTTTAAGTATGTTTGTGTCGACGCAAATTGACCAATAATAACCGCATAAGACTAATTTAAACGCGTGTACACGACATTGGCTACATATATGGATCCAGGAAACCCTTCTACCAAATCGCATCAGAACCACAAACAGTCCGGATACGGATCTAACCAGACCCCAGGGAGGTCCTGCTCAGGGACACCCTAAATTGCCAGCACGTGCAAGAAAAAAAATCAGTTGCCACAGTATATTGCTAAAGAAAAGGATGTTTGAGAGGCAATTTTGAAAACGGACACGATATTTTCGTGGAAAACTTGGCAAGAGCAAGACGATGCCTGTTTTTTTGCACAATATGATTTGGTATCTCGTTCAGCAATAATATCAACGATAGAAAAAACGAGAAAATATGAGACAAGACATCTATTTTTGCTAACGTAATCGGACATTTTTGTGCTATTTTCTAAATGCCGACTTAAAGCAGACAGAGAAAACGCCGACCATTTTTCGAAAGGCGAAGACGTTTTTTTATAGAGAACATCTTTAATTCGAGGAGAGAAAAGTCCAGAACGAAAACCACGACTGATATGATCGGCCAATTTTCTCAAGAAAACGAAAGAAAATTGGAGATATAAAATAGTCCTCCGCGATAATGAACGATTAGAAATAGGAGCATGGCGGACTGTAGAGCCCATTTGTAGAATCGGCACGGCAATTTTTTAAAAAATAAGATGAAAGCGATTGAATATTGTAAAGGCACTCAAATCCGATTTGATCGGTTATACGCCGATTCTTTGTTGTAAATTACCGGAAACGACGACTTGAAACTCATTTTCTCGATTAATCCGTTCCGTGAGCAAGATAGGGACGTAAATTACCGGAAATTCATGAAGGGACATGAAGCGATCCATATAATTTACGGCGAGATAGGAAGTTAGCGGCATGAAACCGTACTCCCAGGAGACCTGCAGTTCACCAGAAATCCGTCATTCTTACGCCGTATAACACATTCAACTGCATGATGTTGATGAATAAGATCAAGTTATCGCTTTTACCTGGAGGATCCACTTGGCGGCCGCCTTCCGGGCGGCATCATCGATCGGACTGCTTCTCATGTACGCAAGGTAGCCCTCATCCGGCGAGAACTCTCCCTCAAGCCCGAGGAAAACGGCGATGGACTCCTCGTCCAATTCCTCTTCGCCGGATGCCGGACGATCGGTCTCCGAAGTGTCCATTAAATCGTCGTCCGACTCGAGGATGTTCGAGTCCTCTGTACACAAGAGATTCGGGGAAGGCATCGTGCAACTCACTGATCTTCTCACCTCTATCTCTGCATACACGCTACAGCTATCCGATTAGTGGGATTACAGCATGCCGACGGGAGATTGATTCTAAGGAGAACCGATATAATGTATAGGCAAGGAAATACCTTTTCCCGGTCCTCGGAACGTCGCGTCCCGTCGTCGTCGGTTTCAGTGGTTCGAAAATGCGCATGGAACTCTTACGCACACTCACTGCCCTTTTATATGTCAAAAAGTTCGACAATGACTATTCTACCACTGATAGTGTTCGAAAATGACGAGCTTGCCATATTGTTATTTTGAACACTAGTATCTCATGGCAAATCATAGTTTTATTCGAGTAGCCTTATTGTTTTTAGCATTTTCTTAACGCCCGATTCTAACGTTACGTTGTCAAGAGCATTGTATTTGTATTGGTGCTTATCTATGCTTTGTGCTATTTAACATGATTCTCCTCATTTGGTTTACCTCGACATCGACCGGGGTTCACTTTCACCATTTTTGTAAAAAAAGAATCCTTTGAAGAATATGTCCTAATTAATCATCTCATTAAATGATAATGACTCAAATTCTCATCAACATTGTCTTACATGAAAGATCTTATGACCACTTTTGGGCAATTCTTCAAGTTACTTTGTAAAGAAATGCTAATAAATTTCTATATATTGATTCAAGCTGGAGTTAAGTGCACTCCTACCAAATATGCACTCTAGGTATCGAATTCGAGACCTTTAACTTGAAAGTAATAGTGCCATTTTTGCTTGTGCCTCTAACAGTTTTTTTATCGCCTACGACATAAAGGCACGACTTTTATGTCCTTTTGGCACTTCCCAATTGATGATAACATGAGGAAACACATTAACATTTCCATTAAAAAAATGTTGTTTTTAAATAAATTCATCGAATGTGTTTAACGTTTAACTTTTTGTGGGCCCAAATTTTGTTCAAGACATACCGATAAAAACACTATTGAATGTCAAATGCCTCAAGAATGCTTCAAAAGAATTTATTCAGCCCATATTTGGATAAAGAAGAATACTTCACATTGTTGAAGAACACTTCACTTCTGATGGATTAGATTTCACTTAAACTTCCTAAGATTCTTTTTCGTGGCATTTTAAGAATTTGTTTCCAAGTGAAACTCAAAACAGTTGCAGTTCCGTTGTATTTCTTCATATCAAGAGTGCACCCTAGAGGTAGAAGATGAAGATGACACCAGATAATGAAAAGAAGGTATCAGTACACAAGGAGATCATTTCAAAATATCTCCGTTATTTTGAATGGAGGTACAACATATAACATTAACTCTGATCTTGGGAACACTTTAGTAACTTGAGAGAAGGGTAACATGGTCAGGTTTTCTAATTAACCTTGGGAATAAAAGCATATGATTCGGGGCATTTATGTAATTGCAGGAGAGTGACGCCAAAAACCGTTTTACCGGTAAATTTAGTGGCTGCCGAGGTCACTTCCGCGCTCCCGCTCCCACGAAACGCGTCTCGGTAAAAATAAGCACAAGTTGGTCTCGTTCTGACAAAAATACCCCTACTCAGTTTTGGTTCATGAACCACCACCGAAACTCGAAAACCCGAAACCCGAAAACCCGTTTATGATTGATACACAGAATCTGAAACTGTCGAAATTACCCGTTTTATATCGCTGTGCTGCGAAGAATGAACCACGATAACGAGCTGAAGCAACCCGATAACCTGGTAGGTACAGTAATGACTAGGTTCAATTGTGAGAAAAAAGTCATGGCAAGCTTGGAAACGAATAGACCCGAGTTCGATACGAGTCAATGACCTATTTTTAACCAGTTTCTAAAGCAGAAATTATCGATCATTCTTATATTTTCAATTGGCAAGATATGATTTTCATACCACAAGAAGCCACCAGTCTCCAACCCATGAAGTAGAGTTAACCACAATGTCATATTGAAGATAACAAGTTCAATACCTCACACGTGTGAAAATAGAATATCTTTTACGGTGGGGCGAATTCCCACACTATTGCTCGTGGATTCAACCGTGGGCTATACATTACCAAACCTCAACTCGATGTAGACTCCGCTACTCCGTTTCTCACAATTGATTCATCAAGCTAGGGATGACCACCTTTCCTATGATAATTGGGTCTTGGATTGGAACCCAGTTACAATGCTTTTTCTGTATGGCGGTATTTTGTGTCCAAGTCCAAGTCCAAATCCAATTAGCCTAATGCATATAGGTTTTGGATTTTGATTAAAGCCCACATCGAACGGTACCATTTTAATTGGAGCAATCGGCGATTTCGAAGGCACGTGATAGCAATGGGGGCCGAGAGAATCGTCCAAGGGCATTTTAGGGAATGACATGGTGAGAAAGTCAAGGTACTTTGGAGACGGGAAGATTCACCTGCCCTCGGTGAATGGCTACAAGACAACGTTTGACACGTGGCGGGACAGGAATGATGGGCTTTATGCACAAGGAACCAAAGATTGCGCCGCTACGGGGTTTAGACTCGCAAGCGGAGGTCATGAGTTCGATATCTGTAAGGACCAAAAGAGACAAGGAATCCTGCAGTTGGCTGTTGTTAGTCCTCATTGCGACATTGAATTTTTCAGAACTCATGGGACTTTCCGGCCTGGAATTGTAGGCCCTGAGAAACATAGTTCCATACATGGGCGATGAGGTGAGTCGGCCATCTCACCGGAATTTCAGAAAAGTCTACAAATTCTACACAAGTAACCGGATTTTTTAGATTTTATATGAACTGCCTCACCTGAATTTCACCACATTGGACTCCACTTCAGCCCAAAAATGAATTCCACTTTTACATGTGATACAGACCGACACTTTATTAATGTAATTAATGATGGGAGTTTGCTGTATGATTCAACAATATATATTGCAAATCAGGTTTGCAGCATTGCAGTGGCTTCTTATGCTTCACATTCATGGACTTGATACAACTAGATATTGACCATGTTTACAATAGGTATAAGAGAGTTGAGAAGATTAGAGCAAAATGCCATTTCTATTCTTTGTTTTTGGGTGAAATATGCCATGGGTATCCAGGATCCCAAAGAATCTCGGCAAATCCACATGGAGCTAAGTTGGCCCAGTAGGAGGTAAAGCTCTCTGCGTGCTGGTTTCTCCTTTGAACTCGAAATCTTTGGCTTAAGGGCATGTCTGATTCCGAAGCTTGGAACCATAAGACTTAAACAAGAGTTCCAATTTTCCTCGTAATCAAACATGAATCTCGACATGTAGTGAAAAGTAAGGTCATACCTGATTAAGAGACCGACTAACGACTTACAGTTATGGCCGCTTGAATTTGAATTCCATGATTCCGGCATCGTAATCAAATACTCCCTTCTAAGGAGAACAAGTGACCAAACCACTTGAACCAGCAAAGAAATGGACCTTTAGTCCTCCGTTCACTTTGTCCTAATCTTCTTCATTACTTCCTTTTGACTTAAGACACGACAAGTGCGAAGTGTCCAGGTCACTACGATTACTGACTCGATGTTCTTTTGAATGTGTGTGGCTCTCAATAACAGGCCGCCTCGCAATTCACCATGGCTCTCTGGAACATCGGGAGCCCTGTTTTCTCTCTTTACACAACACGAGCGAGCCCCTCTCTCGCTAAAAGGAACCATCATTCTCAAGTATGTTTTATCCCACTTCATTCTTTTTCATCCTCTCCTGCTGCTCTGTTCGTCTTCTCCTCCGCATTTTCATTTGACCATCGTCGATTCTCAAGAGCACCTAAATTGAAGCCATTGATGGTAGGCCAGAAATACACGTATCCTGATCCGATTCCGGAGTTCGCTGAAGCAGTAATGCTCCCCATATTGAAATCTCATTTGGGTTCCTCTATTTCCCTTTTGAAAATCTTCCCCATCTTATTTTCTCGATTTTGGTAGAAGACTTCTGACGGGGTTTCCTATTCGTTGAATTAGGAAACCCGGAAATTTCGGGCTGAGCTCATGAAGAAGCTTAAGAAGAACGGCGAGACCTTCGGTGATGATTGCGAGAACGTCCTCACTGTGTGTTCGGAGGTATGAATTTTACTTCTTCCGGTCTCTTTTCCCTTCTAAGTTCATTAGAATGTATTGCTTCGGGGAGTTGGGACAAAAATGATTTGGATGGGAACAGAACAGAGACAAAAGTTTTAGTGGTTTGTTGGGTAATATGAATTCCGCAGAATATGGGTTCCTGTACACCTTCGGAAATAGGCAGCTCGAAACTTTTTATATTTGTCCAGTATATTGTTAAAAATAGGGAAAATCTCTGCTTTTTCTTATTAGAAGTTCTCGCCCAGTTAAAATGTCCCAGAATGAAGGTGCATTATTGATGAGATTGTGTTTATGCCAAGTTTCTGATTGATGGCTTAGCAGCAACATACTTTTCTCGATGCTACACATATCTGAAGCTTGCAAAACGCTCTTCTCTGAGTAATCTGATGTTTTTTCACGTATGCGTGTTGAATTTCTTATTATGGAGGTAACTCCGAGTAAGGTTGTGTTGGACTATGATAGTTCAACTGCTGGGTGATATTCAAGTTGTAAACATGAGTAATGTTGCTAGGAACAATAACTATAATTGTGGATAAACAACGGTGGTTCCTCTGGGCCTTAAAAGAAACTAGAATCTAGACAGATGTTGCGAACTCGTCGTGGATGAGAATTACACTATTTTCGGTCTACCTAGTAGGTACCTATGGGAGAAAGGAAAAAAGAAAACAAATAAATGAGAAAAGTATAAATAAATTATTGACCCAGGATTTTGCATAGCAGACACAGCTGCGGACAGCACATCTTTGACCTGTAGTATTTCTCGTTTTAACCATGATCTCACGTCACGTCACAGATTATTAGCATGGTATGAAGTAGCTAATTATGTTTATGTCAAGGTTGCCAATTTGTTTGAAAGACAAATTGTCGTCTCCTTTCTGTTGTGGTTTTACATGATGATCCTCATCTGTGCTGTGTATTTTCATCTGATATTTTGTCTTTGCAGAGGTCATTCAGATGTTACTGGATATCAATGTGCACAAATTATGTCTACGGTATTTTAATCTGCCATGGTTTGTTTCACAAAATGAAGTGGATTGGACAGAGGGCCAACATATGCTTGAATTAGCAGCTACGTCTTACTGATATGAGTTACTTCTCTTCTTCATAAAACTCTACAAAGTTCTCCCTTATTTATTGATGCTTTGGTGTTTTAAGAGTCTAACTCTTTCCGAGTGACCCAGATTTCCACTAATTCATCATTTTTAGTTATCATTTTCTCCATCCAACTACAATAAACAGTGCCAGATATTTTTCCTCATTCAATAGTTCCAAGCTCATAATATCTAGTAAATCCAATAAAATTTTACACAGGCTGTTGAAAGCCTAACACAACCCTCCTTTTGCATCCGGGCTTGGGACCAGCATGACAAAGTTATATGACCTGCAGATCCTTCCCAGTTACATATCACTTTGCTGGATGGGCTTGTATGCTGTTTAAAGCCTTGTTTCCAGAGGGGACGCTTAGGATTACCTTCTCTTATACATCATATGGCTGCTATATTGATTTTCTATGTTGCATGGATACGGGTACGGTACTCGGTATGGGTACGGGTATGGGGTACTCAAATTTTTTAAAAACTAAGGTACGATACTCTACTATTAAAAAATATAATAAAAATTAAATTTACATAATAAATATAAACACAATTATAGAGTATTCTACATTTTAAAGAGTTGGTGCTTGGCATATAAATATCAAATTAATTTCCTCCATGATCATTTCTAATCAACCTTGCTCTATAATTTTAGAAACTATTTTCCATCTGAAACACACGAAATTTTTGAAATTATTTTGCTTACGCTAAAGCGGTACATTCACAATATTCGATTAAGAACTTTTCTGCAGTATTGCTCTTTTGGTAAGGTGCGAGATATTCTTAGAGAGCTCTATAGTGCCGCAATTTGTATTATTTACTTTGGAGTGAGGAGTTTCTCTTCATCTACTTTCTCGCTATTCTCAGATCGAGGGTGAGAGTATCCCTCAAGGTTTGTATAAGGGTGAGGTATCCCTTAAGCAGCCGAGACTTTAGCACAAGAGAGTAGAGTTTCCTTTGTGTGAAAATTGCTCTTTTGTGTAATAAATGCAAGCACCTATTGAAGCTTGTATACATAAAGGGAAAATCTCGCTGAGGATCGGACTTTAGACCACAAGTGGGTTAGTGGTCAACGTAGGATAAATATTGTGCTCTGCTTCTCTCTTCTAATCTCTTTTTTTAATTCGAATGCAATTTTAATTTCATCGCATATTTATTCTCTTCACATTTTTAATTGTATCTTCTAGTTTATGCGATTTTAATTTCTTGTATATTTAGTTTCACGTTTTTATTATTTCTTTTCTTCTTCTCGTTCCTTCGTACATAATTATTTATTAAGTTTTAATATTTGTATTTTGATTTTAAAAGAAAGTTTTGAGAAAAAAATTTATACTCAATTCTACCCCCCCCTCTTGAGTACTTTGGAAGCCACTTAGTAACAAGTGGTATCGCAGCTAGAACTCTTGTATAAAGAGCTTAGCGAGAACGAGAGATATATGAAGCTTATTCAAATGAAAGTTTTTCGGAAGGATCTTCCATAAATCGACCACCCTTTTTCAATGGGGATGGTTATGCATATTGGAATGAAAGAATGAAAATCTTCATCGAAGCTATTGATCTAGATGTATGGGATGCTTTGTCGAAAGCACGGCGCTTTTATACCCACAGCGTGAGGTCGATGGTGTAAGTGGCCATCAAACACCACGAAATAAATGGTCTAATGAAGACAAAAGAAAAGTTCAATAAAATTTGAAAGCCAAAAAATATTATCACTACGCACGGGATATGATGAAATTTTATTACTAATGCTTTGGGATATGATGAGTTTTTAGAATTTCAAATTTGCAAAAGCTGATAAAGAAATGTAGGACAACACCTTGCAAGTTACCCATGCAGGGTATTACTAGGATTAGGTAAAAGAGTGTCGAGAATCAATTTCTCTAACCTGCCATGAATATGGAGTATTCGGAATGAACCCGAGGAGAAAACGTTCGGGAAATGTAAAAGAGGTTCACCCACATAGTTAATCATCTTGCATCTTTGGGTAAAAAATTTTCTAATAGAAGATTTGATTAACAAAGTATTAGAGATATCTTAGTAGAGATTTGGTAACCTAAAGTATGACTATTTCGAGTAATCGAGGGACTCTTGTCGACAATGACTCTAGCTACCCTCTTTGGAAAACTTCATGACACGAGGGCCCGGAGTAGGCGGATTAAGTCAGCGAAGAAACGATAAAAGAAAAAGGGGATAGCACTCAAAGCCACTTCCTCAACATTCGACAACGATGATGAAGAAAATGAAGAAAGCTGGAAGAACATCGAGGAGTGGCGAAGAAAATCTTAGCCACATTGGTTAAAAATTCGGTAAATTTCTCGGGAAAAAGGAACGCGAAGGCCTCCCTTCCCTCTAAAGTTTCGTAGAACATCGAGGTTAGCAAAGCGAATCTTAGTCTCATAGCTAAAAAATTTGGCTCAATTTCTTCGCAGTGTGGAATGCAAAAAGACCTCCCTTCCTCCGAAGAAGACTCATTACAGCGATGAGTCATCGACCTAACTTGTTATTTATCGTGGTTAAACCTGGTCACATGAAAACGGGAGCTGCCTGGGCCATCAAAAGCATAGCTGAGAAATTTCAGTGCTAGTTCTTCCAAGGAAAGAAATAGAAGAAAAGCCTATATAGCATGTGGGATGAAAACGACATGGATTCAAGCGGCCATGTTCCGTAGACGCGTGAGAAGCTCAACTATGTCTCATGGCCAAAGGAGAAGAAGAAGAAGAAACGAAAAATGAGTGTAAGTTCTAATACTACTTTATTGCACTTCTTACGATGAGTTACTGAAGATGCCTTTTGAAGAATTGCATGAAGAGTCTTTAAAATTCACAAAAATAATATCTTCTTCTAAGAAAATACATCTCTTTAGAAAATGGAGTCTGTTTTAAATAAAGAAATAGAAGAATTGAAAGTTAGAAAATGAAACTTTGGGAATATTGGTGCATACTAAAATCATTCTTCACATGCTTATAGATCATTAAAAGTTGAAACAAAACTGGGAATCATTGATGCATGTACAAATCATTCTTCACATGTTTCTTACATCTCTTACCTGTTTCTTCATGTCATATGCTTAGAAAGAAATTGAAGACTTAAAAGAACACTCTTTTCTAAATTCACCTTGAAAGAAGATAATTTAAATATTTTATAAGGAAGACAAAAGAGTGGTTTTTCAAAAAGCTTCTAGGGATAGGTTATAACCTAAAAAATCAACAAAAACTCTATATAAAATTGTTTGTGCCATTCTAGTGTTTCAAGTAGTCCTTTTATTAAATATTTTTACTGTAGAAGGAAAGGATATAGTGCATCAACATGCAATGCAAGGAAAAAAACATAAATACCACAAAAATCGGAAATAAAAATGGTTTGGGTTCCCCGAACAGTACTTATACCCAAAATCGGACATACATAGGACCCAAGAAAATTTGGGTACCAAAGGTTAAAAAACTAAACATGTGTTGTAGGTGTACTTGAATGCCGGGAGTTCAAATTGGTATCTCAATAGCGGCTGCCTCCAAGCACATGGCTGAGGACGACTCGAAATTCACCATGCTTATATTCCCAAGAATCATGGACACGTATACTTACACAGGATAACGACAAAGGAAAAAATTCTTAGAATCGAGCAAAGTCGGTAAGAACCCTAACTCCTCTGGCTGAAAATGTGTTGCTTGTGGCCCAGAAGAGGCCTGAAACATAACTTGCTTAGTATTAGCCAATTATGTGATAAAGGAAATAGGGTAATATTTGATTCAAATTGTTGCATAATTGAAGATAAAAATAATAAGCATGTTGAGGTCATTGGTCGCCGAGTAAATAACATTACATGTGATTAGCCTTGATGATATATCTTTGAATGATGCAGAAATGCCTTTTAAGTAAGAATGATGATTCATGGTTATGGCATAGGAGAATTGCACACACATTCACATAGATCACTTAAAGAAGTTGGTCTCTAAAGAAGCTAAGTAATTAAGATTACCCGAGCTTAATTTTGTAAAAGATAAACTATGCGTGATGCATGTCGAAAGGGTAAACAAATAAAGGTCTTCTTTTAAAGCAAAAAATATAGTTTCAACTACTAGACCTTTTGATAACTTTTGCACATATGGATCTATTTGGACCTTCTAGAACTATGAGGCTTTGGTACACAGGAATTATTATGCTTTAGTGAATGTGGATGATTTTTTCTAGGTTTACGTAGAACTTTATTTCTCGGTACAAATAAAAATGATGCATTTCTAGCTTTTAAAGACTTGACCAAAGTTATTCAAAAATGAAAAGGTTTAAGAAGCCAAATCTTCTATAAGAAGTGATCATGGTGGTGAATTTGAAAATAATATGTTTTTAAAAATTCTTGCTTGATGAACGTGGCATTAATCATAAGTTCTCTACTCATAGAACTCTGTGACACAAAATGAAGTTGTAGGAAGGAAAACCGTTCTTCCCCAGAAGAAATGACGAGAACTATGCTTAATGAGCTGCCGCTTCCTTCCTAAGTACTTTTTAGTGGATGGCACAGCCTTTGTTAGTACGACTTGTGAATGTAATGAATAAATACTTATAAGTGCCTATTTTTAAAAGAAAACCCCATAATGAGTTGTATATGGAGGAAAAGCCAAATGTCTCACATTTCATGTTTTTAGATGCAAATGTTTTGTTTTAAATAATGGAAAAGATAACTTTAGGCAAGTTTGATGCTAAGTCGATGAAGGTATATTTCTTAGTTATTCAAATCATAGTAAAGCTTTTCATATATATAATAAAAAAGAACTATGACTATTGAAGAATCTATACATGTTGCATTTGATGAAATCGACTCCAAATGGATCGAGAAAGGATCTTGTTATTGATGATGTTGCGTAGAAGTCATTAGAGGAAAACACATTTGGATGAAGCAAGGAAAAAGAAATCAAGGAGCAAGAAGATAAACAAAGATAAGAAGATCTACAAGCTTGGAACTTCCCAAGAATGGCAAACTTCAAAATATCATTCCATTGATCAAAATTCATAGGTGATGTATCTAAAGGTGTAAGTACTCTAGTAAATTCTCTTAGAAATGCTTTGTAATCACTTAGCTTTTGTTTCTCAAATTGAACCTAAGGATTTAATTGAAGCTTTTGATGATGAACATTGGAAATCAAGAAGAAGGAATAGATTATGAAGAAACCTATGCACCTGTAGCTAGATTAGAAGCTATTAGAATGTTACTTGCTTATGCTTGCATCATGGATTTCAAATTATATCAAATGGATGTTAAAAGTGCTTTTCTAAATGGTTTTATTCAAGAGGAGGTATACGTTGAACAACCTCCGTGTTTTGAAAATCATGAACTACCCAACCATGTTTTTAAACTTAAAAGAGCTTTATATGGTTTAAAGCAAGCTCCTAGAGCTTGGTATGAAAGGTTGAGTAAGTTTCTTTTAGAAAATGGTTTTTCAAGAGGAAAAGTCGATACTACCTTTTTATTAAAAATAAAAAGCATGATATTCTTCTTGTGCAAGTATATGTGGATGATATTATCTTTGGTGCTACTAATGAATCCCTTTGCAAAGAATTTGCTAAGACAATGCAGAATGAATTTGAAATGTCAATGATGGGAGAGTGAATTTCTTCCTCGGACTTCAAATCAAACAAACAAATGAAGAAGGGACATTCATAAGTCAAACCAAATCTGCAAGGAATTGCTCAAGAGATTCGAAATGGAAAACGCTAAACACATGGCCACTCAATGGGCACTTCTTGCTATTTGGACAAAGATGAAGGAGGTAAATCGGTAGAAATAATGAAATATAGAGGTATGATTGGATCTCTCCTTTATCTTACTTGCTAGTAGGCCAGATATTATGTTTAGTGTATGCATGTGTGCTAGATATCAGGCAAACCCTAAGGAATCTCATTTAAGTGTTGTTAAACGAATAATGAAATACCTAGTAGGCACTTCACAAATGGGCTTGTGGTACCCTAAGGGTGCCTCTTTGTAGCCTAATAGGCTATTCGACTACGATTTCTTGTCGGGTGCAAATTGGACATGAGAAAAAGTACTAGTGGGACATGCCACTTGCTTGGTAGTTCTTTAGTTTCTTGGCATAGTAAGAAACAAAATAGTGTGGCTTTGTCTACGTGAGAAATTTGAATATGTTGCAATTTGGGAGTTGTTGTGCTCAAATCCTATGGATGAAGCAACTTTTTAGACTCTTAGACTACGGTCTTGCTCACATCACCCGATAAGATGTGATAACACTAGTGCAATAAATATCTCTAAGAATCCCATTCTGCATTCTAGAACAAAGCATATAGAGTTTGGGCCCCTCTGGCCTTGGCCCGACAGGCCCTGGCCCATTGGGCCATCAAGGCCAGGTCCGCTAGCCGTTGGGGGCTCTGGTCCCCAACGGCTAGTATAGTAGCCGTTGGGTCTCTTTCCCCTTTATCCCTTCACTCTCTCTCACTCTCTTTCACTTATTTTTTCTCTATAAATACCTCTTGTAAACCATTTCAAATTTATGTCTTTGATGGCTAGTGAATAAAGATTATTTATTTAAGTTTGCGTTGTGTTCATTTTCCTTTTCGTATGCACTTGTCGCTCTCGGCTATTGCCTTTTCTAAGGCTTTGATTGTTACTTTGTGATGTTGTCCACTCATTAATCTTTCGCAACTATATTGAAGCATAGCCTTCATTACACTTGTATATGGGTATAAGTGCACTCGCTCTCCATTCCTTGAGCATCTTTCAGTTTCTCAATATTTCATTAAATAGTCTTGTGATCCAAGTGATTCATGTCTCTAATAAGATTTTCCAAACTTCTATAGGAATATTGTTTGGTCCTAAATATTCTTTTGAATACGTCGGTAGAAATTATGGTTTATATTTTTTTGATTTGGTTAACTCTCTTAAACTAATATTCATTAAAAAGCTTATAAAAATAATTTTTCTATCATCATTTACCACTAGAATTTTTTCATTCTCATCTTTTATGCATCTAACAAAATTAAGATCCATAGTTTTCTTATCTCTAGCCCTAGCTATCCTAAAAATATCTCTTTCACACTCTTTTGAGTTGAGTTTTTTTATATAAATCTTTCCAAATTTTAGCTTTCGCTTTATTGACGACATTTTTCACTTCTTTCTTTGCTTTCTTATAAGCATCTAAAGTTTCACCAGTCTTCTTAGCATAATGTAATTTGTAACATGTCCTCTTTGCCTTGATTTTATCTTCCACTTCACTCCACCACCAAACTTCTGTTTGTGCTAGTACACCTCCCTTAGATTCACCTAACATATATTTCGCTACTTTTCTAATATGTATAGCCATATTGTTCTACATATCACAAGGTATACCAATATAATTCTAAGCATCTCCTTGAAGGGCTCTCTTTAAATATACCTTATTTCTCGCTTTTGAGGTTCTACCATTTAGTCTCAATACCTCGGTGCACTCTTTTCTTCTTTGTCCACTTTTTTACCTGTAAATCTATCGCTAAAGGTCGATGTTGGGTGATTAAGCTTTCTCCTTGAATTACCTTACAATCTTTATAAAATACGATCTATCTTTTTTCCTACAAACAAGATAATCAATTTGTGTTTGTGATAAGCCACTCTTATAAGTAATTAAATGTTCATCTCATTTTTTGAAGATTGTATTGACTATAAAGAGATCAAATGCCATAACAAAATTTAAAATCTCCTTACCTTCCTCATTTATATCTCCAAAACCATAGTTTTCATGAATACCTTGATATTCTAATGCCTCTTTATCGACATGCTCATTTGTCTTCTCCTAAACAAATCATCTCCTTTGTAGAATTCTTTGAATCACCTTATGTAACTCCTCCCAAAAAGTCATCTTAAGACTGTCTTTTAATCTTACTTGGGGTACGTAAGCACAAACTATATTTAAAACCTCTACTCCTAGTACTAATTTCAATGTCATTATTTGGTTATCATATCGTTGTATGTCTACTACACTATCCTTTAAATATTTATTTATGATAATACCAACTCTGTTTCGGGCCTTTGTTTTTCTAAGTACCATAATTTAAAACTTTTGTCCTCAATCTTCTTTGTTTTTTCTCCAACTCACTTTGTCTCTTGTAAATATAGGATATGAATATTTCTCCAAACCATAGTATTTACCACCTCCATTAGTTTACTAGACAATATTTCGATACTCTAAGAACCAATATGAATCTTATTATCTATGATTAACTTCTTTACCCCCACATCTGTCCATGATAAAAATGCAGAGATCATCTTTGTAGTTTGTTCACTACATTCATGTGATAATGTAGTAGGACTAACATCTTTACCCATACCCATCTATGATGTGAAAACCCTTTCTCCAATTGATTCACTATATTTGGGTAAAAATGTAAAGGCACTTGCTTACTTTTCATTGCATTCGGGCTCTACAATGCGTCGCTAAGAGGGGATGCCCCCACATAATGCTCATAATTTGTATAATTTATGGTATAAAAATCTGACAAAGTTTTACGTTGGCTATTAAAAGCCTAATGCAACCCTGTTTTATCCAGGCTTGGAACCAGCCATGTAAGGGTGATCCCTTTCATGAGAAGAGTTAAAAATAAATTCACAAATATCAAGCAAAAATAAGGCATGATTGCCATAGATAAATGTTGGAACAATAATGAATTAGAGATAAATATTTTGTGTTTAGTGCATTCATTGAATTGTCACATATAAATAGCAAAGACAGGAAATGTTAGCAAATAACAATCATATGCATATTAGCCCATAAGGGCGTACCCGTGCAACATAGTTGATTTGGAACCGATCCACATTCATATGTTTCTTTTCACTGCTGGACTGGTTGTTTTCATGTTGCTAATATGCATATGATTTTCATTAAAGAAAAACCTGTGATCTTGTGATGCTTAATTTGAGTCTTTGGTTTCTGCTTTGTGACCCGAAAACTAGCAGGAAGCATTGTCAGAATGTTTATTGATTCAGACCGAGTAAATTCATCATATTAAGATTGTTCTATGCTTTGTCCTCATACATAGATACCGTTTTGTTGTTTGGTCCATAATAGCTTTGCTGTGTTCCTTGCTTTATATGCACTGTGCTGTTTCTTATCTTGTTTATTAAAGCTCTCCTGGAACTCTCCAGTGGCTTAGCAATTTAATAATGGCTCCATATTACGTCTCTTGCTTCGTGATACAAATTGCAACATTTGGCTACCATAAAGTGATCAATGATCTTGCAGCTTAAAACTAAAACGAATCTTTGGGATGCCATGCTGTGTTGGATTAGAAAGGAGCAAACCGATATTTATTTTGAAACTGGTAGAAGGTAGGCATCATCAGAAGATACACTATATGGAAGAGTCGCGTAATTGTTAATCGCCTTGATGAAATTTCACCACAGTTGAGCTCTGGGTTGCTTCTCTCATCTTTGACGATGCTTAGTTGTTTCAAGAAGATGTTTTGGAAGAGCCTAGCATCAAATAACATTTAGTTTATTGACTCAATTTTCGATGTGTAAACCATTCTACTTTGATACAGATATTCAACGACTTCCTGCATAAAGAGTACGGGGGACCTGGAACGTTCTTGGTTGAACCATTTACAGACATGCTTCTTGCTCTGAAAGAGAAAAGACTTCCGGGTGCACCTATTGCTGCCCGGGCAGCACTTCTATGGGCTCAAAACAATGTTGATAGAGACTGGGAAAGTTGGACCTCCCAGAATCAGAGACAACCATTGATCACATTTTCGCCGACTCCCATTTTGGAATAAATTATTGTATCAAACAAGAGAAACAAAACCAGATTCCTTTCGAGGAAATCTGATTTTAACTGAAAATGCGCTGGATGTATTAGAAATGAACGACAAAGTTATGGCCATGTAGGAAGTGCACCATTCATCTAGTAAATTTCTAAACGTTCCGCTTGCACCTGCAGCGGAAGTGCTTTCATCATCTCACTGAGTTACATATTCAGATCGTTGTTTTCTTAAACTGTACAAGGTAACATAATGCTCATCAGTAAGCATGGAACTCCGGTGCCGACAGGGAGTATGCCAGCTGTTTCTGCTTATCAACCCTGCAGGGATAATCGACCTCTGATATGCTTTGTAACGATGGCCTCCATTGTCCTGCCCTTGTGACAGATTGTGAACTCCTGCTTCTCCTTCCAGTTCCATCTTGCTCCTCTGGCTGTAACACATGCAATGAAAAGATACGTTTAGGTCATGATCTATTCAATTGCTGTGTTGCACATACTCCTTTCAGAATTAAGAGATTTACCTGCACCCGATGCTGCGAACGTAAATGCTGATGCCTCACAGAAAAACTCAAATCCTTTTCTACAATATTCCTGTGTTGCAGCTTGGTCTTCCCATGCTTTTCCCATAACTCCTTCATTATCTCTGCAAAATTGACAACCATCGTAAGAAAATGAACATGACCAAAGTGGTTAACTGCCATCTTTTAGCCATACCAAAAGACTTCAGAAGCCCATTTTAGTGTTCTTAGGTATGGATTACCAAACATGGGATTGAAATTGGCGCTTGAGAACCACTTTTCTCATCTTAATACATCTAGCGATCCTCGGAGTTTCATGTCTGGTTCTTCAAGTAAAAACCTCTGGAAGGTGGTGGCTTCTTACCTTAAGGAAGTCTTTTTCCAAACTAGGTAGAGAATACCAGAGGGTGCAAAACGAGGACTTCATGTGTGCTAATCCCCGGGGCTCAAAAAATTGCATCCATGTTAAAAGAGGTAAGTATATTCATTGACAAACAATTATGTGGGTAATTGCGATATATCTTTAATGTGATATCATAAGAAGTACCTACCTTATTGTCATGTCAATATCAAGGTCAATCATATCTTCTGCTTTAATGGATGATATACTTTTACCATTAGCTAGAGTAGGAAAGCATCATTTTCATTGGTTTTAATAGAATGCAGTAACTAACGACCATCTATAATTGATACATAGCTCATATGAATCCTAATGCAGGGGAATAAAAACCAGGGAGTTATACAAATTCCGAATTTCAACCACTATAATCGTAGAAAAATGAATTGGAAAATACATAAATTCTCTTCTTTTCACCAAATGATCTGAAAACCAAGTGTCTCAAGTCATCGAAGCAGTACATAGCTAATTTATCGATCTCAGCACGCGTTAAGTCGACTTGACCATGTTAATGGAGGCTAGAACAATTTACAGAAAGGTTATAAGCAATTCACCTTGAGAACTGATGAGGCGATAGATCCTCCCCATGTGAAGCGTGTCCTGAGGCCTGAGCAGTCTGATTCGTGTGGCTCCAGTGCCTGGAGTCGATGAGTCGGGGAAACAGACGCTTAAGGCAGCGACGTAGTGGCCGGGATTCTCGTTCATGATCTCGCTCGCGCTAACCGACCAGTAAACCCTCTGTATCCGGCCACTAGGGTGCTGGATGATGACGGTAGCCGCCTCTGCTGCCTGGCAGTTTCCCATTCTTGCACTGACTGATCGTTTTCCGGCTTGAATTCCGTCCAATTCCCGGCGATTACTTGTGGATGGTGGTGTCCGAGAGTGGAAGGTAAGGGAAGGAAGTAGCTTCCCTTTTATGGTGGACGAAGGCGGAGCATTACCGCCACGTGGCAGATCGGGATTAGGTGGGAGTGGTGGAGGTCTCACCCAGTTGCCGCGCTGACGCGGAAATTAATGAAGCTGATGTCAGTTGAGATTCCGTGAACCAAATACGTTGAGGATGCGGGCCCCACGCCCACCACTGGGTTTAGGTCAACGGACGGTTTCAATACTTCTCTTCCCGTTTGACTGGGCAGTTGTGAAGGGTATTATAGTCATTTGAAGTTGAGCCTGTGGGCAAATGGATCGGGTAAGATCCGTTCAAACATAGGCATCAGTGGATCCTGAAAATTTTGCGTGTTGGATCTCAGGCCCAACGTGTATGGTGGGCAAGTCCATCTTTCGGGTCATGTACCTGCGTTGTTTTGTGTGTCACAAAATGCTTAATCCCGAACGCAACTTGATCTTTTTGTGTTACAGACGTTGAACATTGACACAAGCATTTTTTTCTCATGTCCTTGTCTGTTTCGTGTTAGGTAACATACAGTTAGCGAATTCTTATTTTAGGTCACCGCAGTTTCATGTTTGGGTTGGAAACAGGTCAACTCGAATACGAACCAACTTCCTTCATGTTACGTGGGTGGACATGAACATGTAATTCAGATAATATCTATGGGGATTGCAAGCAGTTTTTTGTTTCAAGTTGTCTTCTTGTCGAAAACAAGCTAACCCGGACACAAGTCTTTTTTTAAGTTACTTTAGGTGGAAAAAGAGTGCAACACGGTCCTGCCACTTTTGTTTGGGAAAAAGGTCAACCTGAAAACGACACAATCTTTTTCGTGTACTTTGGTTACAGAAGAGAATGGGCTACCAGGATAAGAATGTAAGATACCATGTGCTTGTGGTTTGGATTTGGTCAGTTTCAGATCCAGTTTCGAGCCCGAATGGCCCATCCACAACACCGGGTTCTGATTCTGAACCACATTTCAAGTATGGGCATACCACTGGATTATATGTTGTTGGTTTTATCCGGATCCAGAACTTCTTACCGTCTAAACTCTCACGTTGTTTCTCAGGCTTGTTTCTACTCTATACAAATTATTGGATCGACTCATGCATATGGAACCAAATGAAAACCTTATGCGAAGCATTGGAATCGATCTAGATCCAGAAAGTCCAAATCAAGGATCCAAATTTATGGCCCACCAATGCAGGGGTGCTTTGGTCAACTCAAAAAAGTCTCTAAGTTTAGGTAGAGTTGGCCAACCTTTCGCTGGGGGCTCAATCAAGAGAGTTAAAGCAGAGACAACCTCTGGAAGTGCCCATTTGTCCAGTAAGAAGAATGTTCCTTTCAGTTTTAAAGCCCCGGTTCCAATACCCAGAACAGGTCATAGATGGACCATAATGTCCTTCATCTTTCTTCAAAATTAAATATCATGTCTCTCCATGATTGTCACCAAACAGCAATTTAGGATTTGGTGTTGAACCACATTGAATTATTGATAGTACATTAACTTATTATGTCTTAAGCAACTTTTATAAAGTCTAATGTATATGATTCTATGCTTTCAGCTTCATTAGGCTTGATAATAATGATATTTATGATCAAAGATTGCCTAACTTATTGGAACAAAATGAACGGCGATGGCTGGATTTATTCTACCCAGTACGAAGCAGACAGCTTCTCGACAAGGCCACGTGCCGGAATCTGTTTCAGAGCTGGCTTGTTGGTTCATACAGAGATTCACTAGTCCACAAAGTCTGTGATTTCTTGGTGCCACTTTGTATGGTGAGCCAAGTACACAGTATGGAGCTCTGCCTTTAGTGACTTGGGTGAAAACCAGCTGTATGTGTGAACCCACATGGTGTTTTGAACAAAGACCCAGCATGATATGCTCAAGGACCACAGCCTAATACTGACACTAATCGGTAAGAGATCGATCGTATCACGTATTTTCTGATAACGGGGATCTTAATATAGTATAATGAAGATAATTAACATGCTTAAGAGATGGATTACAGAGACAAAGATCTGTAAGTTGACCCTCACCCTCCTTGTTCTGTCAATCTCTGAAGAAAAGAGGAAGAAGAAGTGTCTGCCATATGCGCATAAGGATCGTTCATTTATGACTTTCGACCATTGACACAGACAAAATGAGGGGACCAATTATGGTAGTAATGGCATTGCAACTTCATCATTCTATTATTGGCTATTTATGAGTGAACCTGGACTCTAAATGAAAAAAATAAATTTAAATGTTTTTTTAAAGATGATTCCATAGTATTAGTTGTACTATCATTATCATCTATCTAATTTAAATGTTAATTTATTTGGGGTGGGTAGATGAGCCGAGTGGAATCTGTTCATGGCTCGTTGATCCGTTCAAAAACTTGCTCTTGTTTGGCTCTTTGGATTGTCTGAACTAAGTTGAACATGAATCACAAACAACCAGAGCTATCGTTGGAGTAAAAATCTGTTATTTAGCAGAAAATTCAGTAAAAGCTTGAATTTTCTAAGTAGACATGCGATCCAAATCCTATTTTTTTCTACAATTTTATTACAAAGTTGAAGAATTTGATGATTTAGTGACATTATACCCCACCCAGTTATTTGGTTAATACGATCTTCAAGTTCAGCTTATGACTGAACACACATTATTCAAGTTAACAAAAATTGATTCTTTTGGATTCAGATATGGGCAACGAGCTAAAAGTCTGATCGTACAGATTGGTGGAAGATGAAACAGCGAGGACAAGATCATGGCGACCTACCATGGCCACGCATGTGGGTTTCATTTAAGCATTTTTCTTCTCTGAATAATGCAGGCAAAGAGTTTGATTAATTTGTCAGAAAACTCAGAGTAGCCTCCTGTTTCTTTCTTTCTGAGATAATAAGAAGAAAGTCTGGCATTACAACAAGATCGTTTCAATCATTTGTGAAATCAAGAAAATGGAGGACGAGTTTTCCTTGCATTTCCTGGATTTTGGAATCCCCGTCAGAGGAATTTGAAATTTGTCAATTTGTTGTTTCCTTTCCTTGTGGGGAGAAGTATGTAGGGCATGCTAGCGCGTGAAGATGCTGAGGATTAGGGGCACACAGATCCGCTGGTGGTCCTGCCGTAAATGGATGCCTCTGTGTGTGTGGGTGGTTCGGGACCATCGTAATATCTGGTGGTACCATCTCTTTCTCTTGTTGGCATGGATATAATAATTAACTAAATATAAGATCTGGTTGTATACATTGGTAAAAGCACAGTAGTTTCCTTTCTACTTTTATGAAATGGAAACGTGCACTTTCAAACCTAATATAATATATATATATAGGGGTAAATGTTCTGACCCATTCATACTTAAATCTACTTTAAGATTTTAACTATTTGATTTTTGAGACAAATGGTTGAAGTAATAAAACATTTTGTACTTAATGCATATGATATATTAAATATAAAGTATACAAGTATAATTATACTTTTAATTTAAATCTTTAATGTTGATCATACCAATCTAGATGGAGAATGTTTGAATGAACTTGAGCATGGATGAGGTTTAAGTATTTATTACACATAATGAGTATGTGTGATAATATATATATATATATATATATATATATATATATATATATATATATATATATATATATATATATATATATATATTAAAATTTTGATATTTTTAATAGTTTCTTTTTCCAATTCCATAACTGAATCCGCTTCAGGCCGATTTGGTTCTCATTTCACGTTGTAAGGTAACCAGAATTGGTCATGTCTAATAACAAACAATCCAAAATATCATGTTACAAATGCAATGAATAAGATCAATCATAGTTGGATGATTAGCCTCT